>OX393571.1:14399148-14538159 GCA_947652115.1 Blastomussa wellsi
CATGTCTTTCAAAAATAATAACCGCCGTTTTAAGAGGTCCAACTACAGATATGGAGATGTTGCTAAGGGATTGCTTAAGACGGGTTTTCGTAATAGGGGTTTTCAGAGGGTTGAATGTGCTCGGTTGCTCAAGATAGAATGGTGGTTAGACACCTTCCTTCAAGAGGGGTCGACCATGACCCTAGGCTGAATCTAGGGGCACAACAAAAAACAGGGCTAAATGTAGAGTGAGTGTTGAGGTGTTATCGTTTCACGGTGTGAAGAAAGCTAACTAACTAACTAACTTAGAAACCTTCCTTCCTTGACATCAAGCCTCCTTAGCAACACATCAGTAGCTAAGATTGACACCTCCCTAGCCCCTTCAACTTTTATTCACGTAAAGCGAATTTTGCTGGAGGCTACTAATTTTAGCACGTTGGACGAAAATCGCTAAACTTAGCACTCGCTAACATTTGTCAAAATTGAATACGCATTAAATTTAAGTTGTCCCCATAAAAAGTAGAGTTGAATTGTTTCGAATATGAATGCCGTCTTGTCTGATATATAAGTATCAATTTCTTGACATTTTCAACCATGACTTTGTTCTGACAATGATAATGTTCGTGCAGTTTGAAGTGACTCTGTTTTACTGAGCATTGATTTTCATTTTGGCAAAGTAACCTTGAGGCAGCTTTTGTTTAAAAATGACGCCTAGAGGAAAACTGATCCACGCATGAAAATACGCTAAAATATATCCGCAAAGGAAAGAGTTTAAACAAGATAAGTTCTGCGCGACCCTATTTTCCTTTAGCTTATTTAAAAATATTGATAATAATAATATCATTAACACTGGCCAACACGTAATTAAAATTGCAGTCCTTCAAAAAGAAAAGGCATTGTCAAAAACTTCCTTTCTTATAAATTAAACCTTATATACGTAAATTAGAAAGCACTATATGGTTTAATGGTGGGTGCGCTGGATTCCGGAACGGTCTGGGCTCGAGGCCAGACCGGAGACGCAACAGGGACAAAACACTATACAGCAAGACATTACACAGCAAGAACCAGGACAAGATTAGACATTTCATGATGATTTATATGACGTAGCAATGGCCAGAATAAGACATCATTAACATACGGTTGTCGGTTGGTTCCAGGTAGTTCCAACCCCGTTTGCTTGCATTACCGGTTAGTTCCACTCCCGTTTGCTTGGTTTGGGCAGTAATGTACCATATGCAATTTTGCTTGCAATATAAATATTGGAAAAAAATTGGGTTTCTGGCAGCTAGCGTCCACTTAGTATCGTGGTAAGTGAGTCGAATTTTCCTGGGTTCGATTACCAATGTTTGGAATAAAATATTTTCTTTCTTTTGAAATAAGTGTAGAATGACCTTAAATTCACCTAAAATGACCTTCATGTAAAAATAAGTATTGTGTAATCTGGTCCCGGCCAATGTTAAGTACGGTCTTCCCATTATACAGACACAGTGTCGCTTTACGTTTTCACCCAGGTGTATAAATTAAATGGGTTCCGGCCAATTTCATGCGGGGGGGGGGGGGGGGGGGACCCTGGGAAGGGCTAGCATCCCAACCAGGAGGGAAGAGAAATACTCCTAGTCATTTTGTGTTAAGGAAACTGGGATAAGGTCCTGCCTGATGGCTGGCCACTGGTGCACTTTCCCTCCGGTCATGGAAGAGCAATAAAAGGGTCGGGCCGCACGTGAATGGCTCCCTATCCTTCAAGAAAACAAAAACAGAAATAATGCTCCAAGCATCAAAAACATTAGCAACTGGTACACTAGAGGACCGGAGTTTTCAGTATGGTAGCTGCTGCACTGCTAAACAAAAGAAAAAAGAAAAAAATCGGTTCCAAGTAGAGTTAACATATCACTGACCAGCTAGTCGTTCAAAGGTTGGATAATGCTATCCAGCTAGCTAACATATTATTATAGCGAATTTCAATGGAGTTTCGTAAAATCCTCAAAGACATTAAACTCGAATTAATTACACGCAGCCGACACAAAGTGCGAGTAAACACGCGCGCGCGAGTCACGATTGATTTTGGTTTTACTCCTGATTGGTTGAAAAGGTTGCGCGAGACTTTTCAACTGATCACTAAGCGTAGAAATGCAAAACCAAAGTAATTCGCTAATTAGTATATGTATTATATGTCGCGCTATCCAACCTTTAAACAACCGGGCTCTACTTTGAAAAGTCAGTGATAAATTTCCGAATCGCATTTGTTGCCCGCCGTCGCCTCTGTCCAAATCTCTGCTGGTAGATGATTGAGTTCGATGTCCCGTCTAAAATGAAACAGTTTTATAAAATGATAACAAAATAAGACAAATTTAAGTAAATAACCATTCGTGTCTATATTTCAGACCTATTGTTACTATTTTTGTGATTGTTCTACCTTATGTCAAAGTTTCCTTCCAAATAAAGTTATTTATTTTTCAGAATAAAATAACCTAAAACATCGCTCATCTAGCACTAGTTAATTTAAAAGCGGGTTTCGAGTTTTGTAAAATTAAACCAATGCAATCACTTTGACCAATCACAAAAGACATAGACAACCCAGTGAACCAATCGAAACTCGAAGCAAATATATGTAGCCAGTGAAAAGCGCGGGGAAAACGTGCGCGGGTGGTCACGATTGGTTTTGGTTTTACTTTTGATTGGGTGAAAAAGTGGCGCGAGATTTTTTAACCAATTGCAAAGCGTAGGATTGCAAAACAAAAGAACCGCGAATTACTTTTGGAACTCAAGCGAAAAAAGCACTAAAGGATTAATCAGTCTTCGATACCACTCAACTGTTTTCGTACTAAAAACTTTTAAAAACATGTCATGTTAGAGCGGTTTTCAATTGAGTGTCAAAGGCAATTCCCGTTCATCACTTTGGGCGCTTAGTGATTGGTTGAAAAGACTCATGCCATTTTCTCAGCCACGCTCGCGCACGTTTTCCCGCGCTGGTTGAAAAAGCAGCGGATTTCGAGTTTTGTAAAAAACGAGATTTGATTAGTCATTGGATTGTCTGTATCGTTTGTGATTGGCTAGAGTGAATAACTTGGTTTAGGATTTACGACACTCAATTGAAAACTGCTCTACAGCAAACAAAATTGTATCACTCACCGCGTGGATTGTTCGGCTCCTCTTCAAGTATTTCGTCTGATTGCCCGTTTTGGTTAACACCACCAAGCTCAGCTCTCAAATGACACAGTGACATGCGAAGACCGCTCACTTTAAAAGTGTTCATGGTTTTTTCGATTTCCTGGCAGATTGCGTTCCTCCTGTCCGACTTTGGGCTGTTAAGATATTCCTCGAGCAAGGTCTTGTCTTTATCTGTTGCTGGAATATTTCATAGATAAAAAAATAAACATAACTTAGATTTGTAGAAAACAACAGGGCGTAGCTAGTGACGTCATGCTTTGCAGCCAAGCCTTCATTGTGCGGTCAAAATTGCGGGTGTTCAAATTGTCATTACCAGCTGCTATTTGCTCTCATAATCTGGTTAAGACTGAACAAGAGATATCGAGGATATCCTCTCTTGGACTGAATTATAATACCATACGTACTTCTACTAAAAGTAATTTAACTTTTCTACATAGAAAACCATTTTCGTAATTTTAAAAGTCCTTTCCGATTCGGAGGGAGGGGATGGCGGGTGGGAGGCGCTACCCTCAGTTGGATTAGCTATTTCCTAAAGGCAGGATGTCTTACAGATATCTTCTATCAATGAAACAACGGGAAAATATATCAAAATAATAATTAATTTAGTACCAGACTCACCTCCAGCCTGTAGCTCTGAATTCTCAAACAAACTTTTACGAATCCTGTTTCTTTTTGCGAGATCTCCTAGGTCCACTCTCATATCATAAAGAGACATTCTGGATCCGTTGATTTTGACACGACTGGTCTGTTTCTCGAGCTCGTTACACACTGCATTCCTTCTTTTTTTCAATAGAGAGCTATGAACATCATCGGGGAAATGTTCGTTGCACTCTCTTTGTAATGCTGGGAAAGGGTCATCCAAGATGGAATTTGAACGACAAACTTGCTTTTCCTTGCAGTTTCCGTTCTCTTGGCTTCGACAGATCTCTTTCACTGCTGATTTCTTGGGTCTTTGTTGCCGTGAATCTGGATTCCCTACGTTTTTGATGATCGTCTCCTTCTCCTTTTCCTTTTTGGAAGGCAAACCCTCGTTTGAGAACTTTCTGGTTGGTCGGTAATATTTGCCCATACCTTGTTTTCCATGAGTTATCAGTGACAATTTCAACTGGAGGCAAGTAACAGTCTATCTGGGATTGCGATGCAATGTTCGAGACCTGTATTTGCTTTGGCGATCTTGTTCCTTGCAAGATATTCGCTTCTGGAACTGTTGAAAAGAGTTCCTTTTTATCCAAAGAATACTCTACACGTCGCGTCACATTTAGTGGTCTTGCAGCTCGCTTCGTTTCAAAACGATCTCCCTGTATCTCCAGAGCGAAGTTGCGACTAAATTTATTCGGCTGGTCAAGCTTATTTTGCTGGCGAGTTGGCAAGTGTTTGTTGCTGCAAAGTGTATTTGGACTATGAAAAGAAGAATGCGTTGGGCGTCGACAACTTGTTAACCAGTTTCTGCAATGCTGTTTCGGATTCAGAACGCTGCCATACCTCGTATAGGACTTGACGTTACGAAACTGATCGCCAATTCTTCCGATGTCGTTAATTCTTTCACTTGTGTATTTAAGTTGGCAGCTGAAGCGAGATAGCCGGGGCCACTTGGAAATCTTGCAATCATCGATAACGCCTTGGTAATTTTTAGCAATATCGTCCTTAATTTCGACCATGGTTAAGCTTTTCGTCGAATTTCACCCAACCAAGGTTAAATATCAATGTTGCTGATGAATAATTTCTGTTAAATTTAAATATTCAATGCTGGAATTATACAATAACGTCACATGTGTTTTTCCTCTTTTCCTCGTTTATTCAAACTTTATCACCCAATTAAATTGAATTAATCAGCAGTAAAAACTCAAAGAATAGGTTTGGCCAAGGCATTTTGCTGAGAGTTGCGCATTTAAGTTACAAAAAATAAATTGCAGATTTACATTTCATTCGAAAATCTTCTTGCGAATCAAAATTGAAATCAATGCTTTTTGGGAAAATCAATTGCGCTTACGCTACCGACGAACAAAGAGTTGCACGTCAGTACTTACAAAAACTGATCTCAATCTCGTCACCAGGGCCCGTGCATTTCCGTTCAAGGGTCACTGAACGCTTGGTGGTCTGGGCGAAATTCAAAACCGGAAACAGAAAATCCTTGTTCCGGTTAGATTTTGCGCGTGGATTAGGCACAAGAAACGTATGGCTCTTTGGACAGACGATTTTCTCCATTTTATTTTAAAAAAATCGTTAAACGGAAGTTAAAATATTTGATGCCAGCGCGGAAACCTGCCTTCCTTTTTCTCGACTTTTCTTTTCTCGTTACCTTCTACTCTCCACAGCCTGTCTAGCTGCTGGAAAAGTTACGGTCCAGATCATTGGTAAACCCTTAAAATGAGGTCCAGATCAACCATAGATATTTTGGCCTTTTGATGCACCGATTTTGCACCAAAACCGATTCGGGTGTTTTCTTTTTAGCTCTGTCAGAATGATTTCGATACTCCTAATGGACAGTCGTGTGGGAAGACCTGTCACAGCTGCATCAGATTCTTATCACAAAAGTCCGCTGGCATGCAAATTGTGACGTCACAAGCGGTGCAAGGAGCATGGTCATTATCTACGCATATGTGCGTGCTTAGGACTCTAAAGGTTAAAACGATAGAGGATGAGGTTGAGCATGATAACGAGACTATCATGCTATCGAGGCTTGTGTAAAAAGGGCTTGGATTTCGCTATCATGGCGAGAGGCGTGGTGGCCTAATGGGATAATCCTGCGAAATACTCTCTGTCGCTTCATGGGCCTTAATCACAAGGCGGCCATGTTGAGTCTCGAGGGATTGAAAACTTTTGTTTTGCCACGCGGGAACTCGTTCCCAAACATTTGAACTAGAGGCTCGGGGTGCAAAATCTATTGTCTATGGCCAATATGGCCGCCGTGTGATTAAGGTCCATGCTAAGGCCAGGAAACCAGGATAAGCTCCGGCCTGATGGGCCACTAGGCTCGTGTGCAGACTTTACATACCTTTACTATTTGGCTATCATGGAAACCCGGGAGTGATAGAATCCCTGTGTAAATCATTTTAAAGGTGAATTCAATTAATTTGCCTTGTTAAACATCGCGATACCTGATGACTCATGCAAAATCCACCACCGCAAAAGCGCAAAAGCGGATGTTGCAAGATGGCATTGGAAACTGTATAAGAAGTGTCAATATTGGACGCACGACGTACGACCGACGAACCACGACCCACCCACACACGCAGATAAGACAGATAAGTCAATCTCTTTTTTGTTCAGAAATATTTTTGCTCGTTGACACTTTCCGATCAGCTGTAACCTCCCTTCCGAAAAATATTACACAATTTCCGAATGTGTTAGCATTAAACCGATATACAACCGCCCCAAAATTGTAACTACTATTGCGCGATTTGCCGAAAATGTCGACAATTTTCGAAACTGGGGGGGGGGGGCGTTGGGGCTGACAGACAGTCAGACATGTTGGGCTGCAAAATGGGCTGCAGCCCCCCGGATCGTACGCCTATGGATGGCAGGGTTTGCCACAGTAAAAACTCGCACCCCAATAAAACTGAATCGATCACATCACGGTGGTTCAACGAACATATCATCACAGTGCAGCAATCACAACTGTTGAAACTAGCAGCAACACGCGGCTGGAGTCACAAATCATTGCTTTGCACCACATCATTGCCATGCACCACCTTCTGCTGTCATTTCTCGGAGCACAACTTGCGGTTTCTGGTACATTTTCCTTCGACTCTTTAAGTTGTCTATTCCGTTCTTGGCTTGTGGTAACAGGCCTTGGTTTTTCTTTTTCTGTCGCATCAGTCACCCGGGTTGATTGCACGCTCATTGCCATTTGGTTGATTTCGCAATCCTTGATCGAAAATGTAAAACCTTGCTCTGTTTGAAATGCCGCGTCAGGGCTTAGGGCTCACACGAAACTTGACACAGGACCAACCCACTCTAAACTTCTCTTCCACACTCACTTAACTCGTTAAAATGAATTGGAAACGAAACAAGATAGTAAGTATTTTTCCCAATAGCGGCTATCAGCCGTGCGCAAAATGACTTAAGTTGTTTCTTCTTGATGTGCTGTCGGCAAGATGAAAGGCGCAAAGATATCGCAAATTTAAAAAACCGTCCTTACGTGTGGTTAATAATGATAATAATAATAATAATAATTTAACTACTTGATATAGCGCCCTTTAACATAAAAATGATCAAAAGCGCTTTGAAATTTTTAAAAATTACTCGATTTATGTTGCAAAGAGACCAAAGAGGGCAATTTGTAGATTCTGAAAATATTAATGCGTGATGCTATCTCACTCCTGACTAGAAATGTAAAAGCGTATTTGAACATGTATATGGAAAATGTTCTATTCAAATCCATTACCATTACCATTAAATGAACTTTACGGTTACTTGTTGTTACATCGGCTAGTCTTCGGCAATCTTCGGTAGAATTGTTAGAAATCTTTGCAAACCCTTCGATAACAGTCAAACACCCTCGGAAGTACTCGAGTGATGTTGGGAACTGTTTGAGCTAATTTCGGATGGCCTCAAGTCGTTCTTGGAATCAAAAGTCTTCCTTGGGGTCAGTTTCCGAATGTTCGGAGACTCGCGGATGAGTGTTCGGGAACCTTGCCATCGACGAACTAAACAGGAACCGCGCACATGTCAGGTGTTTCTATTTGAAAATGGAGTAGTGACGTAAGAATGACGTTATCGGGTGGGTATAACTACAACCTACTCTCCAGGTCCATTTTCCCCACATGTTCCTCACTGGAGAGCCTGTTCAAAGGCTATAAGACAAACTGCAAATACGCAGAAGATCTGATCATCGTTTCGAAAAGAAAAGCCAGAGCACTTAAAATTTCCCTATATACGCTCCAGGGCCGTACGCCGTACCTAGGATTTTTTGTCTGCGGGGCAAACTCCGCACACCTTATCTTTCTACAAGAAATAACCCCGCAAAATGAAACACTATGTTAGAAAAAAAAGAACATTTAATTTCCTTACGGAGGCAACTCCCTGCCCCCCTACCCCCTACCCCCTCTCCTTGCTATGTACGGCCCTGTGCCCTGTCGTTTGACCAGCGTTCGTTGGTTGTTTGCGATGGCGAATATCGTGAACTTCTATCGCTAAAAGGGAGTTGAAACGGCAATTAGTGATATTTTGACAAAGTCAGCTGTTTAAACAAGGAGACAAGGGATCTGAAAGGGCAATATAATTTATTCATGTATGCTTTTCACGAAGGATAAAACCTGTCAAGTTGGCCCTTTCTGTTTCTTGGCAGGCTCTTCGAACAGTTTACACGATGAAAGTACAATTTATACGCTTAATTTAAGCAGAGATGCTTGGCATGGTTCGGGCAGTTAAGAACCTGCTCGCTGATATAATTTTATAAATATCATGTTATTTGGTTAAAATCTTTAACTTTAAATTTTGCATTTTCTTTCCTTTTTGCTTTAAGGTTGCACAAAATTTTCATCTGGAATGCATAGATGATTTTAGCAATTAACTGCTAGCGATGAAACCCGCCATAAATGTATTTACATAGGCAAAGGCAAGTCCTTTTTGGTAGACAAATATGACTAAACAGAAGGTTGTTCTTGTTCAAATGCCATTGCATTTCAAGGAGAAATGCTCGAAAATGGCCGCTAACTTCTCCATCGACGATAACCAACTGCATCGCCATTGTTTCCATTTACCAGATCCTTCCTTCCAACAAGCGCAGCACCGCTACCTTGGCAATTTAATTACTGGTGTGATCAACGCCATCTTCGCGCCATTTTCAGTGGTGGCGAACTTCTTGGTGTTTTTTGCGATTATGTTGAATCCTTCACTCCGTTCCGGGCCGTCGTGCTTGCTGATAGCTTGCCTCGCCCTGTCAGACTTCCTTGTAAGCGTCATCGTCCAACCCACATACGTGGCTTATCGATTCCACGAGAACCACTACGGCTATGTCAACTGTGCATTAAGGCTCCTCTACGCTAAGGGATTCTACATCTGTTATGGCGTCTCGTTCATGACGCTGAGCGCAATAAGCTTTGAACGGTATCTCGCGTTGAGGCTGCACCTTCGCTACGAGGGATTGGTGACTGTGAATCGAATTCTACTGGTGGCACTATTTATTTGGTTGCTTAACATCGCGTTAACTTTTCTTCAATGGGCGCGCATTAATACAATAGCGCGAGGTGTACACTTGTTTTTCTGGTTCGTTTCCTTGTTTATTGCAGGGATTTCACAATTTAGGATTCACCTTATCGTTCGTCGCCATTGCCATCAAATTCAGCAGCAACAATGGGTTACGTCAAGTAATCAAAGCTTTCGAATGCAGATAAAGCTAGCAGTTAGCGTTGCGTACATTGTGGGGATTTATTTTCTTTTTAATCTGCCCGTGCTGGTTGTGACGACTTATCACCAAATTATGACCAGACGCATTATCTCGTATGACTTCTACAGTTGGAGCGAAACTGTGGCTTTTTTGAACTCGTTCGTAAATCCTTTAGTCTGTTGCTGGAGACGGCAAGACATCCGGACAGCAATAAAGAAAATGCTCTGGCATGGCTTGTGTAGAAAGATTATTCCTGAAAACGCTGAACCAATGGCATAGAAACTCGACTTCTTTAATTAACGAAATTTAAGGTTTTGTACCACTCGGCTTTTATTTTGGCCATCTAAGACAATCTTCAGTCACGGTAAAATAGCAAACAATAGAATCCCGATTTCTTGAGCATCTTAGTGAAACGACAATAAGGGTTCTCAAGGGTTCTCTTGGGGTACTGTCCTCGTGTACCGGTACACAACATGAGAGCCGATACAAAAGACCAAACAATACACTACAGCTAACCAATGACTCTTAAACAAAGAAAATACAATGGTTATTCCCGGTACACGAGGACAGAATAATTAGAATTGTACGTGAAGAAATAAGGCGTAAATTACAATGCTTCACTGAGAAAGACTTTTGTGCAGCTGGGATGGCGCAGTAATGAGAGCGCTCGCCTCCCACCAAAGTGGCCTGGGTTCGATTCCCGGACTCAGTGTTATATGTGGGTTAAGTTTGTTGTTGGTTCTCGTCCTCGCTCCGAGGGTTTTTCTCCAGGTTCTCCAGTTCTCCTCCCTCCACACAACAATTCGCCGGTATCCATTTACACACCTGGGTGGAGAGAGGCACTGCGAGAGTAAAGTGTCTCGCCCAAGAACACAACGCAACAACTAAACCACAGTCTGGGTTAGAAGCACGGGCGATCTGGAGTCCAGTCAGCGTACTAACCATTCAATCACCAGCTACCCCCCCCCCCCCCCCTCCCTTCCCCATTCACATAAGATGATGCTAAGTTCAATCTTTCCCACTCTTAATAGTAAAATAAGTAGCTCGTTCTCCCATTAAAAAGTACAAACAATTTTGGGGGTAGGCGTTATCGAGGCTACTCGAAATATCTCAATAAGGAACATTTTCTAGGAGAAAGTAATTTCGATGGACGCCAATATCATAACTGCTATAATCTACCTGGTTGCTTGGTGTTTAGCATCTGCAGTTGAAAAATAACTCTATATATATGCGAAAAGTCATTTCATTAGAATTTAGAATAAAGCCTTGAATGCTCGCCATGGAATCTTAGCGGGCTTTATTTTTAATAGAACATGGGCAAAAACTATAGACATTCGGTACCCCGGATGTAGTTTATGTTGCGTTGCGAATTGCTATATTCTAAACCAACTAGAAGATGGGTTTCCCAATGTCCTATAAGAAAATAATGCTTTTTTGAGGTCTAGAAAAGCGGCTGAATGCCCAAGCCGTTAGCACCGCTTTTCTAGACCTCAAGCGGGCATTATTTTCTTATAGAACATGGATACCCATCTTCTAGTAGGTAAATAATCTGCCAGTTGTACCATTCCCAATGTATTTTATCCCAATAGGTCACTTCAGGAAATACCATAATACTCTTTGCTTGTCCCCAAAGTTTTGTTTTCTCTTGGGACCATTGTAAATCCCATGAGAAACTGGAAACAATGCTTATGCAAAATTTTGGGGACAAACAAAGACTATTATGGTATTTTCCAAAGTGGCCTATACCTTGTCACATTTACATGTTTAACTTAAACTCTACGGTTATGAGGATTACAAGAAAGGGATTTGTAACTATAAAAGTCTAAAAGCCTGCTTTTGTGTGTAATGAATCCACACTTTTTGTTTGTGCTTTTTGGCGGGATTAGTGCGATGGCAAAGTTAGCCACACTGACCGTGTATAATGTTTACTTACACATAACCCTGCTGAAAACTCGATCCGCACAGGAACATAAGGCAAGGCCAAATAGAACTCAAAACAGATTTTCATTCTAACTTTCGCTATTTTCTACTTATCACAGCATGAAATGATAACTTTACTGCGGTGTAAAGGCAACTTAAAGCTGGCGTAATCGTCTGCTTTAAGTTGCGTTACGCTCCCTTTCAGCTGACCTTTACGCCAGCTTTACACTCATAATTAAAGCTTGAGTAAATGCATTTAAACATTTAAGTAACTTTAACAAGCTTTAATTCATAGCGTAAAGTTGGTTAACCAACTTTCAGAAGGTTCTTAAATTTTACGTAAATCTCCATTTTCGTGCTGTGTATGTCAAGGGAACTTGAATTAGGAGTAGGAGGACCCTCAATATGCCCCGTAATCCTTAAATTAGAATAGCTAGGCTAGCTTTCAGAAACGTTTTCATTTGAACCGTTTACTGTACGCAATTTGCGAGAGCAGAAGCGAAAACTGCAAAAACAGATGTATAGTTTTGATGTCAAGAAGCAATTTGATGTATGTTTCGTGATAAAGGCACGCATATTTAATCAACAGGGATTAAATACGTTCCAAACACGCAGTGTTCTTGAGGCGACAATTATCTTACTTACTTATCGTACTAAATTCACGTTTTCGGCGATGTTTTATTCTGCAAAGAAAAAAGGTGATAGCTACATTCAAATAAAGAGAAAGAAATGATCGCTTCCGGAACTCGTTTCCGAGAAAAATGATTATTTGTCTCTCTTACAAGCCAAGCTGTAAAGAAAAGCCGCCATTTTGGGTTGTGAGCAGACAGGAATGGATACTTCAAAATGAGGTGGGACACCTTGTGATGCTTAAACAGTGGCCAGGGACCCCGTTAATCCAGTCACCAGGTGGCCATATTAAAGAGTTTCTTTACAAAAATGACCTACTGAACTTAAGCATCACAAGGTGTCCCACCTTATTTCGAAGTATCCATTCCGGTCCAGTCACAACCTTTTGTTTATGTGCGCGCGAATGCGAAATGCAGTTGTGAAAGTCAGTGCATGTCTTTTACGCCGGTCCCTTAATTGATGCACCCACCTTATACAATCATGGATGTAAAATATCGTAAAAGACGTCGCATGGAAGTAGATCATTATACATGCAATAAAGCTGTCATTTTGCAAGGTGTTAATACAGCAAACGTCTTCTAACACGTGCACACCAATAATTATTGCAAACAAAGTCTGCAAAGAGAAACTGACAGACAGACACAACATTGCACGAGGACACGGGAAGTCGTGAACGTGGAGACATCCGACGGTCTAAAATCGGTTCCTCCTTGGTGACACTGGGCGCGACAGGTTCCGGTTATATGTTGATATAACGTTTCAAATAAAACGAAGAGAATTTCCCCTCTTGAATTTGTTTGCTTTACAGATTAATCCAGCTAAACGTTTAAAAACATAAGGGTTTGTGAGTTTAGGAAGTGCTAAAAACAGAATCAACACACCTGAATGAATAAATTACCTCGACATATTCAAACCAACCCTTCTTTGACCTAGTTTTTAAACTAGACTCGATCTTTCTATGTCGAGTTTAAAAATCTTCTAAAACGTTATCCAAGGGGATATATCGATGGTTAACGCTGAAATAGAAAACGTTTGGTCGTATGTTTCACTCGCTCCAACATGCAGAGATTCCGTTTATCAACATTAACAAATTTCGAATTCGAGAGTGTTAAGTGTTAACTCAGCATTATTATAAAAATGAATACCACTGTATTTCGTGCTGGGGTGTTCGGTTTTTGTTCTTCAAGCAGATTAACATTATAACTAGTGTAGCTTTTCGCCATCTGTTTTAATTTTTGGTAGCCTTATCATAACAGGGAATTCTTCCACTTGTCATTATCTTCAACAAGACTTGTCAAGCTTAATGAAAGAAACTTTACCTTGAATTTAATTTGAAAATATCGCCAATATATTTTAAGCTGGTAAGTTTCGATATTAAGGCATTCTAATTAAAAAACAAATTTTATTCTTTGAAGTTCTCTGATAATTTAACTTGAAAAATTTGTATAACATGGGGTTTCTATTGTGTTGTCAGCCAACTCAAACATCGCATGCATTGTTGCAGTATATTTAGCATTCAACCTTCCAGTTCTTCTAATAACAGCGTTACATCAAATAATTCTCATCGATATAAACACCTACAATTTGTACAGTTGGGCGGAAACCGTCGCCTTTATAAATTCGTCAGTTAATCCAGTCGTTTGTCTTTGGAGAGTGAGGGTAATTCGTACAGCAGTTAAAAAACTTTTTCCCAGTTCAGGAAACGGCAGAAAAGTGTGTGGATATTTGTCATCTCTGGAATTGCCAAATAACGATGTTGCGTTAATTAGGTTTAGATTCCAACAAGAAGTCTAGTTTGGCATCTCAAAAGAGTTATAATAAAGATAGATTCCTATGCAAGAAACCATCTTTCAGGACAACGAAATTTTATTAAAAACTGTCCATTATATATTGCAGTTCTTGAGTTTTGATTGGCTTACAGGCCAGGGAATATGAGCTCATATACCATTTTGTAGGTGTACGCGTCCGCGAGGACAGCCAGGGAGCTTAAATATTGCAATTCTTTGGGTGTTTTCAATAAAGCAATTATTCCTCTTGCGCAGCTTGTTGCCGGATATGAGATAGTTATAGCCAACTCATATCCAACGCCCGCTCATGGCATAGTCGGTAAATGTAAAAGCATTGAATACCAAGAGCACTTACCATTTGCACGAGAAAAGGGTTATTCCAGGGTGAATTCAAATGATACGGTTCATTCCGGTATAATTTTTTCGGGAAAAAGGTAATACCTTCAGAGGTATTACCTTTTTCCCGAGTTGACAGGAATTTCTGCAAATTTCTGTACCATTTGTCTATAAACCTGGTGCCAGGCTCCTCACGGCAACATCTTTGTTGCCTTCCAGGTCCCTGCCGCGGATATATAAAAACTTAGGATCAAATGGTACAGCTCAATCCGATCCATTTCTTTGGTGAGGAATAGTGCAGTTCCACTTGTCAAAAAAATTCCACGGAAAATTTCGTTCAAATGGTAAGCGCTCCAAATATTTTAGCATCGAATATTGGTCAAATAGAGCAGTCTTTATCTCAACACTTCCCATATTTGGTTATTCCCGGTACACGAGGACAGAATAATTAGAATTGTACGTGAAGAAATAAGGCGTAAATTACAATGCTTCACTGAGAAAGACTTTTGTGCAGCTGGGATGGCGCAGTAATGAGAGCGCTCGCCTCCCACCAAAGTGGCCTGGGTTCGATTCCCGGACTCAGTGTTATATGTGGGTTAAGTTTGTTGTTGGTTCTCGTCCTCGCTCCGAGGGTTTTTCTCCAGGTTCTCCAGTTCTCCTCCCTCCACACAACAATTCGCCGGTATCCATTTACACACCTGGGTGGAGAGAGGCACTGCGAGAGTAAAGTGTCTCGCCCAAGAACACAACGCAACAACTAAACCACAGTCTGGGTTAGAAGCACGGGCGATCTGGAGTCCAGTCAGCGTACTAACCATTCAATCACCAGCTACCCCCCCCCCCCCCCTCCCTTCCCCATTCACATAAGATGATGCTAAGTTCAATCTTTCCCACTCTTAATAGTAAAATAAGTAGCTCGTTCTCCCATTAAAAAGTACAAACAATTTTGGGGGTAGGCGTTATCGAGGCTACTCGAAATATCTCAATAAGGAACATTTTCTAGGAGAAAGTAATTTCGATGGACGCCAATATCATAACTGCTATAATCTACCTGGTTGCTTGGTGTTTAGCATCTGCAGTTGAAAAATAACTCTATATATATGCGAAAAGTCATTTCATTAGAATTTAGAATAAAGCCTTGAATGCTCGCCATGGAATCTTAGCGGGCTTTATTTTTAATAGAACATGGGCAAAAACTATAGACATTCGGTACCCCGGATGTAGTTTATGTTGCGTTGCGAATTGCTATATTCTAAACCAACTAGAAGATGGGTTTCCCAATGTCCTATAAGAAAATAATGCTTTTTTGAGGTCTAGAAAAGCGGCTGAATGCCCAAGCCGTTAGCACCGCTTTTCTAGACCTCAAGCGGGCATTATTTTCTTATAGAACATGGATACCCATCTTCTAGTAGGTAAATAATCTGCCAGTTGTACCATTCCCAATGTATTTTATCCCAATAGGTCACTTCAGGAAATACCATAATACTCTTTGCTTGTCCCCAAAGTTTTGTTTTCTCTTGGGACCATTGTAAATCCCATGAGAAACTGGAAACAATGCTTATGCAAAATTTTGGGGACAAACAAAGACTATTATGGTATTTTCCAAAGTGGCCTATACCTTGTCACATTTACATGTTTAACTTAAACTCTACGGTTATGAGGATTACAAGAAAGGGATTTGTAACTATAAAAGTCTAAAAGCCTGCTTTTGTGTGTAATGAATCCACACTTTTTGTTTGTGCTTTTTGGCGGGATTAGTGCGATGGCAAAGTTAGCCACACTGACCGTGTATAATGTTTACTTACACATAACCCTGCTGAAAACTCGATCCGCACAGGAACATAAGGCAAGGCCAAATAGAACTCAAAACAGATTTTCATTCTAACTTTCGCTATTTTCTACTTATCACAGCATGAAATGATAACTTTACTGCGGTGTAAAGGCAACTTAAAGCTGGCGTAATCGTCTGCTTTAAGTTGCGTTACGCTCCCTTTCAGCTGACCTTTACGCCAGCTTTACACTCATAATTAAAGCTTGAGTAAATGCATTTAAACATTTAAGTAACTTTAACAAGCTTTAATTCATAGCGTAAAGTTGGTTAACCAACTTTCAGAAGGTTCTTAAATTTTACGTAAATCTCCATTTTCGTGCTGTGTATGTCAAGGGAACTTAAATTAGGAGTAGGAGGACCCTCAATATGCCCCGTAATCCTTAAATTAGAATAGCTAGGCTAGCTTTCAGAAACGTTTTCATTTGAACCGTTTACTGTACGCAATTTGCGAGAGCAGAAGCGAAAACTGCAAAAACAGATGTATAGTTTTGATGTCAAGAAGCAATTTGATGTATGTTTCGTGATAAAGGCACGCATATTTAATCAACAGGGATTAAATACGTTCCAAACACGCAGTGTTCTTGAGGCGACAATTATCTTACTTACTTATCGTACTAAATTCACGTTTTCGGCGATGTTTTATTCTGCAAAGAAAAAAGGTGATAGCTACATTCAAATAAAGAGAAAGAAATGATCGCTTCCGGAACTCGTTTCCGAGAAAAATGATTATTTGTCTCTCTTACAAGCCAAGCTGTAAAGAAAAGCCGCCATTTTGGGTTGTGAGCAGACAGGAATGGATACTTCAAAATGAGGTGGGACACCTTGTGATGCTTAAACAGTGGCCAGGGACCCCGTTAATCCAGTCACCAGGTGGCCATATTAAAGAGTTTCTTTACAAAAATGACCTACTGAACTTAAGCATCACAAGGTGTCCCACCTTATTTCGAAGTATCCATTCCGGTCCAGTCACAACCTTTTGTTTATGTGCGCGCGAATGCGAAATGCAGTTGTGAAAGTCAGTGCATGTCTTTTACGCCGGTCCCTTAATTGATGCACCCACCTTATACAATCATGGATGTAAAATATCGTAAAAGACGTCGCATGGAAGTAGATCATTATACATGCAATAAAGCTGTCATTTTGCAAGGTGTTAATACAGCAAACGTCTTCTAACACGTGCACACCAATAATTATTGCAAACAAAGTCTGCAAAGAGAAACTGACAGACAGACACAACATTGCACGAGGACACGGGAAGTCGTGAACGTGGAGACATCCGACGGTCTAAAATCGGTTCCTCCTTGGTGACACTGGGCGCGACAGGTTCCGGTTATATGTTGATATAACGTTTCAAATAAAACGAAGAGAATTTCCCCTCTTGAATTTGTTTGCTTTACAGATTAATCCAGCTAAACGTTTAAAAACATAAGGGTTTGTGAGTTTAGGAAGTGCTAAAAACAGAATCAACACACCTGAATGAATAAATTACCTCGACATATTCAAACCAACCCTTCTTTGACCTAGTTTTTAAACTAGACTCGATCTTTCTATGTCGAGTTTAAAAATCTTCTAAAACGTTATCCAAGGGGATATATCGATGGTTAACGCTGAAATAGAAAACGTTTGGTCGTATGTTTCACTCGCTCCAACATGCAGAGATTCCGTTTATCAACATTAACAAATTTCGAATTCGAGAGTGTTAAGTGTTAACTCAGCATTATTATAAAAATGAATACCACTGTATTTCGTGCTGGGGTGTTCGGTTTTTGTTCTTCAAGCAGATTAACATTATAACTAGTGTAGCTTTTCGCCATCTGTTTTAATTTTTGGTAGCCTTATCATAACAGGGAATTCTTCCACTTGTCATTATCTTCAACAAGACTTGTCAAGCTTAATGAAAGAAACTTTACCTTGAATTTAATTTGAAAATATCGCCAATATATTTTAAGCTGGTAAGTTTCGATATTAAGGCATTCTAATTAAAAAACAAATTTTATTCTTTGAAGTTCTCTGATAATTTAACTTGAAAAATTTGTATAACATGGGGTTTCTATTGTGTTGTCAGCCAACTCATTGTAAACACCGATTCTGACATGTTTAACTTGGCTTGGAAATTATCATAAGCTATTCTAACATAAACACGTTGAAGGATTAAAGTGTCAAGCCTTTGCAAGCTCAGCTGTCAGTGTTATATCGTTATGAAAAACGCTTTCTCGGAGCTGCGAAATAGAAACATGGCCAATCTCACGGGTGATTCGGCATCGGCACTTCCCAACCACACTCCTTTCAAGAAAGACTTCTGCCACTTGATTTTGCCTGATCCTGAATTCGATAAAGCTGCTGATCGATATGCTTCCAACGCGATAACAGGTGTTTTAAATGCTGTTTTATCGCCGTTTGCGGTGGTGGCAAATGTTCTTATTGTCTTGGTGATCACTAGGAACGGCCCGCTTCGAACGCCCTTGAACATGCTATTGGGATGCCTGGCTGTGTCAGATTTTCTCGTCGGTTTGATTGTTCAGCCAAGTTACGTTGCTTTTAGACTTACTGAAAACAAGCACTTCTCCGTTCCTTGTCCACTAAGACTGTTCTACTCAATGGGTTTTTTCGTGTGCTATGGTGTCTCGCTCGTGACGCTCTGTACCATAAGCTGTGAGCGATTTCTGACTCTGTATTTTCCTCTGAAGTACCCGCACATTATAAACTATTCAAGAATCATTAAACTGATAATCATCATCTGGATCGTAAACATCCTTTTAACGGTTCTTCAGTTGGCCCATAACGACGCGGCGAGAGGCATTCATCTTGCGTCTTGGTTAGTTTTGTTGATAACCGCTCTTGTATTCCAGTTGAAAATCCTGCCGATAATTCGCCGTCATCAAAAACAAATCGAGCAACTTCATCTGAGTTGCCCATCTCCTCAAAGAAGCTCTAATAACTACAGCCAAATGCAAATCAAGTTTGCAGCAAACATCGCATGCATTGTTGCAGTATATTTAGCATTCAACCTTCCAGTTCTTCTAATAACAGCGTTACATCAAATAATTCTCATCGATATAAACACCTACAATTTGTACAGTTGGGCGGAAACCGTCGCCTTTATAAATTCGTCAGTTAATCCAGTCGTTTGTCTTTGGAGAGTGAGGGTAATTCGTACAGCAGTTAAAAAACTTTTTCCCAGTTCAGGAAACGGCAGAAAAGTGTGTGGATATTTGTCATCTCTGGAATTGCCAAATAACGATGTTGCGTTAATTAGGTTTAGATTCCAACAAGAAGTCTAGTTTGGCATCTCAAAAGAGTTATAATAAAGATAGATTCCTATGCAAGAAACCATCTTTCAGGACAACGAAATTTTATTAAAAACTGTCCATTATATATTGCAGTTCTTGAGTTTTGATTGGCTTACAGGCCAGGGAATATGAGCTCATATACCATTTTGTAGGTGTACGCGTCCGCGAGGACAGCCAGGGAGCTTAAATATTGCAATTCTTTGGGTGTTTTCAATAAAGCAATTATTCCTCTTGCGCAGCTTGTTGCCGGATATGAGATAGTTATAGCCAACTCATATCCAACGCCCGCTCATGGCATAGTCGGTAAATGTAAAAGCATTGAATACCAAGAGCACTTACCATTTGCACGAGAAAAGGGTTATTCCAGGGTGAATTCAAATGATACGGTTCATTCCGGTATAATTTTTTCGGGAAAAAGGTAATACCTTCAGAGGTATTACCTTTTTCCCGAGTTGACAGGAATTTCTGCAAATTTCTGTACCATTTGTCTATAAACCTGGTGCCAGGCTCCTCACGGCAACATCTTTGTTGCCTTCCAGGTCCCTGCCGCGGATATATAAAAACTTAGGATCAAATGGTACAGCTCAATCCGATCCATTTCTTTGGTGAGGAATAGTGCAGTTCCACTTGTCAAAAAAATTCCACGGAAAATTTCGTTCAAATGGTAAGCGCTCCAAATATTTTAGCATCGAATATTGGTCAAATAGAGCAGTCTTTATCTCAACACTTCCCATATTTGAAAGAGTGTAGTAGTTCAAGTTTGATCTGCTATATTTGGAAGAGAGTAGTATTTGAAGCGTTTGAAATACTACCCTCTTCTAAATATGGCAAGTGTTACAAATCACTCAAAAAAGGAACAAGATGGCGGACAATTCAATCAAAGTAGGGAGATTGTAAAGGAAAATGCGTTACCTGACGAGGGAATTCCACGTTAAATTTCACGCGAAAAACCGATATCGCACGAATCGCGAACCTATGAGCTATGCGATTCACTGTCAAAGTACGCTGAAACTTATATGGAATATGGAAAGGTGGAAAGGTGGGGTAACCTGGCTGAAAAAGAGCACTCCATTGCTTTCCAGCTGGAGTGCATGCTTTTTACGCTTTTTACGTTACCTGGCTACTACTATCGTCGCAATACAAGCTTACTAAGGTAGGATTCGATATTTTCCTTGTGTTATAAACAAATAATTGCATGGCTTGGCATTAAAAGCTCTTATTACTTCAAATTTGTTCAAATATCACTGGGCGAGGTAGCAGCTCTCGTAATGTCTCACAGGAATGGCTTGCGACGCATTGAGAGGACAACAGAACAAACAACAGGAACAATGCCCCTAGCCCCCAAAACAATAGCAACTGCTACACTAGAGGACCAGTAGAACAATAGAACAAACAACAGGAACAATGCCCCTAGCCCACAAAACAATAGCAACTGCTACACTAGAGGACCAGTAGAACAAAAGAACAAACAACAGGAACAATGTCCCTAGCCCCCAAAACAATAGCAACTGCTACACTAGAGGACCAGTAGAACAATAGAACAAACAGCAGGAACCATGCCCCTAGCCCCTAAAACAATAGCAACTGCTACACTAGAGGACCAGTATAACAATAGAGCAAACAACAGGAACAATGCCCCTAGCCCCCAAAACAATAGCAACTGTTGCCAGTAGAATTACAAGCTTACGTTATCTTGGTTATCTTGGTTATCCAAGATCTTGGTAAGGCAAGATCTTGGTTATGCAAGATCTTGGTTATGCAAGATCTTGCTTATTGAACATCTTGGTTATGCAAGATCTTGGTTAGGGAAGATCTTGGTTTCGCAAAATCTTGGTTATGCAAGATCTTGGTTTGGCAAGATCTTGGTTATGCAAGATCTTGGTTATGCAAGATCTTGGTTATGGAAGATCTTGGTTATGCAAGGTCTTGGTTAGGCAAGATCTTGGTTATGCAAGATCTAGGTTAAGGAAGATCTTGGTTATGCAAGAACTTGGTTATGCAAAATCTTGGTTAGGGAAGATCTTGGTTATGCAAGATCTTGGTTAGGGAAGATCTTGGTTATGAGAGATCTTGGTTATGCAACATCTTGGTTATGCAAGATCTTGGTTAGGGAAGATCTTGGTAATGCAAGATCTTGGTTAGGCAAGATCTTCGTTAGGGAAGATCTTCGTTATGCAAGATCTTGGTTAGGCAAGATCTTGGTTGGGGAAGATCTTGGTTATGCAAGATCTTGGTTATGCAAGATCTTGGTTTTGCAAGATCTTGGTTTGGGAAGGTCTATGTTAGGGACGATCTTTGTTATGCAAGTCTTGGTTTTTCAAGATCTGTGTTTTGCAAGATCTTGGTTATGCAATATCTTTGTTAGGCAAGATCTTGAATATGCAAGATCTTGGTTAGGCAAGATCTTGGTTAGGGAAGATCTTCGTTATGCAAGATCTTGGTTAGGCAAGATCTTGGTTATGCAAGATCTTGGTTATGCAAGATCTTGGTAATGGAAGATCTTCGTTATGCAAGATCTTGGTTAGGCAAGATCTTTGTTATGCAAGATCTAAGTTAAGGAAGATCTTGGTTATGCAAGAACTTGTTTAGGCAAGATCTTGGTTAGGGAAGATCTTGGTTATGCAAGATCTTCGTTAGGCAAGATCTTGGTTATTCAAGATCTTGGTTATGCAAGATCTTGGTTATGGAAGATCTTGGTTATTTAAGATCTTTGTTCGAGAAGAGATCTTGGTTATGCAATATCTTGGTTAGGCAAGATCTTGGTAATGCAAGATCTTGGTTAGGCAAGATCTTGGTTATGCAAGATCTTGGTTATGCAAGGTCTTGGTTATTGAAGATCTTGGTTAGGCAAGATCTTGGTTAGGCAGGGATCTTGGTTCGGGAAGATCTCCGTTTGGCAAGATCTTGGTTATGCAAGATCTTCGTTATGCAAGATCTTGGTTAGGAAAGATCTTGGTTATGCATGATCTTGGTTATGCAAGATCTTGGTTATGCAAGATCTTGGTTATGCAAGATCTTGGTAATGGAAGATCTTCGTTATGCAAGATCTTGGTTAGGCAAGATCTTTGTTATGCAAGATCTAAGTTAAGGAAGATCTTGGTTATGCAAGAACTTGTTTAGGCAAGATCTTGGTTAGGGAAAATCTTGGTTATGCAAGATCTTCGTTAGGCAAGATCTTGGTTATTCAAGATCTTGGTTATGCAAGATCTTGGTTATGGAAGATCTTGGTTATTTAAGATCTTTGTTCGAGAAGAGATCTTGGTTATGCAATATCTTGGTTAGGCAAGATCTTGGTAATGCAAGATCTTGGTTAGGCAAGATCTTGGTTATGCAAGATCTTGGTTATGCAAGGTCTTGGTTATTGAAGATCTTGGTTAGGCAAGATCTTGGTTAGGCAGGGATCTTGGTTCGGGAAGATCTCCGTTTGGCAAGATCTTGGTTATGCAAGATCTTCGTTATGCAAGATCTTGGTTAGGAAAGATCTTGGTTATGCATGATCTTGGTTATGCAAGATCTTGGTTAGTTAAGATCTTGGTTAGGGAAGATCTTGGTTATGCAAGATCTTGGTTATGCAAAATCTTGGTTATGGAAGATCTTGGTTATTGAAGATCTTGGTTATGCAAGGTCTTGGGTAGGGAAGATCTTGGTTATGGAAGATCTTGGTTATGCAAGATCTTGGTAATGGAAGATCTTCGTTATGCAAGATCTTGGTTAGGCAAGATCTTTGTTATGCAAGATCTTAGTTAAGGAAGATCTTGGTAATGCAAGAACTTGTTTAGGCAAGATCTTGGTTTGGGAAGATCTTGGTTATGCAAGATCTTCGTTAGGCAAGATCTTGGTTATTCAAGATCTTGGTTATGCAAGATCTTGGTTATGGAAGATCTTGGTTATTTAAGATCTTTGTTCGAGAAGAGATCTTGGTTATGCAATATCTTGGTTAGGCAAGATCTTGGTAATGCAAGATCTTGGTTAGGCAAGATCTTGGTTATGCAAGATCTTGGTTATGCAAGGTCTTGGTTATTGAAGATCTTGGTTAGGCAAGATCTTGGTTAGGCAGGGATCTTGGTTCGGGAAGATCTCCGTTTGGCAAGATCTTGGTTATGCAAGATCTTCGTTATGCAAGATCTTGGTTAGGAAAGATCTTGGTTATGCATGATCTTGGTTATGCAAGATCTTGGTTATGCAAGATCTTGGTTATGCAAGATCTTGGTAATGGAAGATCTTCGTTATGCAAGATCTTGGTTAGGCAAGATCTTTGTTATGCAAGATCTAAGTTAAGGAAGATCTTGGTTATGCAAGAACTTGTTTAGGCAAGATCTTGGTTAGGGAAGATCTTGGTTATGCAAGATCTTCGTTAGGCAAGATCTTGGTTATTCAAGATCTTGGTTATGCAAGATCTTGGTTATGGAAGATCTTGGTTATTTAAGATCTTTGTTCGAGAAGAGATCTTGGTTATGCAATATCTTGGTTAGGCAAGATCTTGGTAATGCAAGATCTTGGTTAGGCAAGATCTTGGTTATGCAAGATCTTGGTTATGCAAGGTCTTGGTTATTGAAGATCTTGGTTAGGCAAGATCTTGGTTAGGCAGGGATCTTGGTTCGGGAAGATCTCCGTTTGGCAAGATCTTGGTTATGCAAGATCTTCGTTATGCAAGATCTTGGTTAGGAAAGATCTTGGTTATGCATGATCTTGGTTATGCAAGATCTTGGTTAGTTAAGATCTTGGTTAGGGAAGATCTTGGTTATGCAAGATCTTGGTTATGCAAAATCTTGGTTATGGAAGATCTTGGTTATTGAAGATCTTGGTTATGCAAGGTCTTGGGTAGGGAAGATCTTGGTTATGGAAGATCTTGGTTATGCAAGATCTTCGTTATGGAAGATCTTGGTTATGCAAGATCTTGGTAAGGCAAGATCTTGGTTATGCAAGATCTTGGTTATGCAAGACCTT
Organism: Blastomussa wellsi; assembly: GCA_947652115.1. Lineage (NCBI taxonomy): Eukaryota > Metazoa > Cnidaria > Anthozoa > Scleractinia > Plerogyridae > Blastomussa > Blastomussa wellsi. The sequence continues at coordinate 14,423,368 of OX393571.1, forward strand.
GGTTATGCAAGATCTTTGTTATTGAAGATCTTGGTTATGCAAGATCTTGGTTAGGGAAGATCTTGGTTTCGCAAAATCTTGGTTATGCAAGATCTTGGTTTGGCAAGATCTTGGTTATGCAATATCTTGGTTATGCAAGATCTTGGTTATGCAAGATCTTGGTTATTGAAGATCTTGGTTCGGGAAGATCTTGGTTATGCAATATCTTGGTAATGCAAGATCTTGGTTTGGCAAGATCTTGAATATGCAAGATCTTGGTTACGGAAGATCTTGGTTATGCAAGAACTTGTTTAGGCAAGATTTTGGTTAGGGAAGATCTTGGTTATGCAAGATCTTGGTTAGGCAAGATCTTGGTTATGCAAGATCTTGTTTATGCAAGATCTAGGTTAAGGAAGATCTTGGTTATGCAAGAACTTGGTTAGTCAAGATCTTGGTTAGGGAAGATCTTGGTTATGCAAGATCTAGGTTAAGGAAGATCTTGGTTATGAAAGATCTTGGTTATGCAAGATCTTGGCTATTGAATATCTTGGTTCGGGAAGATCTTGGTTATGCAACATCTTGGTTATGCAAGATCTTGGTTAGGCAAGATCTTGGTTATGCAAGATCTTGGTAATGCAAGATCTTGGTTATGCAAGATCTTGGTTATGCAAAATCTTGGTTATTGAAGATCTTGGTTATGCAAGATCTTGGTTAGGGAAGATCTTGGTTTCGCAAAATCTTGGTTATGCAAGATCTTGGTTTGGCAAGATCTTGGTTATGCAATATCTTGGTTATGCAAGATCTTGGTTATGCAAAATCTTGGTTATTGAAGATCTTGGTTCGGGAAGATCTATGTTAGGGAAGATCTTGGTTATGCAAGATCTTGGTTTGGCAAGATCTTGGTTATGGAAGATCTTGGTTATGCAAGAACTTGGTTAGGCAAGATCTTGGTTAGGGAAGATCTTGGTTATGCAAGATCTTGGTTAGGCAAGATCTTGGTTAGGCAAGATCTTGGTTATGCAATATCTTGGTTATGGAAGATCTTGGTTATGCAAGATCTTGGTTAGGCAAGATCTTGGTTATGCAATATCTTGGTTAGGCAAGATCTTAGTAATGCAAGATCTTGGTTATGCAAGATCTTGGTTATGCAAGATCTTGGTCATGCAAGGTCTTGCTTATTGAAGATCTTGGTTAGGGAAGATCTTGGTTAGGCAAGATCTTGGTTAGGGAAGATCTTGGTTATGCAAGATCTTGGTTATGCAAGATCTTGGTTATGCAAGATCTTGGTTAGGCAAGATCTTGGTTCGGGAAGATCTTGGTTAGGGAAAATCTTGGTTAGGCAAGATCTTGGTTATGCAAAATCTTGGTTATGCAAGATCTTGGTTAAGGAAGATCTTGGTTATGCAAGAACTTGGTTAGGCAAGATCTTGGTTGGGGAAGATCTTGGTTATGCAAGATCTTGGTTAGGTTATGGAAGATCTTGGTTATGCAAGATCTTGGTTAGGCAACATCTTGGTTATGCAAGATCTTGGTTAGGGAAGATCTTGGTTCTGCAAGATCTTGGTTAGGCAAGATCTTCGTTAAAGAAGATCTTGGTTATGCAAGATCTTGGTTAGGCAAGATCTTCGTTGGCGAAGATCTTGTTTATGCAAGATCTTGGTTAGGCAAGATCTTGGTTATGAAAGATCCTTGTTATGCAAGATGTTGGTTATGCAAGATCTTGGTTTGGCAAGATCTTGGTTCGCGAAGGTCTTGGTTAGGGACGATCTTTGTTATGCAAGTCTTGGTTTTTTAAGATCTTGGTTTCGCAAGATCTTGGTTATGCAAGATTTTTGTTATGCAAACTCTTGGTTATTGAAGATCTTGGTTAGGCAAGATCTTGGTTATGCAAGACCTTGGTTCGGTAAGATCTTGGTTATTCAAGATCTTGGTACGGGAAGATCTTGGTTAGGAGAGATCTTGGTTATGCAAGAACTTGGTTAGGCAAGATCTTGGGTAGGGAAGATCTTGGTTATGCAAGATCTTGGTTAGGGAAGATCTTGGTTATGCAAGATCTTGGTTAGGCAACATCTTGCTTATGCAAGATCTTGGTTAGGAAAGATCTTGGTTATGCAAGATCTTGGTTAGGCAAGATCTTGGTTAGGAAAGATCTTCGTTATGCAAGATCTTGGTTAGGCAAGATCTTAGTTATGCAAGATCTTGGTTATGCAAGATCTTGGTTATGGAAGATCTTGGTTATGCAAGGTCTTGGTTAGGCAAGATCTTGGTTATGCAAGATCTACGTTAAGGAAGATCTTGGTTATGCAAGAACTTGGTTAGGCAAGATCTTGGTTACGGAAAATCTTGGTTATGCAAGATCTTGGTTAGGCAAGATCTTGGTTATTCAAGATCTTGGTTATGCAAGATCCTTGTTATGGAAGATCTTGGTTATTGAAGATCGTTGTTCGGGAAGATCTTGGTTATGCAATATTTTGGTTAGGCAAGATCTTGGTAATGCAAGATCTTGGTTAGGGAAGATCTTGGTTATCCAAGATCTTGGTTATGCAAGGTCTTGGTTATTGAAGATCTTGGTTAGGCAAGATCTTGGTTAAGCAAAATCTTGGTTCGGGAAGATCTTGGTTAGGGAAGATCTTGGTTATGCAAGATCTTGGTTACGGAAGATCTTGGTTATGCAAGAACTTGTTTAGGCAAGATCTTGGTTAGGCAAGATCTTGGTTATGCAAGATCTTGGTTATGCAAGATCTTGGTTAGGCAAGATCTTGGTTATGCAAGATCTTGGTTATGCAAGGTCTTGGTTAGGCAAGATCTTGGTTATGCAAGATCTTGGTTATGCAAGATCTTGGTTATGCAAGATCTTGGTTTGGCAAAATCTTGGTTCGGGAAGGCCTTGGTTAGGGACGATCTTTGTTATGCAAGTCTTGGTTTTTCAAGATCTTGGTTTGGCAAGATCTTGGTTATGCAATATCTTTGTTAGGCAAGATCGTGGTAATGCAAGATCTTGGTTTGGCAAGATCCTTGTTATGCAAGATCTTGGTTATGCAAAATCTTGGTTATTGAAGATCTTGGCTAGGCAAGATCTTGGTGATGCAAGACCTTAGTTCGGGAAGATCTTGGTTATTCAAGATCTTGGTACTGGAAGATCTTGGTTAGGCAACATCTTGGTTATGCAAGATCTTGGTTAGGGAAGATCTTGGTTATGCAAGATCTTGGTTAGGCAAGATCTTGGTTAGGGAAGATCTTCGTTATGCAAGATCTTGGTTAGGCAAGATCTTAGTTATGCAAGATCTTGGTTATGCAAGATCTTGGTTATGGAAGATCTTGGTTATGCAAGGTCTTGGTTAGGCAAGATCTTGGTTATGCAAGATCTACGTTAAGGAAGATCTTGGTTATGCAAGAACTTGGTTAGGCAAGATCTTCGTTACGGAAGATCTTGGTTATGCAAGATCTTCGTTAGGCAAGATCTTGGTTATTCAAGATCTTGGTTATGCAAGATCTTGGTTATGGAAGATCTTGGTTATTGAAGATCTTTGTTCGGGAAGATCTTGGTTATGCAATATTTTGGTTAGGCAAGATCTTGGTAATGCAAGATCTTGGTTAGGAAAGATCTTGGTTATGCAAGATCTTGGTTATGCAAGGTCTTGGTTATTGAAGATCTTGGTTAGGCAAGATCTTGGTTAAGCAAGATCTTGGTTCGGAAAGATCTTCGTTAGGGAAGATCTTGGTTATGCAAGATCTTGGTTATGCAAGATCTTGGTTATGCAAGATCTTGGTTAGAGAAGATATTGGTTATGCAAGATCTCCGTTTGGCAAGATCTTGATTAGGAAAGATCTTGGTTCGGGAAGATCCTGGTTAGGGAAGATCTTGGTTATGCATGATCTTGGTTATGCAAGATCTTGGTTAGTTAAGATCTTGGTTAGGGAAGATCTTGGTTATGCAAGATCTTGGTTATGCAAAATCTTTGTTATGGAAGATCTTGGTTATTGAAGATCTTGCTTATGCAAGGTCTTGGGTAGGGAAGATCTTGGTTATGGAAGATCTTGGTTATGCAAAATCTTCGTTATTGAAGATCTTGGTTATGCAAGATCTTGGTAAGGCAAGATCTTGGTTATGCAAGATCTTGGTTATGCAAGACCTTGGTTATGCAAGATCTTTCTTATTGAAGATCTTGGTTATGCAAGATCTTGGTTAGGGAAGATCTTGGTTTCGCAAAATCTTGGTTATGCAAGATCTTGGTTTGGCAAGATCTTGGTTATGCAATATCTTGGTTATGCAAGATCTTGGTTATGCAAGATCTTGGTTATTGAAGATCTTGGTTCGGGAAGATCTTGGTTATGCAATATCTTGGTAATGCAAGATCTTGGTTTGGCAAGATCTTGGTTATGCAAGATCTTGGTTACGGAAGATCTTGGTTATGCAAGAACTTGTTTAGGCAAGATCTTGGTTAGGGAAAATCTTGGTTATGCAAGATCTTGGTTAGGCAAGATCTTGGTTATGCAAGATCTTGTTTATGCAAGATCTAGGTTAAGGAAGATCTTGGTTATGCAAGAACTTGGTTAGTCAAGATCTTGGTTAGGGAAGATCTTGGTTATGCAAGATCTAGGTTAAGGAAGATCTTGGTTATGAAAGATCTTGGTTATGCAAGATCTTGGTTATTGAATATCTTGGTTCGGGAAGATCTTGGTTATGCAATATCTTGGTTAGGCAAGATCTTGGTAATGCAAGATCTTGGTTAGGCAAGATCTTGGTTATGCAAGATCTTGGTAATGGAAGATCTTGGTTATGCAAGATCTTGGTTATGCAAAATCTTGGTTATTGAAGATCTTGGTTATGCAAGATCTTGGTTAGGGAAGATCTTGGTTTCGCAAAATCTTGGTTATGCAAGATCTTGGTTTGGCAAGATCTTGGTTATGCAATATCTTGGTTATGCAAGACCTTGGTTATGCAAGATCTTGGTTATTGAAGGTCTTGGTTCGGGAAGATCTATGTTAGGGAAGATCTTGGTTATGCAAGATCTTGGTTTGGCAAGATCTTGGTTATGGAAGATCTTGGTTACGGAAGATCTTGGTTATGCAAGAACTTGTTTAGGCAAGATCTTGGTTAGGGAAGATCTTGGTTATGCAAGATCTTGGTTGGGCAAGATCTTGGTTATTCAAGATCTTGGTTATGCAAGATCTTGGTTATGGAAGATCTTGGTTATTGAAGATCTTTGTTCGGGAAGATCTTGGTTATGCAATATCTTGGTTAGGCAAGATCTTCGTAATGCAAGATCTTGGTTGGGCAAGATCTTGGTTATGCAAGATCTTGGTTATGCAAGGTCTTGGTTATTGAAGATCTTGGTTAGGCAAGATCTTGGTTAGGCAAAATCTTGGTTCGGGAAGATCTTGGTTAGGGAAGATCTTGGTTATGCAAGATCTTGGTTATGCAAGATCTTGGTTAGGCAAGATCTTGGTTCGGGAACATCTTGGTTAGGGAAGATCTTGGTTATGCAAGATCTTGGTTATGCAAGATCTTGGTTAGGGAAGATCTTGGTTATGCAAGATCTTGGTTATGCAAGATCTTGGTTAAGGAAGATCTTGGTTATGCAAGAACTTGGTTAGGCAAGATCTTGGTTGGGGAAGATCTTGGTTATGCAAGATCTTGCTTAGGCAAGATCTTGGTTATGCAAGATCTTGGTTATGCAACATCTTGGTTATGCAAGATCTTGGTTAGGGAAGATCTTGGTTAGGGAAGATCTTGGTTATGCAAGATCTTGGTTATGCAACATCTTGGTTATGCAAGATCTTGGTTAGGGAAGATCTTGGTTATGCAAGATCTTGGTCAGGCAAGATCTTGGTTAGGGAAGATCTTCGTTATGCAAGATCTTGGTTAGGCAAGATCTTGGTTATGCAAGATCTTGGTTATGCAAGATCTTGGTTATGGAAGATCTTGGTTGTGGAAGAACTTGGTTAGGCAAGATCGCGGTTAGGGAAGATCTTGGTTATGCAAGATCTTGGTTAGGGAAGATCTTGGCTATGCAAGATCTTGGTTAGGCAAGATCTTGGTCAGAGAAGATCTTCGTTATGCAAGATCTTGGTTGTGCAAGATCTTGGTTATGGAAGATCTTGGTTATGCAAGATCTTCGTTAGGCAAGATCTTTGTTATGCAAGATCTAGGTTAAGAAAGATCTTGGTTATGCAAGAACTTGGTTAGGCAAGATCTTGGTTAGGGAAGATCTTGGTTATGCAAGATCTTGGTTATGCAAGGTCTTGGTTATTGAAGATCTTGGTTAGGCAAGATCTTGGTTAAGCAAGATCTTGGTTCGGAAAGATCTTGGTTAGGGAAGATCTTGGTTATGCAAGATCTTGGTTAGAGAAGATATTGGTTATGCAAGATCTCCGTTTGGCAAGATCTTGGTTAGGAAAGGTCTTGGTTCGGGAAGATCCTGGTTAGGGAGGATCTTGGTTATGCATGATCTTGGTTATGCAAGATCTTGGTTAGTTAAGATCTTGGTACGGGAAGATCTTGGTTATGCAAGATCTTGGTTATGCAAAAACTTGTTTAGGCAAGATCTTGGGTAGGGAAGATCTTGGTTATGCAAGATCTTGGTTAGGGAAGATCTTGGTTATGCAAGATCTTGGTTAGGCAACATCTTGGTTATGCAAGATCTTGGTTAGGGAAGATCTTGGTTATGCAAGATCTTGGTTAGGCAAGATCTTGGTTATGCAAGACCTTGGTTATGCAAGATCTTGGTTAAGGAAGATCTTGGTTATGCAAGAACTTGGTTAGTCAAGATCTTTGTTGGGGCAGATCTTGGTTATGCAAGATGTTGGTTATGCAAGATCTTGGTTTGGCAAGATCTTGGCTCGCGAAGGTCTTGGATAGGGACGATCTTTGTTATGCAAGTCTTGGTTTTTTAAGATCTTGGTTTTGCAAGATCTTGGTTATGCAAGATCTTGGTTATGCAAACTCTTAGTTATTGAAGACCTTGGTTAGGCAAGATCTTGGTTATGCAAGACCTTGGTTCGGGAAGATCTTGGTTATTCAAGATCTTGGTACGGGAAGATCTTGGTTACGCAAGATCTTGGTTTTGCAAGAACTTGGTTAGGCAAGATCTTGGGTAGGGAAGATCTTGGTTATGCGAGATCTTGGTTAGGGAAGATCTTGGTTATGCAAGATCTTGGTTAGGCAACATCTTGGTTATGCAAGATCTTGGTTAGGGAAGATCTTGGTTATGCAAGATCTTGGTTAGGCAAGATCTTGGTTAGGGAAGATCTTCGTATATGCAAGATCTTGGTTAGGCAAGATCTTAGTTATGCAAGATCTTGGTTATGCAAGATCTTGGTTATGGAAGATCTTGGTTATGCAAGGTCTTGGTAAGGCAAGATCTTGGTTATGCAAGATCTACGTTAAGGAAGATCTTGGTTATGCAAGAACTTGGTTACGCAAGATCTTGGTTACGGAAGATCTTGGTTATGCAAGATCTTGGTTAGGCAAGATCTTGGTTATTCAAGATCTTGGTTATGCAAGATCTTGGTTATGGAAGATCTTGGTTATTGAAGATCTTTGTTCGGGAAGATCTTGTTTATGCAATATCTTGGTTAGGAATAATCTTGGTAATGCAAGATCTTTGTTAGGCAAGATCTTGGTTATGCAAGATCTTGGTTATACAAGGTCTTGGTTAGAAAAGATCTTGGTTATGCAAGATCTCCGTTTGGCAAGATCTTGGTTAGGAAAGATCTTGGTTTGGGAAGATCCTGGTTAGGGAAGATCTTGGTTATGCATGATCTTGGTTATGCAAGATCTTAGTTAGTGAAGATCTTGGTTAGGGAAGATCTTGGTTATGCAAGATCTTGGTTATGCAAAATCTTTGTTACAGAAGATCTTGGTTATTGAAGATCTTGGTTATGCAAGGTCTTGGGTAGGGAAGATCTTGGTTATGGAAGATCTTGGTTATGCAAGATCTTCGTTATGGAAGATCTTGGTTATGCAAGATCTTGGTAAGGCAAGATCTTTGTTATGCAAGATCTTGGTTATTCAAGACCTTGGTTATGCAAGATCTTGGTTATTGAAGATCTTGGTTATGCAAGATCTTCGTTAGGGAAGATCTTGGTTTCGCAAAATCTTGGTTATGCAAGATCTTGGTTTGGCAAGATCTTGGTTATGCAATATCTTGGTTATGCAAGATCTTGGTTATTGAAGATCTTGGTTCGGGAATATGTTTGTTAGGGAAGATCTTGGTTATGCAAGATCTTGGTTTGGCAAGATCTTGGTTATGCAAGATCTTGTTTATGCAAGATCTAGGTTAAGGAAGATCTTGGTTATGCAAGAATTTGGTTAGGCAAGATCTTGGTTAGGGAAGATCTTGGTTATGCAAGATCTTGGTTATGCAAAATCTTTGTTATGGAAGATCTTGGCTATTGAAGATCTTGGTTATGCAAGGTCTTGGGTAGGGAAGATCTTGGTTATGGAAGATCTTGGTTATGCAAGATCTTCGTTATGGAAGATCTTGGTTATGAAAGATCTTGGTAAGGCAAGATCTTGGTTATACAAGATCTTTGTTACGGAAGATCTTGGTTATGCAAGAACTTGTTCAGGTAAGATCTTGGTTAGGGAAGATCCTTTTTATGCAAGATCTTGGTTAGGCAAGATCTTGGCTATGCAAGATCTTGTTTATGCAAGATCTAGGTTAAGGAAGATCTTGGTTATGCAAGAACTTGGTTAGCCAAGATCTTGGTTAGGGAAGATCTTGGTTATGCAAGATCTAGGTTAAGGAAGATCTTGGTTATGCAAGATCTTGGTTATGCAAGATCTTGGTTATTGAAGATATTAGTTCGGGAAAATCTTCGTTATGCAATATCTTGGTTATTCAAAATCTTGGTAATGCAAGATCTTGGTTAGGCAAGATCTTGGTGATGCAAGATCTTGGTTATGCCACGTCTTGGTTATTGAAGATCTTGGTTAGGCAAGATCTTGGTTAGGCAAGATCTTGGTTCTGGAAGATCTTAGTTAGGGAAGATCTTGGTTATTGAAGATCTTGGTTATGCAAAATCTTGGTTAGGGAAGATCTTGGTTATGCAAGATCTTGGTTATGCAAGATCTTGCTTATGCAAGATCTTTGTTATGGAAGATCTTGGTTATGCAAGATCTCCGTTAGGCAAGATCTTGGTTATGCAAGATCTTGGTTAGGGAAGATCTTGGTTAGGCAAGATCTTGGTTCGGGAAGATCTTGGTTAGGGAAGATCTTGGTTATGCAAGATCTTGGTTATGCAAGATCTTGGTTAGGGAAGATCTTGGTTATGCAAGATCTTTGTTATGCAAGATCTTGGTTACGGAAGATCTTGGTTATGCAAGAACTTGTTTAGGCAAGATCTTGGTTTGGGAAGATCTTGGTTATGGAAGATCTTGGTTAGGGAAGATCTTTGTTATGCAAGATCTTGTTTATGCAAGATCTAGGTTAAGGAAGATCTTGGTTATGCAAGAACTTGGTTAGGCAAGATCTTGGTTAGGGAAGATCTTGGTTATGCAAGATCTAGGTTAAGGAAGATCTTGGTTCTGCAAGATCTTGGTTATTGAAGATCTTGGTTCGGCAAGATCTTGGTTATGCAAGATCTTGGTTATGCAAGATCTTGGTTATGCAAGATCTTGGTTATGCAAGATCTTTGTTATGGAAGATCTTGGTTATGCAAGATCTCCGTTAGGCAAGATCTTGGTTATGCAAGATCTTGGTTAGTGAAGATCTTGGTTAGGGAAGATATTGGTTATGCAATATCTTGGTTATGCAAAATCTTTGTTATGGAAGATCTTGGTTATTTAAGATCTTGGTTATGCAAGGTCTTGGGTAGGGAAGATCTTGGTTATGGAAGATCTTGGTTATGCAAGATCTTGGTTAGGGAAGATCTTGGTTATGCAAGATCTTGGTAAGGCAAGATCTAGGTTATGCAAGATCTTGGTTATGCAAGATCTCTGTTATGCAAGATCTTGGTTATTGAAGATCTTGGTTATGCAAGATCTTGGTTAGGGAAGATCTTGGTTTCGCAAAATCTTGGTTATGCAAGATATTGGTTTGGCAAGATCTTGGTTATGCAATATCTTGGTTATGCAAGATCTTGGTTATGCAAGATCTTGGTTTTTGAAGATCTTGGTTCGGGAAGATCTTTGTTAGGGAACATCTTGGTTATGCAAGATCTTGGTTTGGCAAGATCTTGGTTATGCAAGATCTTGGTTAGGGAAGATCTTCGTTATGCAAGATCTTCGTTAGGCAAGATCTTGGTTATTCAAGATCTTGGTTATGCAAGATCTTGGTTATGGAAGATCTTGGTTATTGAAGATCTTTGTTCGGGAAGATCTTGGTTATGCAATATCTTGGTTAAGCAAGATCTTGGTAATGCAAGATCTTGGTTAGGGAAGATCTTGGTTATGCAAGATCTTGGTTATGCAAGGTTTTGGTTATTGAAGATCTTGGTTAGGCAAGATCTTGGTTAGGCAAGATCTTGGTTCGGGAAGATCTTGGTTAGGGAAGATCTTGGTTATGCAAGATCTTGGTTATGCAAGATCTTGGTTAGGCAAGATCTTGGTTCGGGAAGATCTTGGTTAAGGAAGATCTTGGTTATGCAAGATCTTGGTTATGGAAGATCCTTGTTAGGGAAGATCTTGGTTATGCAAGATCTTGGTTATGGAAGATCTTGGTTATGCAAGATCTCCGTTAGGCAAGATCTTGGTTATGCAAGATCTTGGTTAGGGAAAATCTTGGTTAGGCAAGATCTTGGTTCGTGAAGATCTTGGTTAGGGAAGATTTTGGTTATTGAAGATCTTGGTTATGCAAAATCTTGGTTAGGGAAGATCTTGGTTATGCAAGATCTTGGTTATGCAAGATCTTGGTTATGCAAGATCTTTGTTATGGAAGATCTTGGTTAGGGAAGATCTTGGTTATGCAAGATCTTGGTTAGGCAAGATCTTGGTTATCCAAGATCTTGGTTATCCAAGATCTTGGTTAAGGAAGATCTTGGTTATGCAAGAACTTGGTTAGGCAAGATCTTGGTTGGGGAACATCTTGGTTATGCAAGATCTTGGTTAGGCAAGATCTTGGTTATGCAAGATCTTGGTTATGCAAGATCTTGGTTTGTCAAGATCTTGGTTCGGGAAGGTCTTGGTTAGGGACGATCTTTGTTATGCAAGTCTTGGTTTTTCATGATCTTGGTTTGGCAAGATCTTGGTTATGCAATATCTTTGTTAGGCAAGATCTTAGCAATGCAAGATCTTGGTTTGGCAAGATCCTTGTTATGTAAGATCTTGGTTATGCAAAATCTTGGTTATTGAAGATCTTGGTTAGGCAAGATCTTGGTTAGGCAAGACCTTGGTTCGGGAAGATCTTGGTTATTCAAGATCTTGGTACGGGAAGATCTTGGTTAGGCAAGATCTTGGTTATGCAAGACCTTGGTTAGGCAAGATCTTGGGTAGGGAAGATCCTGGTTATGCAAGATCTTGGTTAGGGAAGATCTTGGTTATGCAAGATCTTGGTTATCCAACATCTTGGTTATGCAAGATCTTGGTTAGGGAAGATCTTGGTTATGCAAGATCTTGGTTAGGGAAGATCTTGGTTAGGGAAGATCTTCGTTATGCAAGATCTTGGTTAGGCAAGATCTTCGTTATGCAAGATCTTGGTTATGCAAGATCTTGGTTATGGAAGATCTTTGTTATGCAAGGTCTTGGTTAGGCAAGAACTTGGTTATGCAATATCTAGGTTAAGGAAGATCTTGGTTATGCAAGAACTTGGTTAGGCAAGATCTTGGTTAGAAAAGATCTTGGTTATGCAAGATCTTGGTTAGGCAAGATCTTGGGTATTCAAGATCTTGGTTATGCAAGATCTTGGTTATGGAAGATCTTGGTTATGCAAGATCTTGGTTAGGCAAGATCTTGGTTATGCAATATCTTGGTTAGGCAAGATCTTGGTAATGCAAGATCTTGGTTACGCAAGATCTTGGTTATGCAAGATCTTGGTTATGCAAGGTCTTGGTTATTGAAGATCTTGGTTAGGCAAGATCTTGGTTAGGCAAGATCTTGGTTAGGGAAGATCTTGGTTAGGGAAGATCTTGGTTATGCAAGATCTTGGTTAGGCAAGATCTTGGTTATGCAAAATCTTGGTTATGCAAGATCTTGGTTAAGGAAGATCTTGGTTATGGAAGAACTTGGTTAGGCAAGATCTTGGTTGGGGAAGATCTTGGTTATGCAAGATCTTGGTTAGGCAAGATCTTGGTTATGCAAGATCTTTGTTATGCAAGAGCTTGGTTATCCAAGAACTTGGTTTGGCAAGATCTTGGTTCGCGAAGGTCTTGGTTAGGGACGATCTTTGTTATGCAAGTCTTGGTTTTTTAAGATCTTGGTTTGGCAAGATCTTGGTTATGCAATATCTTTGTTAGGCAAGATCTTGGTAATGCAAGATCTTGGCTTGGCAAGATCTTGGTTATGCAAGATCTTGGTTATGTAAACTCTTGGTTATTAAAGATCTTGGTTAGGCAAGATCTTGGTTATGCAAGACCTTGGTTCGGGAAGATCTTGGTTATTCAAGATCTTGGTACGGGAAGATCTTGGTTAGGCAAGATCTTGGTTATGCAAGAACTTGGTTAGGCAAATTCTTGGGTAAGGAAGATCTTGGTTATCCAAGATCTTGGTTAGGGAAGATCTTGGTTATGCAAGATCTTGGTTAGGCAACATCTTGGTTATGCAAGATCTTGGTTAGGGAAGTTCTTGGTTATGCAAGATCTTGGTTAGGCAAGATCTTGGTTAGGGAAGATCTTGGTTATGCGAGATCTTGGTTAGGCAAGATCTTGGTTATGCAAAATCTTGGTTATGCAAGATCTTGGTTAAGGAAGATCTTGGTTATGCAAGAACTTTGTTAGGCAAGATCTTGGTTGGGGAAGATCTTCGTTATGCAAGATCTTGGTTAGGCAAGATCTTGGTTATGCAAGATCTTAGTTATGAAAGGTCTTGGTTATGGAAGATCTTTGTTTGGCAAGATCTTGGTTCGCGAAGGTCCTTGTTAGGGACGATCTTTGTTATGCAAGTCTTGGTTTTTTAAGATCTTGGTTTGGCAAGATCTTGGTTATGCAAGATCTTGGTTATGCAAACTCTTGGTTATTGCAGATCTTGGTTAGGCAAGATCTTGGTTATGCAAGATCTTGGTTATGCAAGATCTTGGTTAGGGAAGATCTTGGTTATGCAAGATCTTGGTTACGGAAGATCTTGGTTATGCAAGAACTTGTTTAGGCAAGATCTTGGTTAGGGAAGATCTTGGTTATGCAAGATCTTGGTTAGGCAAGATCTTGGTTATGCAAGATCTTGTTTATGCAAGATCTAGGTTAAGGAAGATCTTTGTTATGCAAGAACTTGGTTAGGCAAGATCTTGGTTAGGGAAGATCTTGGTTATGCAAGATCTAGGTTAAGGAAGATCTTGGTTATGCAAGATCTTGGTTATGCAAGATCTTGGTTATTGAAGATCTTGGTTCGGGAAGATCTTCGTTATGCAATATCTTGGTTATTCAAAATCTTGGTAATGCAAGATCTTGGTTATGCAAGATCTTGGTTATGCAAGATCTTTGTTATGGAAGATCTTGGTTATGCAAGATCTCCGTTAGGCAAGATCTTTGTTATGCAAGATCTTGGTTAGGGAAGATCTTGGTTAGGCAAGATCTTGGTTCGGAAAGATCTTGGTTAGGCAAGATCTTGGTTATGCAAGATCTTGGTTATCCAAGATCTTGGTTATGGAAGATCTTGGTTATGCAAGATCTTTCTTATGCAAGATCTTGGTTAGGGAAGATCTTGGTTGTGCAAGAACTTGGTTAGGCAAGATCTTGGTTAGGGAAGATCTTGGTTATGCAAGATCTTGGTTATGCAAGATCTTGGTTATGCAAGATCTTGGTTATGCAATATCTTGGTTATTCAAGATCTTGGTAATGCAAGACCTTGGTTAGGCAAGATCTTGGTTATGCAAGATCTTGGTTATGCAAGGTCTTGGTTATTGAAGATCTTGGTTAGGCAAGATCCTTGTTCGGGAAGATCTTGGTTATGGAAGATCTTGGTTATGCAAGATCTTGGTTATGCAAGATCTTGGTTAGGGAAGATCTTGGTTATGCAAGATCTTGGTTATGCAAGATCTTGTTTATGCAAGATCTTTATTATGGAAGATCTTCGTTATGCGAGATCTCCGTTATGCAAGATCTTGGTTATGCAAGATGTTGGTTAGGGAAGATCTTGGTTAGGCAAGATCTTGGTTCGGGAAGATCTTGGTTAGGGAAGATCTTGGTTGTGCAAGATCTTGGTTATGCAAGATCTTGGTTAGGGAAGATCTTGGTTATGCAAGATCTTTGTTATGCAAGATCTTTGTTATGCAAGATCTTGGTTACGGAAGATCTTGGTTATGCAAGAACTTGTTTAGGCAAGATCTTGGTTAGGGAAGATCTTGGTTATGCAAGATCTTGGTTAGGCAAGATCTTGTTTATGCAAGATCTAGGTTAAGGAAGATCTTGGTTATGCAAGAACTTGGTTAGGCAAGATCTTGGTTAGGGAAGATCTTGGTTATGCAAGATCTAGGTTAAGGAAGATCTTGGTTATGCAAGATCTTGGTTATGCAAGATCTTGGTTATTGAAGATCTTGGTTCGGGAAGATCTTCGTTATGCAATATCTTGGTTATTCAAGATCTTGGTAATGCAAGATCTTGGTTAGGCAAGATCTTGGTTATGCAAGATCTTGGTTATTGAAGATCTTGGTTCGGGAAGATCTTGGTTATGCAATATCTTGGTAATGCAAGATCTTGGTTTGGCAAGATCTTGGTTATGCAAGATCTTGGTTACGGAAGATCTTGGTTATGCAAGAACTTGTTTAGGCAAGATCTTGGTTAGGGAAAATCTTGGTTATGCAAGATCTTGGTTAGGCAAGATCTTGGTTATGCAAGATCTTGTTTATGCAAGATCTAGGTTAAGGAAGATCTTGGTTATGCAAGAACTTGGTTAGTCAAGATCTTGGTTAGGGAAGATCTTGGTTATGCAAGATCTAGGTTAAGGAAGATGTTGGTTATGAAAGATCTTGGTTATGCAAGATCTTGGTTATTGAATATCTTGGTTCGGGAAGATCTTGGTTATGCAATATCTTGGTTAGGCAAGATCTTGGTAATGCAAGATCTTGGTTAGGCAAGATCTTGGTTATGCAAGATCTTGGTAATGCAAGATCTTGGTTATGCAAGATCTTGGTTATGCAAAATCTTGGTTATTGAAGATCTTGGTTATGCAAGATCTTGGTTAGGGAAGATCTTGGTTTCGCAAAATCTTCGTTATGCAAGATCTTGGTTTGGCAAGATCTTGGTTATGCAATATCTTGGTTATGCAAGATCTTGGTTATGCAAGATCTTGGTTATTGAAGATCTTGGTTCGGGAAGATCTATGTTAGGGAAGATCTTGGTTATGCAAGATCTTGGTTTGGCAAGATCTTGGTTATGGAAGATCTTGGTTACGGAAGATCTTGGTTATGCAAGAACTTGTTTAGGCAAGATCTTGGTTAGGGAAGATCTTGGTTATGCAAGATCTTGGTTGGGCAAGATCTTGGTTATTCAAGATCTTGGTTATGCAAGATCTTGGTTATGGAAGATCTTGGTTATGGAAGATCTTTGTTCGGGAAGATCTTGGTTATGCAATATCTTGGTTAGGCAAGATCTTCGTAATGCAAGATCTTGGTTGGGCAAGATCTTGGTTATGCAAGATCTTGGTTATGCAAGGTCTTGGTTATTGAAGATCTTGGCTAGGCAAGATCTTGGTTAGGCAAAATCTTGGTTCGGGAAGATCTTGGTTAGGGAAGATCTTGGTTATGCAAGATCTTGGTTATGCAAGATCTTGGTTACGCAAGATCTTGGTTCGGGAAGATCTTGGTTAGGGAAGATCTTGGTTATGCAAGATCTTGGTTATGCAAGATCTTGGTTAGGGAAGATCTTGGTTATGCAAGATCTTGGTTATGCAAGATCTTGGTTAAGGAAGATCTTGGTTATGCAAGAACTTGGTTAGGCAAGATCTTGGTTGGGGAAGATCTTGGTTATGCAAGATCTTGCTTAGGCAAGATCTTGGTTATGCAAGATCTTGGTTATGCAAGATCTTGGTTATGCAAGATCTTGGTTAGGGAAGATCTTGGTTAGGGAAGATCTTGGTTATGCAAGATCTTGGTTATGCAACATCTTGGTTATGCAAGATCTTGGTTAGGGAAGATCTTGGTTATGCAAGATCTTGGTCAGGCAAGATCTTGGTTAGGGAAGATCTTGGTTATGCAAGATCTTGGTTAGGCAAGATCTTGGTTATGCAAGATCTTGGTTATGCAAGATCTTGGTTATGGAAGATCTTGGTTGTGCAAGAACTTGGTTAGGCAAGATCGCGGTTACGGAAGATCTTGGTTATGCAAGATCTTGGTTAGGGAAGATCTTGGCTATGCAAGATCTTGGTTAGGCAAGATCTTGGTCAGAGAAGATGTTCGTTATGCAAGATCTTTGTTGTGCAAGATCTTGGTTATGGAAGATCTTGGTTATGCAAGATCTTGGTTAGGCAAGATCTTTGTTATGCAAGATCTAGGTTAAGAAAGATCTTGGTTATCTAAGAACTTGGTTAGGCAAGATCTTGGTTAGGGAAGATCTTGGTTATGCAAGATCTTGGTTATGCAAGGTCTTGGTTATTGAAGATCTTGGTTAGGCAAGATCTTGGTTAAGCAAGATCTTGGTTCGGAAAGATCTTGGTTAGGGAAGATCTTGGTTATGCAAGATCTTGGTTAGAGAAGATATTGGTTATGCAAGATCTCCGTTTGGCAAGATCTTGGTTAGGAAAGGTCTTGGTTCGGGAAGATCCTGGTTAGGGAAGATCTTGGTTATGCATGATCTTGGTTATGCAAGATCTTGGTTAGTTAAGATCTTGGTTAAGGAAGATCTTGGTTATGCAAGATCTTGGTTATGCAAAATCTTTGTTATGGAAGATCTTGGTTATTTAAGATCTTGCTTATGCAAGGTCTTGGGTAGGGAAGATCTTTGTTATGGAAGATCTTGGTTATGCAAGATCTTCGTTATGGAAGATCTTGGTTATGCAAGATCTTGGTAAGGCAAGATCTTGGTTATGCAAGATCTTGGTTATGCAAGACCTTGGTTATGCAAGATCTTTGTTATTGAAGATCTTGGTTATGCAAGATCTTGGTTAGGGAAGATCTTGGTTTCACAAAATCTTGGTTATGCAAGATCTTGGTTTGGCAAGATCTTGGTTATGCAATATCTTGGTTATGCAAGATCTTCGTTATGCAAGATCTTGGTTATTGAAGATCTCGGTTCGGGAAGATCTTGGTTATGCAATATCTTGGTAATGCAAGATCTTGGTTTGGCAAGATCTTGGTTATGCAAGATCTTGGTTACGGAAGATCTTGGTTATGCAAGAACTTGTTTAGGCAAGATCTTGGTTGGGGAACATCTTGGTTATGCAAGATCTTGGTTAGGCAAGATCTTGGTTATGCAAGATCTTGTTTATGCAAGATCTAGGTTAAGGAAGATCTTGGTTATGCAAGAACTTGGTTAGTCAAGACCTTTGTTAGGGAAGATCTTGGTTATGCAAGATCTAGGTTAAGGAAGATCTTGGTTATGAAAGATCTTGGTTATGCAAGATCTTGGTTATTGAATATCTTGGTTCGGGAAGATCTTGGTTATGCAATATCTTGGTTAGGCAAGATCTTGGTAATGCAAGATCTTGGTTAGGCAAGATCTTGGTTATGCAAGATCTTGGTAATGCAAGATCTTGGTTATGCAAGATCTTGGTTATGCAAAATCTTGGTTATTGAAGATCTTGGTTATGCAAGATCTTGGTTAGGGAAGATCTTGGTTTCGCAAAATCTTTTTTATGCAAGATCTTGGTTTGGCAAGATCTTGGTTATGCAATATCTTGGTTATGCAAGATCTTGGTTATGCAAGATCTTGGTTATTGAAGATCTTGGTTCGGGAAGATCTATGTTAGGGAAGATCTTGGTTATGCAAGATCTTGGTTTGGCAAGATCTTGGTTATGGAAGATCTTGGTTACGGAAGATCTTGGTTATGCAAGAACTTGTTTAGGCAAGATCTTGGTTAGGGAAGATCTTGGTTATGCAAGATCTTGGTTGGGCAAGATCTTGGTTATTCAAGATCTTGGTTATGCAAGATCTTGGTTATGGAAGATCTTGGTTATTGAAGATCTTTGTTCGGGAAGATCTTGGTTATGCAATATCTTGGTTAGGCAAGATCTTGGTAATGCAAGATCTTGGTTGGGCAAGATCTTCGTTATGCAAGATCTTGGTTATGCAAGGTCTTGGTTATTGAAGATCTTGGTTAGGCAAGATCTTGGTTAGGCAAGATCTTGGTTCGGGAAGATCTTGGTTAGGGAAGATCTTGGTTATGCAAGATCTTGGTTATGCAAGATCTTGGTTAGGGAAGATCTTGGTTATGCAAGATCTTGGTTATGCAAGATCTTGGTTAAGGAAGATCTTGGTTATGCAAGAACTTGGTTATGCAAGATCTTGGTTAGGGAAGATCTTGGTTATGCAAGATCTTGGTTATGCAAGATCTTGGTTAAGGAAGATCTTGGTTATGCAAGAACTTGTTTAGGCAAGATCTTGGTTAGGGAAGATCTTGGTTATGCAAGATCTTGGTTGGGCAAGATCTTGGTTATTCAAGATCTTGGTTATGCAAGATCTTGGTTATGGAAGATCTTGGTTATTGAAGATCTTTGTTCGGGAAGATCCTTGTTATGCAATATCTTGGTTAGGCAAGATCTTGGTAATGCAAGATCTTGGTTATGCAAGATCTTGGTTATGCAAGATCTTGGTTAAGGAAGATCTTGGTTATGCAAGAACTTGGTTATGCAAGATCTTGGTTAGGGAAGATCTTGGTTATGCAAGATCTTGGTTATGCAAGATCTTGCTTAGGCAAGATCTTGGTTATGCAAGATCTTGGTTATGCAACATCTTGGTTATGCAAGATCTTGGTTAGGGAAGATCTTGGTTAGGGAAGATCTTGGTTATGCCCGATCTTGGTTATGCAACATCTTGGTTATGCAAGATCTTGGTTAGGGAAGATCTTGGTTATGCAACATCTTGGTTAGGCAAGATCTTGGTTAGGGAAGATCTTCGTTATGCAAGATCTTGGTTAGGCAAGATCTTGGTTATGCAAGATCTTGGTTATGCAAGATCTTGGTTATGGAAGATCTTGGTTGTGCAAGAACTTGGTTAGGCAAGATCGCGGTTAGGGAAGATCTTGGTTATGCAAGATCTTGGTTAAGGAAGATCTTGGCTATGCAAGATCTTGGTTAGGCAAGATCTTGGTCAGGGAAGATCTTCGTTATGCAAGATCTTGGTTTTGCAAGATCTTGGTTATGGAAGTTCTTGGTTATGCAAGATCTTGGTTAGGCAAGATCTTTGTTATGCAAGATCTAGGTTAAGAAAGATCTTGGTTATGCAAGAACTTGGTTAGGCAAGATCTTGGTTAGGGAAGATCTTGGTTATGCAAGATCTTGGTTATGCAAGATGTTGGTTAGAGAAGATCTCGGTTATGCAAGATCTCCGTTTGGCAAGATCTTGGTTAGGGAAGATCTTGGTTCGGGAAGATCTTGGTTAGGGAAGATCTTGGTTATGCAAGATCTTGGTTATGCAAAATCTTTGTTATGGAAGATCTTGGTTATTGAAGATCTTCGTTATGCAAGGTCTTGGGTAGCGAAGATCTTGGTTATGGAAGATCTTGGTTATGCAAGATCTTCGTTATGGAAGATCTTGGTTATGCAAGATCTTGGTAATGCAAGATCTTGGTTATGCAAGATCTTGGTTATTGAAGATCTTGGTTATGCAAGATCTTGGTTAGGGAAGATCTTGGTTTCGCAAAATCTTGGTTATGCAAGATCTTGGTTTGGCAAGATCTTGGTTATGCAATATCTTCGTTATGCAAGATCTTGGTTATGCAAGATCTTGGTTATTGAAGATCTTGGTTCGGGAAGATCTTTGTTAGGGAAGATCTTGGTTATGCAAGATCTTGGTTTGGCAAGATCTTGGTTATGCAAGATCTTGGTTACGGAAGATCTTGGTTATGCAAGAACTTGTTTAGGCAAGATCTTGGTTAGGGAAGATCTTGGTTATGCAAGATCTTGGTTGGGCAACATCTCGGTTATTCAAGATCTTGGTTATGCAAGATCTTGGGTATGGAAGATCTTGGTTATTGAAGATCTTTGTTCGGAAAGATCTTGGTTATGCAATATCTTGGTTAGGCAAGATCTTGGTAATGCAAGATCTTGGTTAGGCAAGATCTTCGTTATGCAAGATCTTGGTTATGCAAGGTCTTGGTTATTGAAGATCTTGGTTAGGCAAGATCTTGGTTAGGCAAGATCTTGGTTCGGGAAGATCTTTGTTAGGGAAGATCTTGCTTATACAAGATCTTGGTTATGCAAGATCTTGGTTAGGCAAGATCTTGGTTCGTGAAGATCTTGGTTAGGGAAGATCTTGGTTATCCAAGATCTTGGTTATGCAAGATCTTGGTTAGGGAAGATCTTGGTTATGCAAGATCTTGGTTATGCAAGATCTTGGTTATGCAAGATCTTTGTTATGGAAGATCTTGGTTATGCAATATCTCCGTTAGGCAAGATCTTGGTTATTCAAGATCTTGGTTAGGGAAGATCTTGGTTAGGCAAGATCTTGGTTCGGTAAGATCTTGGTTAGGGAAGATCTTGGTTATGCAAGATCTTGGTTATGCAAGATCTTGGTTATGCAAGATCTTGGTTAGGGAAGATCTTGGTTAGGCAAGATCTTTGTTATGCAAGATCTTTGTTAGGGAAGATCTTGGTTGTGTAAGAACTTGGTTAGGCAAGATCTTGGTTAGGGAAGATCTTCGTTATGCAAGATCTTGGTTAGGCAAGATTTTGGTTATGCAAGATCTTGGTTATGCAAGATCTTGGTTAAGGAAGATCTTGGTTATGCAAGATCTTGGTTAGGCAATATCTTGGTTGGGGAAGATCTTGGTTATGCAAGATCTTGGTTATGCAACATCTTGGTTATGCAAGATCTTGGTTAGGGAAGATCTTGGTAAGGGAAGATCTTCGTTATGCAAGATCCTTGTTATGCAACATCTTGGTTATGCAAGATCTTGGTTAGGGAAGATCTTGGTTATGCAAGATCTTGGTTAGGCAAGATCTTGGTTAGGGAAGATCTTCGTCATGCAAGATCTTGATTAGGCAAGATCTTGGTTATGCAAGATCTTGGTTATGGAAGATCTTGGTTATGCAAGATCTTGGTTAGGCAAGATCTTGGTTATGCAAGATCTTGGTTAAGGAAGATCTTGGTTATGCAAGAACGTGGTTAGGCAAGATCTTGGTTAGGGAAGATCTTGGTTATGCAAGATCTTGGTTATGGAAGATCTTGGTTATTGAAGATCTTTGTTCCGGAAGATCTTGGTTATGGAATATCTTGGTTAGGCAAGATCTTGGTAATGCAAGGTCTTGGTTAGGCAAGATCTTGGTTATGCAAGGTCTTGGTTATTGAAGATCTTTGTTAGGCAAGATCTTGGTTAGGCAAGATCTTGGTTCGGGAAGATCTTTGTTAGGGAAGATCTTGGTTATGCAAGATCTTGGTTATGCAAGATCTTTGTTAGGGAAGATCTTGGTTATGCAAAATCTCCGTTTGCCAAGATCTTGGTTAGGCAAGATCTTGGTTCGGGAAGATCTTGGTTAGGGAAGATCTTGGTTATGCATGATCTTGGTTATGCAAGATCTTGGTTAGTGAAGATCTTGGTTAGGGAAGATCTTGGTTATGCAAGATCTTGGTTATGCAAAATCTTTGTTATGGAAGATCTTGGCTATTGAAGATCTTGGTTATGCAAGGTCTTGGGTAGGGAAGATCTTGGTTATGGAAGATCTTGGTTATGCAAGATCTTCGTTATGGAAGATCTTGGTTATGAAAGATCTTGGTAAGGCAAGATCTTGGTTATGCAAGATCTTTGTTACGGAAGATCTTGGTTATGCAAGAACTTGTTCAGGTAAGATCTTGGTTAGGGAAGATCTTTGTTATGCAAGATCTTGGTTAGGCAAGATCTTGGCTATGCAAGATCTTGTTTATGCAAGATCTAGGTTAAGGAAGATCTTGGTTATGCAAGAACTTGGTTAGCCAAGATCTTGGTTAGGGAAAATCTTGGTTATGCAAGATCTAGGTTAAGGAAGATCTTGGTTATGCAAGATCTTGGTTATGCAAGATCTTGGTTATTGAAGATATTAGTTCGGGAAAATCTTCGTTATGCAATATCTTGGTTATTCAAAATCTTGGTAATGCAAGATCTTGGTTAGGCAAGATCTTGGTTATGCAAGATCTTGGTTATGCAAGGTCTTGGTTATTGAAGATCTTGGTTAGGCAAGATCTTGGTTAGGCAAGATCTTGGTTCGGGAAGATCTTAGTTAGGGAAGATCTTGGTTATTGAAGATCTTGGTTATGCAAAATCTTGGTCAGGGAAGATCTTGGTTATGCAAGATCTTGGTTATGCAAGATCTTGCTTATGCAAGATCTTTGTTATGGAAGATCTTGGTTATGCAAGATCTCCGTTAGGCAAGATCTTGGTTATGCAAGATCTTGGTTAGGGAAGATCTTGGTTAGGCAAGATCTTGGTTCGAGAAGATCTTGGTTAGGGAAGATCTTGGTTATGCAAGATCTCCGTTAGGCAAGATCTTGGTTATGCAAGATCTTGGTCAGGGAAGATCTTCGTTATGCAAGATCTTGGTTTTGCAAGATCTTGGTTATGGAAGTTCTTGGTTATGCAAGATCTTGGTTAGGCAAGATCTTTGTTATGCAAGATCTAGGTTAAGAAAGATCTTGGTTATGCAAGAACTTGGTTAGGCAAGATCTTGGTTAGGGAAGATCTTGGTTATGCAAGATCTTGGTTATGCAAGATGTTGGTTAGAGAAGATCTCGGTTATGCAAGATCTCCGTTTGGCAAGATCTTGGTTAGGGAAGATCTTGGTTCGGGAAGATCTTGGTTAGGGAAGATCTTGGTTATGCAAGATCTTGGTTATGCAAAATCTTTGTTATGGAAGATCTTGGTTATTGAAGATCTTCGTTATGCAAGGTCTTGGGTAGCGAAGATCTTGGTTATGGAAGATCTTGGTTATGCAAGATCTTCGTTATGGAAGATCTTGGTTATGCAAGATCTTGGTAATGCAAGATCTTGGTTATGCAAGATCTTGGTTATTGAAGATCTTGGTTATGCAAGATCTTGGTTAGGGAAGATCTTGGTTTCGCAAAATCTTGGTTATGCAAGATCTTGGTTTGGCAAGATCTTGGTTATGCAATATCTTCGTTATGCAAGATCTTGGTTATGCAAGATCTTGGTTATTGAAGATCTTGGTTCGGGAAGATCTTTGTTAGGGAAGATCTTGGTTATGCAAGATCTTGGTTTGGCAAGATCTTGGTTATGCAAGATCTTGGTTACGGAAGATCTTGGTTATGCAAGAACTTGTTTAGGCAAGATCTTGGTTAGGGAAGATCTTGGTTATGCAAGATCTTGGTTGGGCAACATCTCGGTTATTCAAGATCTTGGTTATGCAAGATCTTGGGTATGGAAGATCTTGGTTATTGAAGATCTTTGTTCGGAAAGATCTTGGTTATGCAATATCTTGGTTAGGCAAGATCTTGGTAATGCAAGATCTTGGTTAGGCAAGATCTTGGTTATGCAAGATCTTGGTTATGCAAGGTCTTGGTTATTGAAGATCTTGGTTAGGCAAGATCTTGGTTAGGCAAGATCTTGGTTCGGGAAGATCTTTGTTAGGGAAGATCTTGCTTATACAAGATCTTGGTTATGCAAGATCTTGGTTAGGCAAGATCTTGGTTCGTGAAGATCTTGGTTAGGGAAGATCTTGGTTATCCAAGATCTTGGTTATGCAAGATCTTGGTTAGGGAAGATCTTGGTTATGCAAGATCTTGGTTATGCAAGATCTTGGTTATGCAAGATCTTTGTTATGGAAGATCTTGGTTATGCAATATCTCCGTTAGGCAAGATCTTGGTTATTCAAGATCTTGGTTAGGGAAGATCTTGGTTAGGCAAGATCTTGGTTCGGTAAGATCTTGGTTAGGGAAGATCTTGGTTATGCAAGATCTTGGTTATGCAAGATCTTGGTTATGCAAGATCTTTTTTAGGGAAGATCTTGGTTAGGCAAGATCTTTGTTATGCAAGATCTTTGTTAGGGAAGATCTTGGTTGTGTAAGAACTTGGTTAGGCAAGATCTTGGTTAGGGAAGATCTTCGTTATGCAAGATCTTGGTTAGGCAAGATTTTGGTTATGCAAGATCTTGGTTATGCAAGATCTTGGTTAAGGAAGATCTTGGTTATGCAAGATCTTGGTTAGGCAATATCTTGGTTGGGGAAGATCTTGGTTATGCAAGATCTTGGTTATGCAACATCTTGGTTATGCAAGATCTTGGTTAGGGAAGATCTTGGTAAGGGAAGATCTTCGTTATGCAAGATCCTTGTTATGCAACATCTTGGTTATGCAAGATCTTGGTTAGGGAAGATCTTGGTTATGCAAGATCTTGGTTAGGCAAGATCTTGGTTAGGGAAGATCTTCGTCATGCAAGATCTTGATTAGGCAAGATCTTGGTTATGCAAGATCTTGGTTATGGAAGATCTTGGTTATGCAAGATCTTGGTTAGGCAAGATCTTGGTTATGCAAGATCTTGGTTAAGGAAGATCTTGGTTATGCAAGAACGTGGTTAGGCAAGATCTTGGTTAGGGAAGATCTTGGTTATGCAAGATCTTGGTTATGGAAGATCTTGGTTATTGAAGATCTTTGTTCCGGAAGATCTTGGTTATGGAATATCTTGGTTAGGCAAGATCTTGGTAATGCAAGGTTTTGGTTAGGCAAGATCTTGGTTATGCAAGGTCTTGGTTATTGAAGATCTTTGTTAGGCAAGATCTTGGTTAGGCAAGATCTTGGTTCGGGAAGATCTTTGTTAGGGAAGATCTTGGTTATGCAAGATCTTGGTTATGCAAGATCTTTGTTAGGGAAGATCTTGGTTATGCAAAATCTCCGTTTGCCAAGATCTTGGTTAGGCAAGATCTTGGTTCGGGAAGATCTTGGTTAGGGAAGATCTTGGTTATGCATGATCTTGGTTATGCAAGATCTTGGTTAGTGAAGATCTTGGTTAGGGAAGATCTTGGTTATGCAAGATCTTGGTTATGCAAAATCTTTGTTATGGAAGATCTTGGCTATTGAAGATCTTGGTTATGCAAGGTCTTGGGTAGGGAAGATCTTGGTTATGGAAGATCTTGGTTATGCAAGATCTTCGTTATGGAAGATCTTGGTTATGAAAGATCTTGGTAAGGCAAGATCTTGGTTATGCAAGATCTTTGTTACGGAAGATCTTGGTTATGCAAGAACTTGTTCAGGTAAGATCTTGGTTAGGGAAGATCTTTGTTATGCAAGATCTTGGTTAGGCAAGATCTTGGCTATGCAAGATCTTGTTTATGCAAGATCTAGGTTAAGAAAGATCGTGGTTATGCAAGAACTTGGTTAGCCAAGATCTTGGTTAGGGAAAATCTTGGTTATGCAAGATCTAGGTTAAGGAAGATCTTGGTTATGCAAGATCTTGGTTATGCAAGATCTTGGTTATTGAAGATATTAGTTCGGGAAAATCTTCGTTATGCAATATCTTGGTTATTCAAAATCTTGGTAATGCAAGATCTTGGTTAGGCAAGATCTTGGTTATGCAAGATCTTGGTTATGCAAGGTCTTGGTTATTGAAGATCTTGGTTAGGCAAGATCTTGGTTAGGCAAGATCTTGGTTCGGGAAGATCTTAGTTAGGGAAGATCTTGGTTATTGAAGATCTTGGTTATGCAAAATCTTGGTCAGGGAAGATCTTGGTTATGCAAGATCTTGGTTATGCAAGATCTTGCTTATGCAAGATCTTTGTTATGGAAGATCTTGGTTATGCAAGATCTCCGTTAGGCAAGATCTTGGTTATGCAAGATCTTGGTTAGGGAAGATCTTGGTTAGGCAAGATCTTGGTTCGAGAAGATCTTGGTTAGGGAAGATCTTGGTTATGCAAGATCTTGGTTATGCAAGATCTTGGTTAGGGAAAATCTTGGTTATGCAAGATCTTTGTTATGCAAGATCTTGGTTATGCAAGATCTTGGTTACGGAAGATCTTGGTTATGCAAGAACATGTTTAGGCAAAATCTTGGTTAGGGAAGATCTTGGTTATTCAAGATCTTCGTTAGGCAAGATCTTGGTTATTCAAGATCTTGGTTATGCAAGATCTTGGTTATCGAAGACCTTGGTTATTGAAGATCTATCTGTGGGAAGATCTTGGTTATGCAATATCTTGGTTAAGCAAGATCTTTGTAATGCAAGATCTTGGTTATGCAAGATCTTGGTTATGCAAGGTCTTGGTTATTGAAGATCTTGGTTAGGCAAGATCTTGGTTAGGCAGGGATCTTGGTTCGGGAAGATCTTGGTTGGGGAAGATCTTGGTTATGCAAGATCTTGGTTAGGCAAGATCTTGGTTTGGGAAGATCTTGGTTATACTAGATCTTGGTTATGCAAGATCTTGGTTATGCAAGATCTTGGTTAGGGAAGATCTTGGTTATACTAGATCTTGGTTATGCAAGATCTTGGGTAGGGAAGATCTTGGTTATGCAAGACCTTTGTTATGGAAGATCTTGGTTATGCAAGATCTCTGTTAGGAAAAATCTTGGTTATGCAAGATCTTGGTTAGGGAAGATCTTGGTTAGGCAAGATCTTGGTTCGGGAAGATCTTGGTTAGGGAAGATCTTAGTTATGCAAGGTCTTGGTTATGCAAGATCTTGGTTAGGGAAGATCTTGGTTATGCAAGATCTTTGTTATGCAACATCTTGGTTAGGGAAGATCTTGGTTGTGCAAGAACTTGGTTAGGCAAGATCTTGGTTAGGGAAGATCTTGGTTATGCAAGATCTTGGTTAGGCAAGATCTTGGTTATTCAAAATCTTGGTTATGCAAGATCTTGGTTAAGGAAGATCTTGGTTATGCAAGAACTTGGTCAGGCAAGATCTTGGTTGGGGAAGATCTTGGTTATGCAAGATCTTGGTTAGGAAGATTTTGGTTATGCAAGATCTTGGTTATGCAAGATCTTGGTTAGGCAAGATCTTGGTTATTCAAAATCTTGGTTATGCAAGATCTTGGTTAAGGAAGATCTTGGTTATGCAAGAACTTGGTCAGGCAAGATCTTGGTTATTCAAAATCTTGGTTATGCAAGATCTTGGTTAAGGAAGATCTTGGTTATGCAAGAACTTGGTCAGGCAAGATCTTGGTTATTCAAAATCTTGGTTATGCAAGATCTTGGTTAAGGAAGATCTTGGTTATGCAAGATCTTGGTTATGCAAGATCTTGGTTTGGCAAAATCTTGGTTCGGGAAGGTCTTGGTTAGGGACGATCTTTGTTATGCAAGTCTTGGTTTTTCAAGATCTTGGTTTGGCAAGATCTTGGTTATGCAATATCTTTGTTAAGCAAGATCTTGGTAATGCAAGATCTTGGTTTGGCAAGATCCTTGTTATGCAAGATCTTGGTTAGGCAAGATCTTGGTTAGGCAAGATCTTGTTTATGCAAGACCTTGGTTCGGGAATATCTTGGTTATTCAAGATCTTGGTACGGGAAGATCTTGGTTAGGCAAGATCTTGGTTATTCAAGAACTTGGTTAGGCAAGATCTTGGGTAGGGAAGATCTTGGTTATGCAAGATCTTGGTTAGTGAAGATCTTGGTTATGCAAGATCTTGGTTATGCAACATCTTGGTTATGCAAGATCTTGGTTAGGGAAGATCTTTGTTATGCAAGATCTTGGTTAGGGAAGATCTTCGTTATGCAAGATCTTGGTTAGGCAAGATCTTGGTTATGCAATATCTTGGTTATGCAAGATCTTGGTTATTGAAGATCTTGGTTATGCAAGCTCTTGGTTAGGCAAGATCTTGGTTATGCAAGATCTAGGTTAATGAGAATCTTGGTTATGCAAGAACTTGGTTAGGCAAGATCTTGGTCAGGGAAGATCTTGGTTATGCAAGATCTTGGTTAGGCAAGATCTTGGTTATGCAATATCTTAGTTAGGCAAGATCTTGGTAATGCAAGATCTTGGTTACGCAAGATCTTGGTTATGCAAGATCTTGGTTATGCAAGGTCTTGGTTATTGAAGATCTTGGTTAGGCAAGATCTTGGTTAGGCAAGATCTTGGTTCGGGAAGATTTTGGTTAGGGAAGATCTTGGTTATGCAAGATCTTGGTTATGCAAGATCTCGGTTATGCAAGATCTTGGTTAGGGAAGATCTTGGTTATGCAAGATCTTGGTTATGCAAGATCTTGGTTATGCAAGATCTTGGTTTGGCAAGATCTTGGTTCGCGAAGGTCTTGGTTAGAGACGATCTTTGTTATGCAAGTCTTGGTTTTTTAAGATCTTGGTTTGGCAAGATCTTGGTTATGCAATATCTTTGTTAGGCAAGATCTTGGTAATGCAAAATCTTTGCTTGGCAAGATCTTCGTTATGCAAGATCTTGGTTATGCAAACTCTTGGTTATTGAAGATCTTGTTTAGGCAAGATCTTGGTTAGTCAAGATCTTGGTTATGCAAGAGCTTGGTTCGGGAAGATCTTGGTTATTCAAGATCTTGGTACGGGAAGATCTTGGTTAGGCAAGATCTTGGTTATGCAAGAACTTGGTTAGGCAACATCTTGGTTATGCAAGATCTTGGTTAGGGAAGATCTTGGTTATGCAAGATCTTGGTTAGGCAAGATCTTGGTTATGCAAAATCTTGGTTATGCAAGATCTTGGTTAGGGAAGATCTTGGTTATGCAAGATCTTGGTTAGGCAACATCTTGGTTATGCAAGATCTTGGTTAGGGAAGATCTTGGTTATGCAAGATCTTGGTTAGGCAAGATCTTGGTTATGCAAAATCTTGGTTATGCAAGATCTTGGTTAAGGAAGATCTTGGTTATGCAAGAACTTGGTTAGGCAAGATCTTTGTTGGGGCAGATCTTGGTTATGCAAGATGTTGGTTATGCAAGATCTTGGTTTGGCAAGATCTTGGCTCGCGAAGGTCTTGGATAGGGACGATCTTTGTTATGCAAGTCTTGGTTTTTTAAGATCTTGGTTTGGCAAGATCTTGGTTATGCAAGATCTTGGTTATGCAAACTCTTAGTTATTGAAGACCTTGGTTAGTCAAGATCTTGGTTATGCAAGACCTTGGTTCGGGAAGATCTTGGTTATTCAAGATCTTGGTACGGGAAGATCTTGGTTACGCAAGATCTTGGTTTTGCAAGAACTTGGTTAGGCAAGATCTTGGGTAGGGAAGATCTTGGTTATGCGAGATCTTGGTTAGGGAAGATCTTGGTTATGCAAGATCTTGGTTAGGCAACATCTTGGTTATGCAAGATCTTCGTTAGGGAAGATCTTGGTTATGCAAGATCTTGCTTAGGCAAGATCTTGGTTAGGGAAGATCTTCGTTATGCAAGATCTTGGTTAGGCACGATCTTAGTTATGCAAGATCTTGGTTATGCAAGATCTTGGTTATGGAAGATCTTGGTTATGCAAGGTCTTGGTAAGGCAAGATCTTGGTTATGCAAGATCTACGTTAAGGAAGATCTTGGTTATGCAAGAACTTGGTTACGCAAGATCTTTGTTACGGAAGATCTTGGTTATGCAAGATCTTGGTTAGGCAAGATCTTGGTTATTCAAGATCTTGGTTATGCAAGATCTTGGTTATGGAAGATCTTGGTTATTGAAGATCTTTGTTCAGGAAGATCTTGTTTTTGCAATATCTTGGTTAGGCAATATCTTGGTAATGCAAGATCTTTGTTAGGCAAGATCTTGGTTATGCAAGATCTTGGTTATACAAGGTCTTGGTTAGAAAAGATCTTGGTTATGCAAGATCTCCGTTTGGCAAGATCTTGGTTAGGAAAGATCTTGGTTCGGGAAGATCCTGGTTAGGGAAGATCTTGGTTATGCATGATCTTGGTTATGCAAGATCTTAGTTAGTGAAGATCTTGGTTAGGGAAGATCTTGGTTATGCAAGATCTTGGTTATGCAAAATCTTTGTTACAGAAGATCTTGGTTATTGAAGATCTTGGTTATGCAAGGTCTTGGGTAGGGAAGATCTTGGTTATGGAAGATCTTGGTTATGCAAGATCTTCGTTATGGAAGATCTTGGTTATGCAAGATCTTGGTAAGGCAAGATCTTGGTTATGCAAGATCTTGGTTATTCAAGACCTTGGTTATGCAAGATCTTGGTTATTGAAGATCTTGGTTATGCAAGATCTTCGTTAGGGAAGATCTTGGTTTCGCAAAATCTTGGTTATGCAAGATCTTGGTTTGGCAAGATCTTGGTTATGCAATATCTTGGTTATGCAAGATCTTGGTTATGCAAGATCTTGGTTATTGAAGATCTTGGTTCGGGAATATGTTTGTTAGGGAAGATCTTGGTTATGCAAGATCTTGGTTATTGAAGATCTTGGTTCGGGAATATGTTTGTTAGGGAAGATCTTGGTTATGCAAGATCTTGGTTTGGCAAGATCTTGGTTATGCAAGATCTTGTTTATGCAAGATCTAGGTTAAGGAAGATCTTGGTTATGCAAGAACTTGGTTAGGCAAGATCTTGGTTAGGGAAGATCTTGGTTATGCAAGATCTTGGTTATGCAAAATCTTTGTTATGGAAGATCTTGGCTATTGAAGATCTTGGTTATGCAAGGTCTTGGGTAGGGAAGATCTTGGTTATGGAAGATCTTGGTTATGCAAGATCTTCGTTATGGAAGATCCTTGTTATGAAAGATCTTGGTAAGGCAAGATCTTGGTTATGCAAGATCTTTGTTACGGAAGATCTTGGTTATGCAAGAACTTGTTCAGGTAAGATCTTGGTTAGGGAAGATCTTTGTTATGCAAGATCTTGGTTAGGCAAGATCTTGGCTATGCAAGATCTTGTTTATGCAAGATCTAGGTTAAGGAAGATCTTGGTTATGCAAGAACTTGGTTAGCCAAGATCTTGGTTAGGGAAGATCTTGGTTATGCAAGATCTAGGTTAAGGAAGATCTTGGTTATGCAAAATCTTGGTTATGCAAGATCTTGGTTATGCAACGTCTTGGTTATTGAAGATCTTGGTTAGGCAAGATCTTGGTTAGGCAAGATCTTGGTTCGGGAAGATCTTAGTTAGGGAAGATCTTGGTTATTGAAGATCTTGGTTATGCAAAATCTTGGTTAGGGAAGATCTTGGTTATGCAAGATCTTGGTTATGCAAGATCTTGCTTATGCAAGATCTTTGTTATGGAAGATCTTGGTTATGCAAGATCTCCGTTAGGCAAGATCTTGGTTATGCAAGATCTTGGTTAGGGAAGATCTTGGTTAGGCAAGATCTTGGTTCGGGAAGATCTTGGTTAGGGAAGATCTTGGTTATGCAAGATCTTGGTTATGCAAGATCTTGGTTAGGGAAGATCTTGGTTATGCAAGATCTTTGTTATGCAAGATCTTGGTTATGGAAGATCTTGGTTATGCAAGAACTTGTTTAGGCAAGATCTTGGTTTGGGAATATCTTGGTTATGGAAGATCTTGGTTAGGGAAGATCTTTGTTATGCAAGATCTTGTTTATGCAAGATCTAGGTTAAGGAAGATCTTGGTTGTGCAAGAACTTGGTTAGGCAAGATCTTGGTTAGGGAAGATCTTGGTTATGCAAGATTTAGGTTAAGGAAGATCTTGGTTCTGCAAGATCTTGGTTATGCAAGATCTTGGTTATTGAAGATCTTGGTTCGGGAAGATCTTCGTTATGCAATATCTTGATTATTCAAGATCTTGGTAATGCAAGATCTTGGTTAGGCAAGATCTTGGTTATGCAAGATCTTGGTTATGCAAGGTCTTGGTTATTGAAGATCTTGGTTAGGCAAGATCTTGGTTAGGCAAGATCTTGGTTCGGGAAGATCTTGGTTAGGGAAGATCTTGGTTATGCAAGATCTTGGTTATGCAAGATCTTGGTTAGGGAAGATCTTGGTTAGGCAAGATCTTGGTTATGCAAGAACTTGGTTAGGCAAATTCTTGGGTAGGGAAGATCTTGGTTATGCAAGATCTTGGTTAGGGAAGATCTTGGTTATGCAAGATCTTGGTTAGGCAACATCTTGGTTATGCAAGATCTTGGTTAGGGAAGTTCTTGGTTATGCAAGATCTTGGTTAGGCAAGATCTTGGTTAGGGAAGATCTTGGTTATGCGAGATCTTGGTTAGGCAAGATCTTGGTTATGCAAGATCTTGGTTATTGAAGATCTTGGTTCGGGAAGGTCTTTGTTAGGGAAGATCTTGGTTATGCAAGATCTTGGTTTGGCAAGATCTTGGTTATGCAAGATCTTGGTTATGCAAACTCTTAGTTATTGAAGACCTTGGTTAGTCAAGATCTTGGTTATGCAAGACCTTGGTTCGGGAAGATCTTGGTTATTCAAGATCTTGGTACGGGAAGATCTTGGTTACGCAAGATCTTGGTTTTGCAAGAACTTGGTTAGGCAAGATCTTGGGTAGGGAAGATCTTGGTTATGCGAGATCTTGGTTAGGGAAGATCTTGGTTATGCAAGATCTTGGTTAGGCAACATCTTGGTTATGCAAGATCTTCGTTAGGGAAGATCTTGGTTATGCAAGATCTTGCTTAGGCAAGATCTTGGTTAGGGAAGATCTTCGTTATGCAAGATCTTGGTTAGGCAAGATCTTAGTTATGCAAGATCTTGGTTATGCAAGATCTTGGTTATGGAAGATCTTGGTTATGCAAGGTCTTGGTAAGGCAAGATCTTGGTTATGCAAGATCTACGTTAAGGAAGATCTTGGTTATGCAAGAACTTGGTTACGCAAGATCTTTGTTACGGAAGATCTTGGTTATGCAAGATCTTGGTTAGGCAAGATCTTGGTTATTCAAGATCTTGGTTATGCAAGATCTTGGTTATGGAAGATCTTGGTTATTGAAGATCTTTGTTCAGGAAGATCTTGTTTATGCAATATCTTGGTTAGGCAATATCTTGGTAATGCAAGATCTTTGTTAGGCAAGATCTTGGTTATGCAAGATCTTGGTTATACAAGGTCTTGGTTAGAAAAGATCTTGGTTATGCAAGATCTCCGTTTGGCAAGATCTTGGTTAGGAAAGATCTTGGTTCGGGAAGATCCTGGTTAGGGAAGATCTTGGTTATGCATGATCTTGGTTATGCAAGATCTTAGTTAGTGAAGATCTTGGTTAGGGAAGATCTTGGTTATGCAAGATCTTGGTTATGCAAAATCTTTGTTACAGAAGATCTTGGTTATTGAAGATCTTGGTTATGCAAGGTCTTGGGTAGGGAAGATCTTGGTTATGGAAGATCTTGGTTATGCAAGATCTTCGTTATGGAAGATCTTGGTTATGCAAGATCTTGGTAAGGCAAGATCTTGGTTATGCAAGATCTTGGTTATTCAAGACCTTGGTTATGCAAGATCTTGGTTATTGAAGATCTTGGTTATGCAAGATCTTCGTTAGGGAAGATCTTGGTTTCGCAAAATCTTGGTTATGCAAGATCTTGGTTTGGCAAGATCTTGGTTATGCAATATCTTGGTTATGCAAGATCTTGGTTATGCAAGATCTTGGTTATTGAAGATCTTGGTTCGGGAATGTGTTTGTTAGGGAAGATCTTGGTTATGCAAGATCTTGGTTATATAAGATCTTGGTTCGGGAATATGTTTGTTAGGGAAGATCTTGGTTATGCAAGATCTTGGTTTGGCAAGATCTTGGTTATGCAAGATCTTGTTTATGCAAGATCTAGGTTAAGGAAGATCTTGGTTATGCAAGAACTTGGTTAGGCAAGATCTTGGTTAGGGAAGATCTTGGTTATGCAAGATCTTGGTTATGCAAAATCTTTGTTATGGAAGATCTTGGCTATTGAAGATCTTGGTTATGCAAGGTCTTGGGTAGGGAAGATCTTGGTTATGGAAGATCTTGGTTATGCAAGATCTTCGTTATGGAAGATCTTGGTTATGAAAGATCTTGGTAAGGCAAGATCTTGGTTTTGCAAGATCTTTGTTACGGAAGATCTTGGTTATGCAAGAACTTGTTCAGGTAAGATCTTGGTTATGCAAGATCATTGTTATGCAAGATCTTGGTTAGGCAAGATCTTGGCTATTCAAGATCTTGTTTACGGAAGATCTTGGTTATGCAAGAACTTGTTTAGGCAAGATCTTGGTTTGGGAATATCTTGGTTATGGAAGATCTTGGTTAGGGAAGATCTTTGTTATGCAAGATCTTGTTTATGCAAGATCTAGGTTAAGGAAGATCTTGGTTGTGCAAGAACTTGGTTAGGCAAGATCTTGGTTAGGGAAGATCTTGGTTATGCAAGATCTAGGTTAAGGAAGATCTTGGTTCTGCAAGATCTTGGTTATGCAAGATCTTGGTTATTGAAGATCTTGGTTCGGGAAGATCTTCGTTATGCAATATCTTGATTATTCAAGATCTTGGTAATGCAAGATCTTGGTTAGGCAAGATCTTGGTTATGCAAGATCTTGGTTATGCAAGGTCTTGGTTATTGAAGATCTTGGTTAGGCAAGATCTTGGTTAGGCAAGATCTTGGTTCGGGAAGATCTTGGTTAGGGAAGATCTTGGTTATGCAAGATCTTGGTTATGCAAGATCTTGGTTAGGGAAGATCTTGGTTAGGCAAGATCTTGGTTATGCAAGAACTTGGTTAGGCAAATTCTTGGGTAGGGAAGATCTTGGTTATGCAAGATCTTGGTTAGGGAAGATCTTGGTTATGCAAGATCTTGCTTAGGCAACATCTTGGTTATGCAAGATCTTGGTTAGGGAAGTTCTTGGTTATGCAAGATCTTGGTTAGGCAAGATCTTGGTTAGGGAAGATCTTGGTTATGCGAGATCTTGGTTAGGCAAGATCTTGGTTATGCAAGATCTTGGTTATTGAAGATCTTGGTTCGGGAAGATCTTTGTTAGGGAAGATCTTGGTTATGCAAGATCTTGGTTTGGCAAGATCTTGGTTATGCAAGATCTTGGTTAGGGAAGATCTTCGTTATGCAAGATCTTCGTTAGGCAAGATCTTGGTTATTCAAGATCTTGGTTATGCAAGATCTTGGTTATGGAAGATCTTGGTTATTGAAGATCTTTGTTCGGGAAGATCTTGGTTATGCAATATCTTGGTTAAGCAAGATCTTGGTAATGCAAGATCTTGGTTAGGGAAGATCTTGGTTATGCAAGATCTTGGTTATGCAAGGTTTTGGTTATTGAAGATCTTGGTTAGGCAAGATCTTGGTTAGGCAAGATCTTGGTTCGGGAAGATCTTGGTTAGGGAAGATCTTGGTTATGCAAGATCTTGGTTATGCAAGATCTTGGTTAGGCAAGATCTTGGTTCGGGAAGATCTTGGTTAAGGAAGATCTTGGTTATGCAAGATCTTGGTTATGGAAGATCCTTGTTAGGGAAGATCTTGGTTATGCAAGATCTTGGTTATGGAAGATGTTGGTTATGCAAGATCTCCGTTAGGCAAGATCTTGGTTATGCAAGATCTTGGTTAGGGAAAATCTTTTTTAGGCAAAATCTTGGTTATGCAAGATCTTGGTTATGCAAGATCTTGGTTATGCAAGATCTTTGTTAGGGAAGATCTTGGTTAGGGAAGATCTTGGTTATGCAAGATCTTGGTTAGGCAAGATCTTGGTTATGCAAAATCTTGGTTATCCAAGATCTTGGTTAAGGAAGATCTTGGTTATGCAAGAACTTGGTTAGGCAAGATCTTGGTTGGGGAACATCTTGGTTATGCAAGATCTTGGTTAGGCAAGATCTTGGTTATGCAAGATCTTGGTTATGCAAGATCTTGGTTATGCAAGATCTTGGTTTGTCAAGATCTTGGTTCGGGAAGGTCTTGGTTAGGGACGATCTTTGTTATGCAAGTCTTGGTTTTTCATGATCTTGGTTTGGCAAGATCTTGGTTATGCAATATCTTTGTTAGGCAAGATCTTAGTAATGCAAGATCTTGGTTAGGGAAGATCTTGGTTATTGAAGATCTTGGTTATGCAAAATCTTGGTTAGGGAAGATCTTGGTTATGCAAGATCTTGGTTATGCAAGATCTTGGTTATGCAAGATCTTGGTTATGCAAGATCTTTGTTATGGAAGATCTTGGTTAGGGAAGATCTTGGTTATGCAAGATCTTGGTTAGGCAAGATCTTGGTTATGCAAAATCTTGGTTATCCAAGATCTTGGCTAAGGAAGATCTTGGTTATGCAAGAACTTGGTTAGGCAAGATCTTGGTTGGGGAACATCTTGGTTATGCAAGATCTTGGTTAGGCAAGATCTTGGTTATGCAAGATCTTGGTTATGCAAGATCTTGGTTATGCAAGATCTTGGTTTCTCAAGATCTTGGTTCGGGAAGGTCTTGGTTAGGGACGATCTTTGTTATGCAAGTCTTGGTTTTTCATGATCTTGGTTTGGCAAGATCTTGGTTATGCAATATCTTTGTTAGGCAAGATCTTAGTAATGCAAGATCTTGGTTTGTCAAGATCCTTGTTATGTAAGATCTTGGTTATGCAAAATCTTGGTTATTGAAGATCTTGGTTAGGCAAGATCTTGGTTATGCAAGATCTTGGTTAAGGAAGATCTTGGTTATGCAAGAACTTGGTTATGCAAGATCTTGGTTAGGGAAGATCTTGGTTATGCAAGATCTTGGTTATGCAAGATCTTGGTTAAGGAAGATCTTGGTTATGCAAGAACTTGGTTATGCAAGATCTTGGTTAGGGAAGATCTTGGTTATGCAAGATCTTGGTTATGCAAGATCTTGGTTAAGGAAGATCTTGGTTATGCAAGAACTTGTTTAGGCAAGATCTTGGTTAGGGAAGATCTTGGTTATGCCAGATCTTGGTTGGGCAAGATCTTGGTTATTCAAGATCTTGGTTATGCAAGATCTTGGTTATGGAAGATCTTGGTTATTGAAGATCTTTGTTCGGGAAGATCTTGGTTATGCAATATCTTGGTTAGGCAAGATCTTGGTAATGCAAGATCTTGGTTGGGCAAGATCTTGGTTATGCAAGATCTTGGTTATGCAAGGTCTTGGTTATTGAAGATCTTGGTTAGGCAAGATCTTGGTTAGGCAAGATCTTGGTTCGGGAAGATCTTGGTTAGGGAAGATCTTGGTTATGCAAGATCTTGGTTATGCAAGATCTTGGTTAGGGAAGATCTTGGTTATGCAAGATCTTGGTTAAGGAAGATCTTGGTTATGCAAGAACTTGGTTATGTAAGATCTTGGTTAGGGAAGATCTTGGTTATGCAAGATCTTGGTTATGCAAGATCTTGCTTAGGCAAGATCTTGGTTATGCAACATCTTGGTTATGCAACATCTTGGTTATGCAAGATCTTGGTTAGGGAAGATCTTGGTTAGGGAAGATCTTGGTTATGCCCGATCTTGGTTATGCAACATCTTGGTTATGCAAGATCTTGGTTAGGGAAGATCTTGGTTATGCAAGATCTTGGTTAGGCAAGATCTTGGTTAGGGAAGATCTTCGTTATGCAAGATCTTGGTTAGGCAAGATCTTGGTTATGCAAGATCTTGGTTATGCAAGATCTTGGTTATGGAAGATCTTGGTTGTGCAAGAACTTGGTTAGGCAAGATCGCGGTTAGGGAAGATCTTGGTTATGCAAGATCTTGGTTAGGGAAGATCTTGGCTATGCAAGATCTTGGTTAGGCAAGATCTTGGTCAGGGAAGATCTTCTTTATGCAAGATCTTGGTTGTGCAAGATCTTGGTTATGGAAGTTCTTGGTTATGCAAGATCTTGGTTAGGCAAGATCTTTGTTATGAGAGATCTAGGTTAAGAAAGATCTTGGTTATGCAAGAACTTGGTTAGGCAAGATCTTGGTTAGGGAAGATCTTGGTTATGCAAGATCTTGGTTATGCAAGATGTTGGTTAGAGAAGATCTCGGTTATGCAAGATCTCCGTTTGGCAAGATCTTGGTTAGGGAAGATCTTGGTTCGGGAAGATCTTGGTTAGGGAAGATCTTGGTTATGCAAGATCTTGGTTATGCAAAATCTTTGTTATGGAAGATCTTGGTTATTGAAGATCTTCGTTATGCAAGGTCTTGGGTAGAGAAGATCTTGGTTATGGAAGATCTTGGTTATGCAAGATCTTCGTTATGGAAGATCTTGGTTATGCAAGATCTTGGTAATGCAAGATCTTGGTTATGCAAGATCTTGGTTATTGAAGATCTTGGTTATGCAAGATCTTGGTTAGGGAAGATCTTGGTTTCGCAAAATCTTGGTTATGCAAGATCTTGGTTTGGCAAGATCTTGGTTATGCAATATCTTCGTTATGCAAGATCTTGGTTATGCAAGATCTTGGTTATTGAAGATCTTGGTTCGGGAAGATCTTTGTTAGGGAAGATCTTGGTTATGCAAGATCTTGGTTTGGCAAGATCTTGGTTATGCAAGATCTTGGTTACGGAAGATCTTGGTTATGCAAGAACTTGTTTAGGCAAGATCTTGGTTAGGGAAGATCTTGGTTATGCAAGATCTTGGTTGGGCAACATCTCGGTTATTCAAGATCTTGGTTATGCAAGATTTTGGGTATGGAAGATCTTGGTTATTGAAGATCTTTGTTCGGAAAGATCTTGGTTATGCAATATCTTGGTTAGGCAAGATCTTGGTAATGCAAGATCTTGGTTAGGCAAGATCTTCGTTATGCAAGATCTTGGTTATGCAAGGTCTTGGTTATTGAAGATCTTGGTTAGGCAAGATCTTGGTTAGGCAAGATCTTGGTTCGGGAAGATCTTGGTTAGGGAAGATCTTGCTTATACAAGATCTTGGTTATGCAAGATCTTGGTTAGGCAAGATCTTGGTTCGTGAAGATCTTGGTTAGGGAAGATCTTGGTTATGCAAGATCTTGGTTATGCAAGATCTTGGTTAGGGAAGATCTTGGTTATGCAAGATCTTGGTTATGCAAGATCTTGGTTATGCAAGATCTTTGTTATGGAAGATCTTGGTTATGCAATATCTCCGTTAGGCAAGATCTTGGTTATTCAAGATCTTGGTTAGGGAAGATCTTGGTTAGGCAAGATCTTGGTTCGGTAAGATCTTGGTTAGGGAAGATCTTGGTTATGCAAGATCTTGGTTATGCAAGATCTTGGTTAGGGAAGATCTTGGTTAGGCAAGATCTATGTTATGCAAGATCTTTGTTAGGGAAGATCTTGGTTGTGTAAGAACTTGGTTAGGCAAGATCTTGGTTAGGGAAGATCTTCGTTATGCAAGATCTTGGTTAGGCACGATTTTGGTTATGCAAGATCTTGGTTATGCAAGATCTTGGTTAAGGAAGATCTTGGTTATGCAAGATCTTGGTTAGGCAATATCTTGGTTGGGGAGGATCTTGGTTATGCAAGATCTTGGTTATGCAACATCTTGGTTATGCAAGATCTTGGTTAGGGAAGATCTTGGTAAGGGAAGATCTTCGTTATGCAAGATCCTTGTTATGCAACATCTTGGTTATGCAAGATCTTGGTTAGGGAAGATCTTGGTTATGCAAGATCTTGGTTAGGCAAGATCTTGGTTAGGGAAGATCTTCGTCATGCAAGATCTTGATTAGGCAAGATCTTGGTTATGCAAGATCTTGGTTATGCAAGATCTTGGTTATGGAAGATCTTGGTTATGCAAGATCTTGGTTAGGCAAGATCTTGGTTATGCAAGATCTTGGTTAAGGAAGATCTTGGTTATGCAAGAACGTGGTTAGGCAAGATCTTGGTTAGGGAAGATCTTGGTTATGCAAGATCTTGGTTATGGAAGATCTTGGTTATTGAAGATCTTTGTTCCGGAAGATCTTGGTTATGCAATATCTTGGTTAGGCAAGATCTTGGTAATGCAAGGTCTTGGTTAGGCAAGATCTTGGTTATGCAAGGTCTTGGTTATTGAAGATCTTTGTTAGGCAAGATCTTGGTTAGGCAAGATCTTGGTTCGGGAAGATCTTTGTTAGGGAAGATCTTGGTTATGCAAGATCTTGGTTATGCAAGATCTTTGTTAGGGAAGATCTTGGTTATGCAAAATCTCCGTTTGCCAAGATCTTGGTTAGGCAAGATCTTGGTTCGGGAAGATCTTGGTTAGGGAAGATCTTGGTTATGCATGATCTTGGTTATGCAAGATCTTGGTTAGTGAAGATCTTGGTTAGGGAAGATCTTGGTTATGCAAGATCTTGGTTATGCAAAATCTTTGTTATGGAAGATCTTGGCTATTGAAGATCTTGGTTATGCAAGGTCTTGGGTAGGGAAGATCTTGGTTATGGAAGATCTTGGTTATGCAAGATCTTCGTTATGGAAGATCTTGGTTATGAAAGATCTTGGTAAGGCAAGATCTTGGTTATGCAAGATCTTTGTTACGGAAGATCTTGGTTATGCAAGAACTTGTTCAGGTAAGATCTTGGTTAGGGAAGATCTTTGTTATGCAAGATCTTGGTTAGGCAAGATCTTGGCTATGCAAGATCTTGTTTATGCAAGATCTAGGTTAAGGAAGATCTTGGTTATGCAAGAACTTGGTTAGCCAAGATCTTGGTTAGGGAAAATCTTGGTTATGCAAGATCTAGGTTAAGGAAGATCTTGGTTATGCAAGATCTTGGTTATGCAAGATCTTGGTTATTGAAGATATTAGTTCGGGAAAATCTTCGTTATGCAATATCTTGGTTATTCAAAATCTTGGTAATGCAAGATCTTGGTTAGGCAAGATCTTGGTTATGCAAGATCTTGGTTATGCAAGGTCTTGGTTATTGAAGATCTTGATTAGGCAAGATCTTGGTTAGGCAAGATCTTGGTTCGGGAAGATCTTAGTTAGGGAAGATCTTGGTTATTGAAGATCTTGGTTATGCAAAATCTTGGTCAGGGAAGATCTTGGTTATGCAAGATCTTGGTTATGCAAGATCTTGCTTATGCAAGATCTTTGTTATGGAAGATCTTGGTTATGCAAGATCTCCGTTAGGCAAGATCTTGGTTATGCAAGATCTTGGTTAAGGAAGATCTTGGTTAGGCAAGATCTTGGTTCGGGAAGATCTTCGTTAGGGAAGATCTTGGTTATGCAAGATCTTGGTTATGCAAGATCTTGGTTAGGGAAGATCTTGGTTATGCAAGATCTTTGTTATGCAAGATCTTGGTTATGCAAGATCTTGGTTACGGAAGATCTTGGTTATGCAAGAACATGTTTAGGCAAAATCTTGGTTAGGGAAGATCTTGGTTATTCAAGATCTTCGTTAGGCAAGATCTTGGTTATTCAAGATCTTGGTTATGCAAGATCTTGGTTATCGAAGACCTTGGTTATTGAAGATCTTTCTTCGGGAAGATCTTGGTTATGCAATATCTTGGTTAAGCAAGATCTTTGTAATGCAAGATCTTGGTTATGCAAGATCTTGGTTATGCAAGGTCTTGGTTATTGAAGATCTTGGTTAGGCAAGATCTTGGTTAGGCAGGGATCTTGGTTCGGGAAGAACTTGGTTGGGGAAGATCTTGGTTATGCAAGATCTTGGTTATGCAAGATCTTGGTTAGGCAAGATCTTGGTTCGGGAAGATCTTGGTTATACTAGATCTTGGTTATGCAAGATCTTGGTTATGCAAGATCTTGGTTAGGGAAGATCTTGGTTATACTAGATCTTGGTTATGCAAGATCTTGGGTAGGGAAGATCTTGGTTATGCAAGACCTTTGTTATGGAAGATCTTGGTTATGCAAGATCTCTGTTAGGAAAAATCTTGGTTATGCAAGATCTTGGTTAGGGAAGATCTTGGTTAGGCAAGATCTTGGTTCGGGAAGATCTTGGTTAGGGAAGATCTTAGTTATGCAAGGTCTTGGTTATGCAAGATCTTGGTTAGGGAAGATCTTGGTTATGCAAGATCTTTGTTATGCAACATCTTGGTTAGGGAAGATCTTGGTTGTGCAAGAACTTGGTTAGGCAAGATCTTGGTTAGGGAAGATCTTGGTTATGCAAGATCTTGGTTAGGCAAGATCTTGGTTATTCAAAATCTTGGTTATGCAAGATCTTGGTTAAGGAAGATCTTGGTTATGCAAGAACTTGGTCAGGCAAGATCTTGGTTGGGGAAGATCTTGGTTATGCAAGATCTTGGTTAGGAAGATTTTGGTTATGCAAGATCTTGGTTATGCAAGATCTTGGTTAGGCAAGATCTTGGTTATTCAAAATCTTGGTTATGCAAGATCTTGGTTAAGGAAGATCTTGGTTATGCAAGAACTTGGTCAGGCAAGATCTTGGTTATTCAAAATCTTGGTTATGCAAGATCTTGGTTAAGGAAGATCTTGGTTATGCAAGAACTTGGTCAGGCAAGATCTTGGTTATTCAAAATCTTGGTTATGCAAGATCTTGGTTAAGGAAGATCTTGGTTATGCAAGATCTTGGTTATGCAAGATCTTGGTTTGGCAAAATCTTGGTTCGGGAAGGTCTTGGTTAGGGACGATCTTTGTTATGCAAGTCTTGGTTTTTCAAGATCTTGGTTTGGCAAGATCTTGGTTATGCAATATCTTTGTTAAGCAAGATCTTGGTAATGCAAGATCTTGGTTTGGCAAGATCCTTGTTATGCAAGATCTTGGTTAGGCAAGATCTTGGTTAGGCAAGATCTTGTTTATGCAAGACCTTGGTTCGGGAATATCTTGGTTATTCAAGATCTTGGTACGGGAAGATCTTGGTTAGGCAAGATCTTGGTTATGCAAGAACTTGGTTAGGCAAGATCTTGGGTAGGGAAGATCTTGGTTATGCAAGATCTTGGTTAGTGAAGATCTTGGTTATGCAAGATCTTGGTTATGCAACATCTTGGTTATGCAAGATCTTGGTTAGGGAAGATCTTTGTTATGCAAGATCTTGGTTAGGGAAGATCTTCGTTATGCAAGATCTTGGTTAGGCAAGATCTTGGTTATGCAATATCTTGGTTATGCAAGATCTTGGTTATTGAAGATCTTGGTTATGCAAGGTGTTGGTTAGGCAAGATCTTGGTTATGCAAGATCTAGGTTAATGAGAATCTTGGTTATGCAAGAACTTGGTTAGGCAAGATCTTGGTCAGGGAAGATCTTGGTTATGCAAGATCTTGGTTAGGCAAGATCTTGGTTATGCAATATCTTAGTTAGGCAAGATCTTGGTAATGCAAGATCTTGGTTACGCAAGATCTTGGTTATGCAAGATCTTGGTTATGCAAGGTCTTGGTTATTGAAGATCTTGGTTAGGCAAGATCTTGGTTAGGCAAGATCTTGGTTCGGGAAGATTTTGGTTAGGGAAGATCTTGGTTATGCAAGATCTTGGTTATGCAAGATCTCGGTTATGCAAGATCTTGGTTAGGCAAGATCTTGGTTATGCAAGATCTTGGTTATGCAAGATCTTGGTTATGCAAGATCTTGGTTTGGCAAGATCTTGGTTCGCGAAGGTCTTGGTTAGAGACGATCTTTGTTATGCAAGTCTTGGTTTTTTAAGATCTTGGTTTGGCAAGATCTTGGTTATGCAATATCTTTGTTAGGCAAGATCTTGGTAATGCAAAATCTTTGCTTCGCAAGATCTTCGTTATGCAAGATCTTGGTTATGCAAACTCTTGGTTATTGAAGATCTTGTTTAGGCAAGATCTTGGTTAGTCAAGATCTTGGTTATGCAAGAGCTTGGTTCGGGAAGATCTTGGTTATTCAAGATCTTGGTACGGGAAGATCTTGGTTAGGCAAGATCTTGGTTATGCAAGAACTTGTTTAGGCAAGATCTTGGGTAGGG
This sequence comes from Blastomussa wellsi, assembly GCA_947652115.1. NCBI lineage: Eukaryota > Metazoa > Cnidaria > Anthozoa > Scleractinia > Plerogyridae > Blastomussa > Blastomussa wellsi. The sequence goes on from OX393571.1 coordinate 14,467,081, forward strand.
AAGATCTTGGTTATGCAAGATCTTGGTTAGGGAAGATCTTGGTTATGCAAGATCTTTGTTAGGCAACATCTTGGTTATGCAAGATCTTGGTTAGGGAAGATCTTGGTTATGCAAGATCTTGGTTAGGCAAGATCTTGGTTATGCAAAATCTTGGTTATGCAAGATCTTGGTTAAGGAAGATCTTGGTTATGCAAGAACTTGGTTAGGCAAGATCTTTGTTGGGGCAGATCTTGGTTATGCAAGATGTTGGTTATGCAAGATCTTGGTTTGGCAAGATCTTGGCTCGCGAAGGTCTTGGATAGGGACGATCTTTGTTATGCAAGTCTTGGTTTTTTAAGATCTTGGTTTGGCAAGATCTTGGTTATGCAAGATCTTGGTTATGCAAACTCTTAGTTATTGAAGACCTTGGTTAGTCAAGATCTTGGTTATGGAAGACCTTGGTTCGGGAAGATCTTGGTTATTCAAGATCTTGGTACGGGAAGATCTTGGTTACGCAAGATCTTGGTTTTGCATGAACTTGGTTAGGCAAGATCTTGGGTAGGGAAGATCTTGGTTATGCGAGATCTTGGTTAGGGAAGATCTTGGTTATGCAAGATCTTGGTTAGGCAACATCTTGGTTATGCAAGATCTTCGTTAGGGAAGATCTTGGTTATGCAAGATCTTGCTTAGGCAAGATCTTGGTTAGGGAAGATCTTCGTTATGCAAGATCTTGGTTAGGCAAGATCTTAGTTATGCAAGATCTTGGTTATGCAAGATCTTGGTTATGGAAGATCTTGGTTATGCAAGGTCTTGGTAAGGCAAGATCTTGGTTATGCAAGATCTACGTTAAGGAAGATCTTGGTTATGCAAGAACTTGGTTACGCAAGATCTTTGTTACGGAAGATCTTGGTTATGCAAGATCTTGGTTATGCAAGATCTTGGTTATGGAAGATCTTGGTTATTGAAGATCTTTGTTCAGGAAGATCTTGTTTATGCAATATCTTGGTTAGGCAATATCTTGGTAATGCAAGATCTTTGTTAGGCAAGATCTTGGTTATGCAAGATCTTGGTTATACAAGGTCTTGGTTAGAAAAGATCTTGGTTATGCAAGATCTCCGTTTGGCAAGATCTTGGTTAGGAAGATCTTGGTTTGGGAAGATCCTGGTTAGGGAAGATCTTGGTTATGCATGATCTTGGTTATGCAAGATCTTAGTTAGTGAAGATCTTGGTTAGGGAAGATCTTGGTTATGCAAGATCTTGGTTATGCAAAATCTTTGTTACAGAAGATCTTGGTTATTGAAGATCTTGGTTATGCAAGGTTTTGGGTAGGGAAGATCTTGGTTATGGAAGATCTTGGTTATGCAAGATCTTCGTTATCGAAGATCTTGGTTATGCAAGATCTTGGTAAGGCAAGATCTTGGTTATGCAAGATCTTGGTTATTCAAGACCTTGGTTATGCAAGATCTTGGTTATTGAAGATCTTGGTTATGCAAGATCTTCGTTAGGGAAGATCTTGGTTTCGCAAAATCTTGGTTATGCAAGATCTTGGTTTGGCAAGATCTTGGTTATGCAATATCTTGGTTATGCAAGATCTTGGTTATGCAAGATCTTGGTTATTGAAGATCTTGGTTCGGGAATATGTTTGTTAGGGAAGATCTTGGTTATGCAAGATCTTGGTTTGGCAAGATCTTGGTTATGCAAGATCTTGTTTATGCAAGATCTAGGTTAAGGAAGATCTTGGTTATGCAAGAACTTGGTTAGGCAAGATCTTGGTTAGGGAAGATCTTGGTTATGCAAGATCTTGGTTATGCAAAATCTTTGTTATGGAAGATCTTGGCTATTGAAGATCTTGGTTATGCAAGGTCTTGGGTAGGGAAGATCTTGGTTATGGAAGATCTTGGTTATGCAAGATCTTCGTTATGGAAGATCTTGGTTATGAAAGATCTTGGTAAGGCAAGATCTTGGTTATGCAAGATCTTTGTTACGGAAGATCTTGGTTATGCAAGAACTTGTTCAGGTAAGATCTTGGTTAGGGAAGATCTTTGTTATGCAAGATCTTGGTTAGGCAAGATCTTGGCTATGCAAGATCTTGTTTATGCAAGATCTAGGTTAAGGAAGATCTTGGTTATGCAAGAACTTGGTTAGCCAAGATCTTGGTTAGGGAAGATCTTGGTTATGCAAGATCTAGGTTAAGGAAGATCTTGGTTATGCAAGATCTTGGTTATGCAAGATCTCGGTTATTGAAGATATTAGTTCGGGAAAATCTTCGTTATGCAATATCTTGGTTATTCAAAATCTTGGTAATGCAAGATCTTGGTTAGGCAAGATCTTGGTGATGCAAGATCTTGGTTATGCAACGTCTTGGTTATTGAAGATCTTGGTTAGGCAAGATCTTGGTTAGGCAAGATCTTGGTTCGGGAAGATCTTAGTTAGGGAAGATCTTGGTTATTGAAGATCTTGGTTATGCAAAATCTTGGTTAGGGAAGATCTTGGTTATGCAAGATCTTAGTTATGCAAGATCTTGCTTATGCAAGATCTTTGTTATGGAAGATCTTGGTTATGCAAGATCTCCGTTAGGCAAGATCTTGGTTATGCAAGATCTTGGTTAGGGAAGATCTTGGTTAGGCAAGATCTTGGTTCGGGAAGATCTTGGTTAGGGAAGATCTTGGTTATGCAAGATCTTGGTTATGCAAGATCTTGGTTAGGGAAGATCTTGGTTATGCAAGATCTTTGTTATGCAAGATCTTGGTTACGGAAGATCTTGGTTATGCAAGAACTTGTTTAGGCAAGATCTTGGTTTGGGAATATCTTGGTTATGGAAGATCTTGGTTAGGGAAGATCTTTGTTATGCAAGATCTTGTTTATGCAAGATCTAGGTTAAGGAAGATCTTGGTTATGCAAGAACTTGGTTAGGCAAGATCTTGGTTAGGGAAGATCTTGGTTATGCAAGATCTAGGTTAAGGAAGATCTTGGTTCTGCAAGATCTTGGTTATGCAAGATCTTGGTTATTGAAGATCTTGGTTCGGGAAGATCTTCGTTATGCAATATCTTGATTATTCAAGATCTTGGTAATGCAAGATCTTGGTTAGGCAAGATCTTGGTTATGCAAGATCTTGGTTATGCAAGGTCTTGGTTATGCAAGGTCTTGGTTATTGAAGATCTTGGTTAGGCAAGATCTTGGTTAGGCAAGATCTTGGTTAGGGAAGATCTTGGTTATGCAAGATCTTGGTTATGCAAGATCTTGGTTATGCAAGATCTTGGTTAGGCAAGATCTTGGTTATGCAAGAACTTGGTTAGGCAAATTCTTGGGTAGGGAAGATCTTGGTTATGCAAGATCTTGGTTAGGGAAGATCTTGGTTATGCAAGATCTTGGTTAGGCAACATCTTGGTTATGCAAGATCTTGGTTAGGGAAGTTCTTGGTTATGCAAGATCTTGGTTAGGCAAGATCTTGGTTAAGGAAGATCTTGGTTATGCGAGATCTTGGTTAGGCAAGATCTTGGTTATGCAAGATCTTCGTTATTGAAGATCTTGGTTCGGGAAGATCTTTGTTAGGGAAGATCTTGGTTATGCAAGATCTTGGTTTGGCAAGATCTTGGTTATGCAAGATCTTGGTTAGGGAAGATCTTCGTTATGCAAGATCTTCGTTAGGCAAGATCTTGGTTATTCAAGATCTTGGTTATGCAAGATCTTGGTTATGGAAGATCTTGGTTATTGAAGATTTTTGTTCGGGAAGATCTTGGTTATGCAATATCTTGGTTAAGCAAGATCTTGGTAATGCAAGATCTTGGTTAGGGAAGATCTTGGTTATGCAAGATCTTGGTTATGCAAGGTTTTGGTTATTGAAGATCTTGGTTAGGCAAGATCTTGGTTAGGCAAGATCTTGGTTCGGGAAGATCTTGGTTAGGGAAGATCTTGGTTATGCAAGATCTTGGTTATGCAAGATCTTGGTTAGGCAAGATCTTGGTTCGGGAAGATCTTGGTTAAGGAAGATCTTGGTTATGCAAGATCTTGGTTATGGAAGATCCTTGTTAGGGAAGATCTTGGTTATGCAAGATCTTGGTTATGGAAGATCTTGGTTATGCAAGATCTCCGTTAGGCAAGATCTTGGTTATGCAAGATCTTGGTTAGGGAAAATCTTGGTTAGGCAAAATCTTGGTTATGCAAGATCTTGGTTATGCAAGATCTTGGTTATGCAAGATCTTTGTTGTGGAAGATCTTGGTTAGGGAAGATCTTGGTTATGCAAGATCTTGGTTAGGCAAGATCTTGGTTATGCAAAATCTTGGTTATCCAAGATCTTGGTTAAGGAAGATCTTGGTTATGCAAGAACTTGGTTAGGCAAGATCTTGGTTGGGGAACATCTTGGTTATGCAAGATCTTGGTTAGGCAAGATCTTGGTTATGCAAGATCTTGGTTATGCAAAATCTTGGTTATGCAAGATCTTGGTTTGTCAAGATCTTGGTTCGGGAAGGTCTTGGTTAGGGACGATCTTTGTTATGCAAGTCTTGGTTTTTCATGATCTTGGTTTGGCAAGATCTTGGTTATGCAATATCTTTGTTAGGCAAGATCTTAGTAATGCAAGATCTTGGTTAGGGAAGATCTTGGTTATTGAAGATCTTGGTTATGCAAAATCTTGGTTAGGGAAGATCTTGGTTATGCAAGATCTTGGTTATGCAAGATCTTGGTTATGCAAGATCTTGGTTATGCAAGATCTTTGTTATGGAAGATCTTGGTTAGGGAAGATCTTGGTTATGCAAGATCTTGGTTAGGCAAGATCTTGGTTATGCAAAATCTTGGTTATCCAAGATCTTGGTTAAGGAAGATCTTGGTTATGCAAGAACTTGGTTAGACAAGATCTTGGTTGGGGAACATCTTGGTTATGCAAGATCTTGGTTAGGCAAGATCTTGGTTATGCAAGATCTTGGTTATGCAAGATCTTGGTTATGCAAGATCTTGGTTTCTCAAGATCTTGGTTCGGGAAGGTCTTGGTTAGGGACGATCTTTGTTATGCAAGTCTTGGTTTTTCATGATCTTGGTTTGGCAAGATCTTGGTTATGCAATATCTTTGTTAGGCAAGATCTTAGTAATGCAAGATCTTGGTTTCTCAAGATCCTTGTTATGTAAGATCTTGGTTATGCAAAATCTTGGTTATTGAAGATCTTGGTTAGGCAAGATCTTGGTTAGGCAAGACCTTGGCTCGGGAAGATCTTGGTTATTCAAGATCTTGGTACGGGAAGATCTTGGTTAGGCAAGATCTTGGTTATGCAAGACCTTGGTTAGGCAAGATCTTGGGTAGGGAAGATCCTGGTTATGCAAGATCTTGGTTAGGGAAGATCTTGGTTATGCAAGATCTTGGTTATCCAACATCTTGGTTACGCAAGATCTTGGTTAGGGAAGATCTTGGTTATGCAGGATCTTGGTTAGGGAAGATCTTGGTTAGGGAAGATCTTCGTTATGCAAGATCTTGGTTAGGCAAGATCTTGGTTATGCAAGATCTTGGTTATGCAAGATCTTGGTTATGGAAGATCTTTGTTATGCAAGGTCTTGGTTAGGCAAGAACTTGGTTATGCAATATCTAGGTTAGGGAAGATCTTGGTTATGCAAGAACTTGGTTAGGCAAGATCTTGGTTAGAAAAGATCTTGGTTATGCAAGATCTTGGTTAGGCAAGATCTTGGGTATTCAAGATCTTGGTTATGCAAGATCTTGGTTATGAAAGATCTTGGTTATGCAAGATCTTGGTTAGGCAAGATCTTGGTTATGCAATATCTTGGTTAGGCAAGATCTTGGTAATGCAAGATCTTGGTTACGCAAGATCTTGGTTATGCAAGATCTTGGTTATGCAAGGTCTTGGTTATTGAAGATCTTGGTTAGGCAAGATCTTGGTTAGGCAAGATCTTGGTTAGGGAAGATCTTGGTTAGGGAAGATCTTGGTTATGCAAGATCTTGGTTATGCAAGATCTTGGTTAGGCAAGATCTTGGTTCGGGAAGATCTTGGTCAGGGAAAATCTTGGTTAGGCAAGATCTTGGTTATGCAAAATCTTGGTTATGCAAGATCTTGGTTAAGGAAGATCTTGGTTATGCAAAAACTTGGTTAGGCAAGATCTTGGTTGGGGAAGATCTTGGTTATGCAAGATCTTGGTTAGGCAAGATCTTGGTTATGCAAGATCTTTGTTATGCAAGAGCTTAGTTATGCAAGAACTTGGTTTGGCAAGATCTTGGTTCGCGAAGGTCTTGGTTAGGGACGATCTTCATTATGCAAGTCTTGGTTTTTTAAGATCTTGGTTTGGCAAGATCTTTGTTATGCAATATCTTTGTTAGGCAAGATCTTGGTAATGCAAGATCTTGGCTTGGCAAGATCTTGGTTATGCAAGATCTTGGTTATGTAAACTCTTGGTTATTGAAGATCTTGGTTAGGCAAGATCTTGGTTATGCAAGACCTTGGTTCGGGAAGATCTTGGTTATTCAAGATCTTGGTACGGGAAGATCTTGGTTAGGCAAGATCTTGGTTATGCAAGAACTTGGTTAGGCAAATTCTTGGGTAGGGAAGATCTTGGTTATGCAAGATCTTGGTTAGGGAAGTTCTTGGTTATGCAAGATCTTGGTTAGGCAACATCTTGGTTATGCAAGATCTTGGTTAGGGAAGTTCTTGGTTATGCAAGATCTTGGTTAGGCAAGATCTTGGTTAGGGAAGATCTTGGTTATGCGAGATCTTGGTTAGGCAAGATCTTGGTTATGCAAAATCTTGGTTATGCAAGATCTTGGTTAGGCAAGATCTTGGTTATGCAAGATCTTAGTTATGAAAGGTCTTGGTTATGCAAGATCTTTGTTTGGCAAGATCTTGGTTCGCGAAGGTCTTGGTTAGGGACGATCTTTGTTATGCAAGTTTTGGTTTTTTAAGATCTTGGTTTGGCAAGATCTTGGTTATGCAAGATCTTGGTTATGCAAACTCTTGGTTATTGCAGATCTTGGTTAGGCAAGATCTTGGTTATGCAAGATATTGGTTATGCAAGATCTTGGTTAGGGAAGATCTTGGTTATGCAAGATCTTTGTTACGGAAGATCTTGGTTATGCAAGAACTTGTTTAGGCAAGATCTTGGTTAGGGAAGATCTTGGTTATGCAAGATCTTGGTTAGGCAAGATCTTGGTTATGCAAGATCTTGTTTATGCAAGATCTAGGTTAAGGAAGATCTTTGTTATGCAAGAACTTGGTTAGGCAAGATCTTGGTTAGGGAAGATCTTGGTTATGCAAGATCTAGGTTAAGGAAGATCTTGGTTATGCAAGATCTTGGTTATGCAAGATCTTGGTTATTGAAGATCTTGGTTCGGGAAGATCTTCGTTATGCAATATCTTGGTTATTCAAAATCTTGGTAATGCAAGATCTTGGTTATGCAAGATCTTGGTTATACAAGATCTTTGTTATGGAAGATCTTGGTTATGCAAGATCTCCGTTAGGCAAGATCTTGGTTATGCAAGATATTGGTTAGGGAAGATCTTGGTTAGGCAAGATCTTGGTTCGGAAAGATCTTGGTTAGGCAAGATCTTGGTTATGCAAGATCTTGGTTATCCAAGATCTTGGTTATGGAAGATCTTGGTTATGCAAGATCTTTGTTATGCAAGATCTTGGTTAGGGAAGATCTTGGTTGTGCAAGAACTTGGTTAGGCAAGATCTTGGTTAGGGAAGATCTTGGTTATGCAAGATCTTGGTTATGCAAGATCTTGGTTATGCAAGATCTTGGTTATGCAATATCTTGGTTATTCAAGATCTTGGTAATGCAAGACCTTGGTTAGGCAAGATCTTGGTTATGCAAGATCTTGGTTATGCAAGGTCTTGGTTATTGAAGATCTTGGTTAGGCAAGATCCTTGTTCGGGAAGATCTTGGTTAGGGAAGATCTTGGTTATGCAAGATCTTGGTTATGCAAGATCTTGGTTAGGGAAGATCTTGGTTATGCAAGATCTTGGTTATGCAAGATCTTGTTTATGCAAGATCTTTATTATGGAAGATCTTCGTTATGCAAGATCTCCGTTATGCAAGATCTTGGTTATGCAAGATGTTGGTTAGGGAAGATCTTGGTTAGGCAAGATCTTGGTTCGGGAAGATCTTGGTTAGGGAAGATCTTGGTTGTGCAAGATCTTGGTTATGCAAGATCTTGGTTAGGGAAGATCTTGGTTATGCAAGATCTTTGTTATGCAAGATCTTGGTTATGCAAGATCTTTGTTACGGAAGATCTTGGTTATGCAAGAACTTGTTTAGGCAAGATCTTGGTTAGGGAAGATCTTGGTTATGCAAGATCTTGGTTAGGCAAGATCTTGTTTATTCAAGATCTAGGTTAAGGAAGATCTTGGTTATGCAAGAACTTGGTTAGGCAAGATCTTGGTTAGGGAAGATCTTGGTTATGCAAGATCTAGGTTAAGGAAGATCTTGGTTATGCAAGATCTTGGTTATGCAAGATCTTGGTTATTGAAGATCTTGGTTCGGGAAGATCTTCGTTATGCAATATCTTGGTTATTCAAGATCTTGGTAATGCAAGATCTTGGTTAGGCAAGATCTTGGTTATGCAAGATCTTGGTTATGCAAGATCTTGGTTAGGGAAGATCTTGGTTATGCAAGATCTTGGTTATGCAAGATCTTGGTTATGCAAGATCTTTGTTATGGAAGATCTTGGTTATGCAAGATCTCCGTAAGGCAAGATCTTGGTTATGCAAGATCTTGGTTAGGGAAGATCTTGGTTAGGCAAGATCTTGGTTCGGGAAGATCTTGGTTAGGGAAGATCTTGGTTATGCAAGATCTTGGTTAGGGAAGATCTTGGTTATGCAAGATCTTTGTTATGCAAGATCTTGGTTAGGGAAGATCTTGGTTGTGCAAGAACTTGGTTAGGCAAGATCTTGGTTAGAGAAGATCTTGGTTATGCAAGATCTTGGTTATGCAAGATTTTGGTTATGCAAGATCTTTGTTATGGAAGATCTTGGTTATGCAAAATCACCGTTAGGCAAGATCTTGGTTATGCAAGATCTTGGTTAGGGAAGATCTTGGTTAGGCAAGATCTTGGTTCGGGGAGATCTTGGTTAGGGAAGATCTTGGTTATGCAAGATCTTGGTTATGAAAGATCTTGGTTAGGGAAGATCTTGGTTATGCAAGATCTTTGTTATGCAAAATCTTGGTTAGGGAAGATCTTGGTTGTGCAAGAACTTGGTTAGGCAAGATCTTGGTTAGGGAAGATCTTGGTTATGCAAGATCTTGGTTAGGCAAGATCTTTGTTATGCAAGATCTTGGTTATGCAAGATCTTGGTTATGGAAGATCTTTGTTATGCAAGGTCTTGGTTAGGCAAGATCTAGGTTAAGGAACATCTTGGTTATGCAAGATCTTGGTTAGGGAAGATCTTGGTTTCGCAAATCTTGGTTATGAACGCTCTTGGTTTGGCAAGATCTTGGTTATGCAATATCTAGGTTATGCAAGATCTTTGTTATGCAAGATCTTGGTTATTCAACATCTTGGTTCGGGAAGATCTTTGTTAGGGAAGATCTTGGTTATGCAAGATCTTGGTTTGGCAAGATCTTGGTTATGCAAGATCTTGGTTACGGAAGATCTTTGTTATGCAAGAACATGTTTAGGCAACATCTTGGTTAGGGAAGATCTTGGTTATGCAAGGTCTTGGTTGGGCAAGATCTTGGTTATTCAAGATCTTGGTTATGCAAAATCTTGGTTATGGAAGATCTTGGTTATTGAAGATCTTAGTTCGGGAAGATCCTTGTTATGCAATATCTTGGTTAGGCAAGATCTTGGTAACGCAAGATCTTGGTTAGGCAAGATCTTGGTTATGCAAGATCTTGGTTATGCAAGGTCTTGGTTATTGAAGATCTTGGTTAGGCAAGATCTTGGTTAGGCAAGATCTTGGTTCGGGAAGATCTTGGTTAGAGAAGATCTTGGCTATGCAAGATCTTGCTTATGCAAGATCTTGGTTAGGCAAGATCTTGGTTCGGGAAGATCTTGGTTAGGGAAGATCTTGGTTATGCAAGATCTTGGTTCAAGATCTTGGTTATGCAAGATCTTTGTTTGGGAAGATCTTGGTTATGCAAGATCTTGGTTATGCAAGATCTTGGTTATGCAAGATCTTGGTTATGCAAGATCTTTGTTAATGAAGATCTTGGTTATGCAAGATCTCCGTTAGGCAAGATCTTGGTTATGCAAGATCTTGGTTAGGGAAGATATTGGTTAGGCAAGATCTTGGTTCGGCAAGATCTTGGTTAGGGAAGATCTTGGTTATGCAAGATCTTGGTTATGCAAGATCTTGGTTAGGGAAGATCTTGGTTATGCAAGATCTTTGTTATGCAAGATCTTGGTTAGGGAAGATCTTGGTTGTGCAAGAACTTGGTTAGGCAAGATCTTGGTTATGCAAGATCTTGGTTATGCAAGATCTTGGTTAAGGAAGATCTTGGTTATGCAAGAACTTGGTTAGGCAAGATCTTGGTTGGGGAAGATCTTGGTTATGCAAGATCTTGGTTAGGCAAGATCTTGGTTATGCAAGATCTTGGTTATGCAAGATATTGGTTATGCAAGATCTTGGTTTGGCAAGATCTTGGTTCGGGAAGGTCTTGGTTAGGGACGATCTTTGTTATGCAAGTCTTGGTTTTTCAAGATCTTGGTTTAGCAAGATCTTGGTTATGCAATATCTTTGTTAGGCAAGATCTTGGTAATGCAAGATCTTGGTTTGGCAAGATCTTGGTTATGCAAGATCTTGGTTATGCAAAATCTTGGTTATTGAAGATCTTGGTTAGGCAAGATCTTGGTTAGGCAAGATCTTGGTTATGCAAGACCTTGGTTCGGGAAGATCTTGGTTATTCAAGATCTTGGTACGGGAAGATCTTGGTTGGGCAAAATCTTGGTTATGCAAGAACTTGGTTAGGCAAGATCTTGGGTAGGGAAGATTTTGGTTATGCAAGATCTTGGTTAGGGAAGATCTTGGTTATGCAAGATCTTAGTTATGCAACATCTTGGTTATGCAAGATCTTGGTTAGGGAAGATCTTGGTTATGCAAGATCTTGGTTAGGCAAGATCTTGGTTAGGGAAGATCTTCGTTATGCAAGATCTTGGTTAGGCAAGATCTTGGTTATGCATGATCTTGGTTATGCAAGATCTTGGTTATGGAAGATCTTGGTTATGCAAGATCTTGGTTAGGCAAGATCTTGGTTATGCAAGATCTAGGTTAAGGAAGATCTTGGTTATGCAAGAACTTGGTTAGGCATGATCTTGGTTAGGGAAGATCTTGGTTATGCAAGATCTTGGTTAGGCAAGATCTTGGTTATTCAAGATCTTGGTTATGCAAGATCTTGGTTATGGAAGATCTTGGTTATTGAAGATCTCTATTCCGGAAGATCTTGGTTATGCAATATCTTGGTTAGCCAAGATCTTGGAAATACAACATCTTGGTTAGGCAAGATCTTGGTTATGCAAGATCTTGGTAATGCAAGGTCTTGGTTATTGAAGATCTTGGTTATGCAAGATCTTGGTTAGGCAAGATCTTGGTTCGGGAAGATCTTGGTTTGGGAAGATCTTGGTTATGCAAGATCTTGGTCTTGGTCATGCAAGATCTTGGTTAGGGAAGATCTTGGTTATGCAAGATCTCCGTTTGGCAAGATCTTGGTTAGGCACGATCTTGGTTCGAAAAGATCTTGGTTAGGGAAGATCTCGGTTATGGATGATCTTGGTTATGCAAGATCTTGGTTAGTGAAGATCTTGGTTAGGGAAGATCTTGGTTATGCAAGATCTTGGTTATGCAAAATCTTTGTTATGGAAGATCTTGGTTATGCAAGATCTTCGTTATGCAAGATCTTGGTTATGCAAGATCTTGGTAAGGCAAGATCTTGCTTATGCAAGATCTTGGTTATGCAAGATCTTGGTTATGCAAGATCTTGGTTATTGAAGATCTTGGTTATGCAAGATCTTCGTTAGGGAAGATCTTGGTTTGGCAAGATCTTGGTTATGCAAGATCTTGGTTATGCAAGATCTTGGTTATGCAAGATCTTGGTTATTGAAGATCTTGGTTCGGGAAGATCTTTGTTAGGGAAGATCTTGGTTATGCAAGATCTTGGTTTGGCAAGATCTTGGTTATGCAAGATCTTGGTTACGGAAGATCTTGGTTATGCAAGAACTTGTTCAGGTAAGATCTTGGTTAGGGAAGATCTTGGTTATGCAAGATCTTGGTTAGGCAAGATCTTGGTTATGCAAGATCTTGTTTATGCAAGATCTAGGTTAAGGAAGATCTTGGTTATGCAAGAACTTGGTTAGCGAAGATCTTGCTTAGGGAAGATCTTGGTTATGCAAGATCTAAATTAAGGAAGATCTTGGTTATGCAAGATCTTGGTTATGCAAGATCTTGGTTATTGAAGATCTTGGTTCGGAAAGATCTTGGTTATGCAATATCTTGGTTATTCAAGATCTTGGTAATTCAAGATCTTGGTTAGGCAAGATCTTGGTTATGCAAGATCTTGGTTCTCAACGTCTTGGTTATTGAAGATCTTGGTTAGGCAAGATCTTGGTTCGAGAAGATCTTGGTTAGGGAAGATCTTGGTTATGCAAGATCTTGGTTATGTAATATCTTGGTTATGGAAGGTCTTGTTTATGCAAGATCTTGGTTATGCAAGATCTTGGTTATGCAAGATTCTGGTTATGGAATATTTTGGTTATGCAAGATCTCCGTTAGGCAAGATCTTGGTTATGCAAGATCTTGGTTACGGAAGATCTTGGTTATGCAAGAACTTGTTTAGGCAATATCTTGGTTAGGGAAGATCTTGGTTATGCAAGATCTTGGTTAGGCAAGATCTTGGTTATGCAAGATCTTGTTTATGCAAGATCTAGGTTAAGGAAGATCTTGGTTATGCAAGAACTTGGTTAGGCAAGATCTTGGTTAGGGAAGATCTTGGTTATGCAAGATCTAGGTTAAGGAAGATCTTGGTTATGCAAGATCTTGGTTATGCAAGATCTTGGTTATTGAAGATCTTGGTTCGGGAAGATCTTCGTTATGCAATATCTTGGTTATTCAAAATCTTGGTAATGCAAGATCTTGGTTATGCAAGATCTTGGTTATGCAAGATCTTTGTTATGGAAGATCTTGGTTATGCAAGATCTCCGTTAGGCAAGATCTTGGTTATGCAAGATCTTGGTTAGGGAAGATCTTGGTTAGGCAAGATCTTGGTTCGGAAAGATCTTGGTTAGGCAAGATCTTGGTTATGCAAGATCTTGGTTATCCAAGATCTTGGTTATGGAAGATCTTGGTTATGCAAGATCTTTGTTATGCAAGATCTTGGTTAGGGAAGATCTTGGTTGTGCAAGAACTTGGTTAGGCAAGATCTTGGTTAGGGAAGATCTTGGTTATGCAAGATCTTAATTATGCAAGATCTTGGTTATGCAAGATCTTGGTTATGCAATATCTTGGTTATTCAAGATCTTGGTAATGCAAGACCTTGGTTAGGCAAGATCTTGGTTATGCAAGATCTTGGTTATGCAAGGTCTTGGTTATTGAAGATCTTGGTTAGGCAAGATCCTTGTTCGGGAAGATCTTGGTTAGGGAAGATCTTGGTTATGCAAGATCTTGGTTATGCAAGATCTTGGTTAGGGAAGATCTTGGTTATGCAAGATCTTGGTTATGCATAATCTTGTTTATGCAAGATCTTTATTATGGAAGATCTTCGTTATGCAAGATCTCCGTTATGCAAGATCTTGGTTATGCAAGATGTTGGTTAGGGAAGATCTTGGTTAGGCAAGATCTTGGTTCGGGAAGATCTTGGTTAGGGAAGATCTTGGTTGTGCAAGATCTTGGTTATGCAAGATCTTGGTTAGGGAAGATCTTGGTTATGCAAGATCTTTGTTATGCAAGATCTTGGTTATGCAAGATCTTGGTTACGGAAGATCTTGGTTATGCAAGAACTTGTTTAGGCAAGATCTTGGTTAGGGAAGATCTTGGTTATGCAAGATCTTGGTTAGGCAAGATCTTGTTTATGCAAGATCTAGGTTAAGGAAGATCTTGGTTATGCAAGAACTTGGTTAGGCAAGATCTTGGTTAGGGAAGATCTTGGTTATGCAAGATCTAGGTTAAGGAAGATCTTGGTTATGCAAGATCTTGGTTATGCAAGATCTTGGTTATTGAAGATCTTGGTTCGGGAAGATCTTCGTTATGCAATATCTTGGTTATTCAAGATCTTGGTAATGCAAGATGTTGGTTAGGCAAGATCTTGGTTATGCAAGATCTTGGTTATGCAAGATCTTGGTTAGGGAAGATCTTGGTTATGCAAGATCTTGGTTATGCAAGATCTTGGTTATGCAAGATCTTGGTTATGCAAGATCTTTGTTATGGAAGATCTTGGTTATGCAAGATCTCCGTTAGGCAAGATCTTGGTTATGCAAGATCTTGGTTAGGGAAGATCTTGGTTAGGCAAGATCTTGGTTCGGGAAGATCTTGGTTAGGGAAGATCTTGGTTATGCAAGATCTTGGTTAGGGAAGATCTTGGTTATGCAAGATCTTTGTTATGCAAGATCTTGGTCAGGGAAGATCTTGGTTGTGCAAGAATTTGGTTAGGCAAGATCTTGGTTAGAGAAGATCTTGGTTATGCAAGATCTTGGTTATGCAAGATTTTGGTTATGCAAGATCTTTGTTATGGAAGATCTTGGTTATGCAAAATCACCGTTAGGCAAGATCTTGGTTATGCAAGATCTTGGTTAGGGAAGATCTTGGTTAGGCAAGATCTTGGTTCGGGGAGATCTTGGTTAGGGAAGATCTTGTTTATGCAAGATCTTGGTTATGAAAGATCTTGGTTAGGGAAGATCTTGGTTATGCAAGATCTTTGTTATGCAAAATCTTGGTTAGGGAAGATCTTGGTTGTGCAAGAAGTTGGTTAGGCAAGATCTTGGTTAGGGAAGATCTTGGTTATGCAAGATCTTGGTTAGGCAAGATCTTTGTTATGCAAGATCTTTGTTATGCAAGATCTTGGTTATGGAAGATCTTTGTTATGCAAGGTCTTGGTTAGGCAAGATCTTGGTTATGCAAGATCTAGATTAAGGAAGATCTTGGTTATGCAAGAACTTGGTTAGGCAAGATCTTGGTTAGGGAAGATCTTGGTTATGCAAGATCTTGGTTAGGCAAGATCTTTGTTATGCAAGATCTTGGTTATGCAAGATCTTGGTTATGGAAGATCTTTGTTATGCAAGGTCTTGGTTAGGCAAGATCTTGGTTATGCAAGATCTTGGTTAGGGAAGATCTTCGTTATGCAAGATCTTGGTTAGGCAATATCTTGGTTATGCAAGATCTTGGTTATGCAAGATCTTGGTTATGGAAGATCTTGGTTATGCAAGATCTTGGTTAGGCAAGATCTTGGTTCGGGAAGATCTTGGTTAGGGAAGATCTTGGTTATGCAAGATCTTGGTCTTGGTCATGCAAGATCTTGGTTAGGGAAGATCTTGGTTTCGCAAAATCTTGGTTATGCACGATCTTGGTTTGGCAAGATCTTGGTTATGCAATATCTTGGTTTGGGAAGATCTTTGTTAGGGAAGATCTTGGTTATGCAAGATCTTGGTTTGGCAAGATCTTGGTTATGCAAGATCTTTGTTATGGAAGATCTTGGTTATGCAAGACCTTGGTTATTGAAGATCTTGGTTATGCAAGATCTTGGTTAGGGAAGATCTTGGTTTCGCAAAATCTTGGTTATGCACGATCTTGGTTTGGCAAGATCTTGGTTATGCAATATCTTGATTATGCAATATCTTGGTTATGCAAGATCTTGGTTATGCAAGATCTTGGTTCGGGAAGATCTTTGTTAGGGAAGATCTTGGTTATGCAAGATCTTGGTTTGGCAAGATCTTGGTTATGCAAGATCTTTGTTATGGAAGATCTTGGTTATGCAAGATCTCCGTTAGGCAAGATCTTGGTTATGCAAGATCTTGGTTAGGGAAGATCTTGGTTAGGCAAGATCTTGGTTCGGGAAGATCTTGGTTAGGGAAGATCTTGGTTACGCAAGATCTTGGTTATTCAAGATCTTGGTTAGGGAAGATCTTGGTTATGCAAGATCTTTGTTATGCAAGATCTTGGTTAGGGAAGATCTTGGTTGTGCAAGAACTTGGTTAGGCAAGATCTTGGTTAGAGAAGATCTTGGTTATGCAAGATCTTGGTTATGCAAGATGTTGGTTATGCAAGATCTTGGTTATGCAAGATCATGGTTATGCAAGATCTTGGTTATGCAAGATCTTGGTTGGGCAAGATCTTGGTTAGGCAAGATCTTGGTTAGGGAAGATCTTCGTTATGCAAGATCTTGGTTGTGCAAGATCTTGGTTATGGAAGATCTTGGTTATGCAAGATCTTGGTTAGGCAAGATCTTGGTTATGCAAGATCTAGGTTAAGGAAGATCTTGGTTATACAAGAACTTGGTTAGGCAAGATCTTGGTTAGGGAAGATCTTAGTTATGCAAGATCTTGGTTATGCAAGATGTTGGTTAGGGAAGATCTTGGTTAGGGAAGATCTTGGTTATGCATGATCTTGGTTATGCAAGATCTTGGTTAGTGAAGATCTTGGTTAGGGAAGATCTTGGTTATGCAAGATCTTGGTTCGGGAAGATCTTGGTTAGGGAAGATCTTGGTTATGCATGATCTTGGTTATGCAAGATCTTGGTTAGTGAAGATCTTGGTTAGGGAAGATCTTGGTTATGCAAGATCTTGGTTATACAAAATCTTTGTTATGGAAGATCTTGGCTATTGAAGATCTTGGTTATGCAAGGTCTTGGGTAGGGAAGATCTTGGTTATGGAAGATCTTGGTTATGCAAGATCTTGGTTATTGAAGATCCTTGTTATGCAAGATCTTGGTTAGGGAAGATCTTGGTTTCGCAAAATCTTGGTTATGCAAGATCTTGGTTTGGCAAGATCTTGGTTATGCAATATCTTTGTTATGCAAGATCTTGGTTATTGAAGATCTTGGTTATTGAAGATCTTGGTTCGGGAAGATCTTAGTTAGGGAAGATCTTGGTTATGAGAGATCTTGGTTTGGCAAGATCTTGGTTATGCAAGATCTTTGTTACGGAAGATCTTAGTTATGCAAGAACTTGTTCAGGTAAGATCTTGGTTAGGGAAGATCTTGGTTATGCAAGATCTTGGTTAGGCAAGATCTTGGTTATGTAAGATCTTGTTTATGCAAGATCTAGGTTAAGGAAGATCTTGGTTATGCAAGAACTTTGTTAGCGAAGATCTTGGTTAGGGAAGATCTTGGTTATGCAAGATCTAGGTTAAGGAAGATCTTGGTTATGCAAGATCTTGGTTATGCAAGATCTTTGTTATTGAAGATCTTGGTTCGGGAAGATCTTCGTTATGCAATATCTTGGTTATTCAAGATCTTGGTAATGCAAGATCTTGGTTAGGCAAGATCTTGGTTATGCAAGATCTTGGTTCTGCAAGGTCTTGGTTATTGAAGATCTTGGTTAGGCAAGATCTTGGTTAGGCAAGATCTTGGTTCGGGAAGATCTTGGTTACGGAAGATCTTGGTTATGCGAGATCTTGGTTATGCAAGATCTTGGTTAGGGAAGATCTTGGTTATGCAAGATCTTGGTTATGCAAGATCTTGGTTATGCAAGATCTTGGTTATGGAAGATCTTGGTTATGCAAGATCTCCGTTAGGCAAGATCTTGGTTATGCAAGATCTTGGTTAGGGAAGATCTTGGTTAGGGAAGATCTTGGTTAGGCAAGATCTTGGTTCGGGAAGATCTTGGTTAGGGAAGATCTTGGTTATGCAAGATCTTGGTTACGCAAGATCTTGGTTAGGGAAGATCTTGGTTATGCAAGATCTTTGTTATGCAAGATCTTGGTTATGCAAGATCTTGGTTACGGAAGATCTTGGTTTTGCAAGAACTTGTTTAGGCAACATCTTGGTTAGGGAAGATCTTGGTTATGCAAGATCTTTGTTAGGCAAGATCTTGGTTATGCAAGATCTTGTTTATGCAAGATCTAGGTTAAGGAAGATCTTGGTTATGCAAAAACTTGGTTAGGCAAGATCTTGGTTAGGGAAGATCTTGGTTATGCAAGATCTAGGTTAAGGAAGATCTTGGTTATGCAAGATCTTGGTTATGCAAGATCTTGGTTATTGAAGATCTTGGTTCGGGAAGATCTTCGTTATGCAATATCTTGGTTATTCAAGATCTTGGTTAGGCAAGATCTTGGTTATGCAAAATCTTTGTTAGGCAAGATCTTGGTAATGCAAGATCTTGGTTATTCAAGATCTTTGTGCGGGAAGATCTTGGTTAGGCAAGATCTTGGTTATGCAAGAACTTGGTTAGGCAAGATCTTGGGTAGGGAAGATCTTGGTTATGCAAGATCTTGGTTAGGGAAGATCTTGGTTATGCAAGATCTTGGTTATGCAAGATCTTGGTTATTCAAGATCTTGGTCAGGGAAGATCTTGGTTATGCAAGATCTTGGTTAGGCAAGATCTTGGTTAGGGAAGATCTTCGTTATGCAAGATCTTGGTTGTGCAAGATCTTGGTTATGGAAGATCTTGGTTATGCAAGATCTTGGTTAGGCAAGATCTTGGTTATGCAAGATCTAGGTTAAGGAAGATCTTGGTTATGCAAGAACTTGGTTAGGCAAGATCTTGGTTAGGGAAGATCTTGGTTATGCAAGATCTTGGTTATGCAAGATGTTGGTTAGGGAAGATCTTGGTTATGCAAGATCTCCGTTTGGCAAGATCTTTGTTAGGCAAGATCTTGGTTCGGGAAGATCTTGGTTAGGGAAGATCTTGGTTATGCATGATCTTGGTTATGCAAGATCTTGGTTAGTGAAGATCTTGGTTAGGGAAGATCTTGGTTATGCAAGATCTTGGTCTTGGTCATGCAAGATCTTGGTTAGGGAAGATCTTGGTTTCGCAAAATCTTGGTTATGCACGATCTTGGTTTGGCAAGATCTTGGTTATGCAATATCTTGGTTTGGGAAGATCTTTGTTAGGGAAGATCTTGGTTATGCAAGATCTTGGTTTGGCAAGATCTTGGTTATGCAAGATCTTTGTTATGGAAGATCTTGGTTATGCAAGACCTTGGTTATTGAAGATCTTGGTTATGCAAGATCTTGGTTAGGGAAGATCTTGGTTTCGCAAAATCTTGGTTATGCACGATCTTGGTTTGGCAAGATCTTGGTTATGCAATATCTTGGTTATGCAATATCTTGGTTATGCAAGATCTTGGTTATGCAAGATCTTGGTTCGGGAAGATCTTTGTTAGGGAAGATCTTGGTTATGCAAGATCTTGGTTTGGCAAGATCTTGGTTATGCAAGATCTTTGTTATGGAAGATCTTGGTTATGCAAGATCTCCGTTAGGCAAGATCTTGGTTATGCAAGATCTTGGTTAGGGAAGATCTTGGTTAGGCAAGATCTTGGTTCGGGAAGATCTTGGTTAGGGAAGATCTTGGTTACGCAAGATCTTGGTTATTCAAGATCTTGGTTAGGGAAGATCTTGGTTATGCAAGATCTTTGTTATGCAAGATCTTGGTTAGGGAAGATCTTGGTTGTGCAAGAACTTGGTTAGGCAAGATCTTGGTTAGAGAAGATCTTGGTTATGCAAGATCTTGGTTATGCAAGATGTTGGTTATGCAAGATCTTGGTTATGCAAGATCATGGTTATGCAAGATCTTGGTTATGCAAGATCTTGGTTGGGCAAGATCTTGGTTAGGCAAGATCTTGGTTAGGGAAGATCTTCGTTATGCAAGATCTTGGTTGTGCAAGATCTTGGTTATGGAAGATCTTGGTTATGCAAGATCTTGGTTAGGCAAGATCTTGGTTATGCAAGATCTAGGTTAAGGAAGATCTTGGTTATACAAGAACTTGGTTAGGCAAGATCTTGGTTAGGGAAGATCTTAGTTATGCAAGATCTTGGTTATGCAAGATGTTGGTTAGGGAAGATCTTGGTTAGGGAAGATCTTGGTTATGCATGATCTTGGTTATGCAAGATCTTGGTTAGTGAAGATCTTGGTTAGGGAAGATCTTGGTTATGCAAGATCTTGGTTCGGGAAGATCTTGGTTAGGGAAGATCTTGGTTATGCATGATCTTGGTTATGCAAGATCTTGGTTAGTGAAGATCTTGGTTAGGGAAGATCTTGGTTATGCAAGATCTTGGTTCGGGAAGATCTTGGTTAGGGAAGATCTTGGTTATGCATGATCTTGGTTATGCAAGATCTTGGTTAGTGAAGATCTTGGTTAGGGAAGATCTTGGTTATGCAAGATCTTGGTTATGCAAGATGTTGGTTAGGGAAGATCTTGGTTATGCAAGATCTCCGTTTGGCAAGATCTTTGTTAGGCAAGATCTTGGTTCGGGAAGATCTTGGTTAGGGAAGATCTTGGTTATGCATGATCTTGGTTATGCAAGATCTTGGTTAGTGAAGATCTTGGTTAGGGAAGATCTTGGTTATGCAAGATCTTGGTTATGCAAAATCTTTTTTATGGAAGATCTTGGTTATTGAAGATCTTGGTTATGCAAGGTCTTGGGTAGGGAAGATCTTGGTTATGGAAGATCTTGGTTATGCAAGATCTTGGGTAGGGAAGATCTTGGTTATGCAAGATCTTGGTAAGGCAAGATCTTGGTTATGCAAGATCTTGGTTATGCAAGATCTTGGTTATGCAAGATCTTGGTTACGGAAGATCTTGGTTTCGCAAAATCTTGGTTATGCAAGATCTTGGTTTGGCAAGATCTTGGTTATGCAATATCTTGGTTATGCAAGATCTTGGTTATTGAAGATCTTGGTTCGGGAAGATCTTTGTTAGGGAAGATCTTGGTTATGCAAGATCTTGGTTTGGCAAGATCTTGGTTATGCAAGATCTTGGTTGATAGCAACTGCTACACTAGAGGACCAGTATAACAATAGAACAAACATCAGGAACAATGCCCCTAGCCCCCAAAACAATAGCAACTGTTGCCAGTAGAATTACAAGCTTACGAGAGCTGCTACCCTACCGATATCACTCACCGAAGCGACTCGTGATATCGTGGACAATTTGTTAGCGGTATTATTTCAGATGCTTTTAAAACTCATGCCATTAGCTATACTAATGGATATTACAGGAAACGATTAAGCAGAAACGGTTATAAATTTCTCTTGTTAGAGTTATTTTTAAGAGTACTTATTTTCCGCACAGTAAAATGTGAAAATTTACTTTCCGTGAGGTGCCACCTGGATGAGGAAAGTAAAGACTAGCAACGACAACATCCAAAAACAAACTCTCTTTTTGTGCATAAAGACAAAGTAAAATAAACAAGAACAACTGCTTGATTTATTAATATAGTATCCTTTGTACAATGTAGAAAAATAGTAAACTTAAGCTTGTTGACGGGTCAAATAATTACTGACAAAAGTTTCGTTTTAAGAATGTCGCTATGACATGTACTGTTTATTTGAGTGTATTCCTCCATTCAAGTTTAAGTTCTTGAAGGCGATGTGACTTTATTTGCATTTGGCATCGAAAATCATACCTTCTTGAATTGATAACATTAGTTTTAGTACCACATGTTGTCCACGTTGAGATCTGCTTCAAAATTGCTTTTCGTATGTTTCGGCTTCGCCAGCAGCACACTATGGGATTCAGCGAAGAATTGAACAAAGCAACCGTTTCCGCCCAGCTATAATAATTGTAAGTGCTCAAATTTCCTCGTACTATTTGATGGTAGGTTGTAACTACAAGGACCGGTAGATTAAGAAAAAAGTAAATACCCACAATATAAGCGACGTTGACGGCAAGTTTAAGTTGACGTCGGTAACTGTGCGTATTCGAGTTAAACTGGATTTCTTGTCGTCGTATTTCGTCGTGATGCCGACGAACAATACCGACAATCTTAAACTGAAGCAGGCCCGAAGTTACCAGGCACACAAACCAAAATATAAGGTGGATTGCTCGGACAGTAGTGTTGATTCCAGCAAACTGAAGACAGGTCAAAGATGTGTTAAGGATCCATATAAAAGCTGCTAGTATTAGAATACGTTGCTTGGTAACTAGTGCTTTGTAGCGCAGGTGAAGCCCCAGTGCTATGTATCTCTCGCAACATATTGCATTCAAAGTAAGAAAGGATACCCCGTAACAAGTGAAAAACGACGTTGCGTAGATCATTCGAATAGTGCAGGGTACAAAATGATCTCGGTTCTCAAGCAGTCGAAACGAAACGTAACTTGGTTGGACAATAACACCGACAAACATGTCGCAAACAGCTAAGCATCCGAGAAGAAGGCTCGACGGCTCCCGAAGCCATGCTGTTCGACAAATTATAAAGACAACCGCGAAGCTTCCAATTACAGTAATGGGAGAGGAGACGCCATTTATAACTCCCGTTACAAAGTTAGTGGTATGACGATAATGAACTTTATCAAAGTCAGGATTAAAGAGGAAAAAGCACTCTACATGTACTGACTGATTCTTTTCCATAGCGTACGACCATCCACCTAATTAATTTAAGACTCTATCCTTTAAGCGAAACCGTTAACTAGTGTGGCGTCAATTGCCGCGAATATTTTTCGCGTTTCAAGTCTCTCTTGTCCTTGAATAACTCCGAAGAGTGGACAAAATGTCGCAATACATCCGCGATGTGAAGATTTTAAAATGCGTCCATCAATTTCTTGTGACAAGTATGTCAAAATTTTAATTCGCGATAGTGGACCAGGTTTTATGACGCTTATTAACATACGCTGTTTCTTTTAATCAACAGCTAAATTGAATACTGCGGAAATAAAGCAAACAGATGACTGTTTAGACCCATCTTACTAATTTCTGTGTAAGACAGAAATGTAATTAAAAATCACAAAGCACGTTTCATTCAATTGATTGAAATTTATTGTTGTACTTTCTGTTCACGGATTAAAATTTGTGGTCTTTGTCTCTTTAATTTCTCACAATCAAATGAGCTACTCTTAGAATTTGATGACAGGTGGTGTTACTAATAAAAACGTTTTCCATAAATTACTGCGTAGATGTTTTTAGTTACAGACGTACCACGCCTGGCTAAAATATTCTACTTCCACAATTATAATCTGCAAAGGAATTCTAATTTAAACTAATCTACTTGAGATTTCTACGTCTTGATTGATCTTATAAGGGTCGTCATCACATTATAATTTTTTTCATCCAATTTTGTTTCTTTAGAGTATGTGCTACATTAACTCATTTTTTGTTTAATTTGCTGACTGGACCGAGGCATTCAATGGCCCTATGATCGCCGGCTTTATTTTTGGGCGTCACTACTGCTTATATCAGCATCGTCAGGCTCTAGTTTAAACTGAAGTCTATTGAGCAGTATTTTCATTTGGTACTGTTAATCGTGCTGCACAAAGTGTTTCTAGCGTTTACGTCTGTGGAAGAAACCCTAGTGTGTGACCATTCACATGAAAGCTATTGAGCAGTACTTTCATGTGGCACTGTTAATCATGCTGCACAAGGTGCTTCTAACGTTTACCTCTGTGGAACAACCCTAGTGTGTGGCCATTCAAATGAAAGCTATTGAGCAATATGGGAAATATCGAAACATGGGAAAGAAATTGAAAAAAACGACTTTCTTCTCTGTTATGTATTATTTGTGTTTCTGTGGCGTTTGGTGCCGTTTCAAAGCGATTCTAGAGAGCTTTAAGCCCGCTGTGTTCTTCTCCATATCACTCCTCAAGATAGGAGACTCGAGTGGCGAAGCCCAGCATATCGCCTGAAACGGGAAACCAGCCATAAATATGATTGATATATGGAGAGGAAAACAGTGCACCTAAAACACGCGGGAATCGCTTTTTGAGACGGTCCCAAACGCCACAGGAACACCAGACATACACAACGGAGGGGAAGTAAGTCGTTTTCTTTTTTAATTTCATTCCCATATTTTGGTATGATCTTCACATCCCCACATAAACACTTATATTTTCGTTACGTAGCTGTCGAGGGCTCCCGAGCTTTGCCTCCCTGTGCTTCTGTTTGTCATTCTCGACATTAATCTTTAATCTCTTCTTGTCTTGTCATTTTATTTCACTACCCTGCGCAATATCTCTCACTTCAGTTTATTGAGTCATCTGCAGTCATTTCCTGCCTTGGACAAAGTTGACATTCTGTTATTGCATCTAATCACAACGGATGTATTTCCTAGCTCCATCTGTGTCAGGCTTCTATTCAAACAAACGACCTTCGCTAAAACGTTGAAAACAGCTCGGCGGATTCCTCTATTCCTCCAACAACAGATAACAGGGTTAATCGACGAGTTAAAGAATGCTATGGTTTCAGTCCAACTAAAAACATTAAGGCTAGTGAAGTGTCCGCCTGCAAAGTTGTACACCATTACGAAAAGTATAGGGATGTTGCACGTAATGTAGACAACTACAATGTACGATACGCCCACTGCGAGTCTGGTTTGGCGTTGGAAATTCCTCCTTTTAGACGGCATGCGATTGATGCTGTTAATCTGACGCTGATGTCGTCGCAGAATCCAGAATATTTTGATGTGAGTGCCGAAGGTTACCATGAGACAGAAAAGCAGGAGAGCCGCGTGACAATTTCGCAGGTGCTTGCTTTGAGCGATCCATTCCAAGAACGTCAGCGAAACATCCAACACCCAGATGAAGACGACCACCCAAAGAACACGCTGTGTTGTCACCAGTTCCTTGTAGCGAAGGTGAAGGCGCAGTGCGATGTATCTTTCAATACTGATCGCGCTCAGCGTCAGAAACGACACGCCGTAGCATACCCAGAAGCTCTCAGAGTAGACGATTCTCAACAGGCATGGTGGCACTAGGTGCAAGATGTGTTCATAGAGACGGAACACAACGTAACAAGGCTGCACTACCATTCCAACCATGAGATCCGAGAATGCAAGACTTGCTAGAAGAACGTTCGAAGGAGTATGAAGAGAACTGTTTCGTGCGATGACAAAAACTACGAGAAAATTGGCTAAAATGGCGAATGGTGAGCACAAGGCGTTGATAGTGGCTGTTATGACGTTCGACGCATGGCGAGCCATCACCTCTTCGTAAGCTGGATCTGGTAAAACAAAGCACTCGTCCAAAGACATTTTCGTTATAGAGTTTCCTGATGTAGTCCCTTCTAAGACCAAACCGGCTGTCTCGTTCATCGCGTTTCTTGTTCCCTAAGCGTAAGATTCACAAAAGCTGTGGATTTTCTTTTGACAACGCGTTTTACTGTCTCTGGCACTTGTTATCGGAGAATCTTTCATGCAATTTCCGCTGAGTTAGTATAGTTTTATTTCGAATGTCATGTTTAAATAAAAGTGTCAGCTTTCCAAAGAAAATTATTACACAATTAATTGACAACCTGGAAGGGCCTCGGGTAACTGGAATTAATCACAGTCAATAAAAAATAAATATTCCCCGAAAGCCTATTTCTAAATGTTTACGTTGTGGGCGAACAAGTGTTAATAAACTGTTTTCGACTGGCAGATTCCGACAATTGTTTACGGTTTCACGACAGATGCATTTGTGAATTGAAAGGAAACAAAAAGTGGCGATGGGAAGAAAAACAAAGAAACGGCAACTATATTCCGAGTATTACTTTTTAAACCGTTAAGTATCAACCCAGCTCCAAACTGGGACTACAGTTTCCCTGAGGGCCTCCACAGACTGGCATTTAGTTGTCTACAGCTGTTTGTTATGGACAACAAAAACACCCCTCTGTAACAGACCCACTGAAACCCGTACCCAGCGGATTATTTTCCCCTACCCAGCAGAAATTTAGTCTCCCCAGTACCCAGTGAATATTTTGATTATACCCAGTGACTGTGCGGTGTGACCCTGCGTAGTTTGTTTGCAAAAAACAATAAGAGATAAGCAAAATAAACCAGAAAACGAGCGGACCCAGTGGGAAATTAGCCATCCCGGTGACTTTTTTCCCGAAAACCCAGTGAGGATAAAGATTCCACTGGGTGTGTTACGAAGGGGTGTACAAATGTTATCGACAACTATTTGTGTCCGATTCAAGCATTCCACACACTGGGGTGTTAGCTGTTGATGTCTTAAGTCAGGCCAATGACAGCGTGGGAACTAGCGTTCAGTACGCATGCTCAGTTGCAATAGTTGTCGACAACTAAACCAATGATTTCCACACACGGGAGAAAACGGGAAAACGGTCAATAATGCCGTTGTCGACAACTAAAGCAGTTTCCCTTTTGAACCCTCTGGACGGAAAAGTCGTCAAACAATTAACTTGTCTAGTGTGAAATTAAAATTTGTACGGAAATGTCTGATCATCTTGCATTGGCCAATCATCTTAGCTGAATTCATATCAAGACGGACAAAAAGAGGATTATTAATGTTAACAGTCTGGCGCGCACCAGCCCAGGGTGCCATTTCTTCGTGAATGTAAGGTGGCTCGCAATAGTTTAGACCTACCCGTCTTTAGCATTCCAATACTGCTACCTCGATGGTGTGGTTAACAACATGTTTACAACCGAGTTCAAATTTTCTGTAGTTTGGCGATACGTTTACTTTATTTCGAATTGGTTTTAAGCTTAGAAAATATATAAATTGCCGATTTCGAAAATTTGAAAATCGTGCACCATACGACAAACTAATCGGCTAAAATTAAATAGATATGTCTGTTCGAATTTCAAAAATTTTAATAACCTGTTCGGGAGAAAGTTGATATGATATGTGATCTTCGTTTTCCAGATAAAATGGAAGTTAATAACATCCGCACAGTGACCTTTGTAACCTACATTAGCAAGGATTAACCCCATCCAGCCCCCTCATGGCAAATAACATCCGCACAGTGACTTTTGTAACCTATATCATCAAGGATTAACCCATCTTCGTCCCCAGAGCCACTTGTCCCTCTTAGCCGGCTGGGCCTGTGCACGACGAACAAGTGGCTCTGGGGACACACGATTTGATTCGCTGAAATCAAACGAAATTAAAGGATTTTAAAACGGCTGATGTGATTGGACTCCCTTTGTTTGATTTCAGCGAATCAAATCGTGTGTCCTCACAGCCACTTGTTCCTCGTGCACACGGTCCAGCTGGCTAAGAGGGACAAGCGGCTCCGGGGACGAGAATGTGACTGTCTGTATAAACGGTAAAAAAAATGGAATTTTGATTAAACTTTCATTGTTTTTTGAATAGCTCATTAATTTTTAAAGTAAACGAAGTAAATCTTATTAAGTTCTATAATCAATTTTTATATTGAAAGAGAAATGCAACGACAACCACGTTTTTGTTACAATAAAATTTAGTAGTTCACAACTGCATTTAAATTAAGCAACGATTTATCAGGCTTGGCGGGCGAGTCACATATAAATTCAATTTCCTTCTATCCCCGCTGGATCAAAACTTATTGAGAAGCAACATATCTGTCGAATAATAGAAGTTTTTTAAAGACTACAAAATTGGTGGCTTTTGTTTTATTAACTGAAGTGCTAACTAAGTTAAAAAACAACTATATTAAACTATATGTTTCTCCTTAAATTAATTTTGCCAGTTCGCAATCAAGTCTGTCTTGAACTTTGTGAAATTTTGACCTTCCACAACTTCGGTGGAAAAAGTTAGATTGTCAAACTTGATCATTTTTTAAAGCTGTTCCGTCTAAACTTTTCCTGCTTGTGAAAAAGTTGTGCAAACCATGTATAAACATTGAGATATGATTATTTTCATCCAGTTCGCATGCCGCTTAAATATATTGTCTCAAGGAAACATATATTGTAACTATTTTCTGTAATATCTAAATAAAATATATTCATTGATTGAAGAAGATAATTTTTAACAAGCTAAAGCGTCGCATACATTTACTCTAGTTTCAGTCAGATTTTTTCCTTTCCAAAAACAGTGAATGAAAAGGTCCATTTGGTGTAAATATCAAAGCAGGGGAATTTTTACTTATTTCAGAAAGGACGTTGAAAACATAACTATATTTAAGCGTAGAATTACAATCCCACTCCAGGTATCCTGAATTCTAGTTTTTCTCAGCAAACAAGCATCAAATGAAACAATGGGAATGTAATGAAATTTGTATTT
This sequence comes from Blastomussa wellsi, assembly GCA_947652115.1. Lineage (NCBI taxonomy): Eukaryota > Metazoa > Cnidaria > Anthozoa > Scleractinia > Plerogyridae > Blastomussa > Blastomussa wellsi. Next base: position 14,495,048 of record OX393571.1, read on the forward strand.
TCCAGGTGAGAATTAGTTGAAATATTTACTTTAAATAACACAGTTCTTTGTTGTGTACCAATCGGGAATTTATTGTTGTATTCTAGTTTTCCTTAGTGAACTCAGGAAAGTGAACTTGTAGTATGCATGTTAGCATGACTATATGAGTTGGAGTTTTCAAAATATTTCAAGCTCGTGCAGTTCTTGAAAGATAACAAGCTGACTTAACTTCAATCACGACAAGAGAACTGACAATCAAACGTAGTATTCATATTTCCGGCAACCTGAGAGGCGGATTATTCCTTTTTTCATCCGTGACACCGTAGCTAACAAAGCGAAAATTTTCAATTTCATTCTGATGTCCATTTTTCTCCTTATAGAATAGCCAAGCGTTGAGTCTTGACTCGCAACCTAACTGAAACAGTTGCACAGACTGGGAAAGAAAAATAATGAATAACAACGGATACAACATGGAATTCAACTATTCCGATAAAGAAACTGCAACGGAATCGTCGATTGTTTATTTCATTTGTGCAGTAAACGTCCCGATGTGCCTGACAGCGCTGTTCGGAAACGCTGTTGTTTTGACAGCCATTTGGAAGACGCCTTCACTTCATTTTCCCGAGCACCTCTTGTTAGCAAGCCTCGCCTTAACGGATTTTGCTGTCGGTTTAGTCGTCCAGCCTTTATTCATATTTCTCCGAATCGCTACCTTTGCTGGACGGCAATCGTTCCACGAAGCAGGTTTGACTCTATATCCCTTTACTGTTTGGTACCTCTGTGGAGTTTCTTTCCTCACGGTCACAGCAATAACAGCAGATCGTTTCCTCGCCCTGAAGTTACACCTCAGATACCACGTTATGGTGACGCATTCAAGAGCTGGTCTGGTTGTAATCGCTATTTGGACAGTACATGGATTTATCTCCAGCATGCGGTTATGGTGCGCAAAGTTCTTTTACCCCACAGTGGCCGTCACAACTCTGTGCTGTCTCGCGGGATCGTTCGCGGCTTACATTCGCATATTCCGTGTAGTTCGAAGACATCAAGCGCTGATTCACTGCCAAGAACTGCAAGAGTGTGGAAAACAGCACAGAATACTCTCCCGGTTGAAGAAATCTATTTGGAACACTTTTTATGTTTATTGCATTTTCTTTGTGTGCTACGCACCGCACGTCTCTTTCACGATTGTATCGTTTATCGAGGAAAGATGGTGGTTTTCCATTGTTGTGGATTTTACCTCAACCGTAGTTTTTCTCAATTCTACGATAAACCCTTTATTATACTTCTGGCGTGTTCGGGAAATACGATATGCAGTGAAAAGTGTTTTTACTCAGTTGAATTGTAAATAACACATATTAATTAAAAACAACGTATGAGTGCATTTGAACTATGCAAAATTAATACCATGTTTTTTGAAAAGAGAACATGCGCTCAAAACTTTTTATCCTATCAAAAGTGATTTATATATTTCGCCTATTTTTGGTTTATATATATATAGCAATCATTTTACCCGAAAAATTGACACCATTGAACGACAAATGATTAAAAACGACATAAATAACAAATGAAAAAAAGAAATATTAAAGTCATTAAAATCCGGTTAAAAATGAACGTGTAGATGGGAAAACAAGTACAAGCATTCGCGAGTATAGCTTTGATTATTAAAAACTAGCTATGTTATATTGCATTTCCCGAGTTCTGATTGGTTTAGAGTCAATGGTATATGAGCTCATATACCATTGACCTACAAATATGGTAGTTGCACGCGTAAAATCATGCATTTTTAGCAATGTTTGTACAATATTTTTTGGGCGTTTTTAATAAAACAATTATTCCACTCGCGCTTGTTGGATGTAAGATGGTTATAGCCAACTCCGCGCTACGCGCCTCGTTGGCTATCTATCTCATATCCAACGCGCACTCGTGGAATAATTGTTAAATATTATTCAATTATGTGTTATTTTCTACTCTTCTTGCTTGACTCCTGCTTACCACCTTTCAGGCTTTGTTGTCTCTTGTTAATTTTTCTTATCGTTGTCATTTTATATGTTATTTTCGTGGCATTGATATTTGTTAATGGAATTTTTAAAAGGTTTTTGGGCTGAGGAAGAGGAGAGAAGAAGCTTTTCAAGTAGACCAATCAATAAATCAAGCTCTTTAGGAAAACAAAAATGTTTATTCTAGAGCCTACCTTCAATTTAGAGACTGAATAAAAGCAGGTGGCTTACCCCTGTGTAAACAGCTTTTCTATTAAAGACGACCTATATTTTGTTGTACTTAATTGAGTTCCGCACTGGCAGTAATTTAAACGCAAAACTGCACTGCTCTGACTACAGAACATAAGAAGCGGCATCTATTGAGCATTAGCAAAGTTTGCTTTATTCTTTGCTGATTATTGCTTTGAGAGATAATTCAAAGATCTTGAAAAAATACTTTATCTATGAGCAGCGGAAAATAACGTTGCGTGGAATCGATCTGCCATGGCAGCCAACATGACTACGGAGTATTCAAGTTTCCTTCATGACTTTGGCAAAAACAACTCTTACAAGGGCTACGGACATCCCGAAGAGGAGCTCTTCTACACGATCGCACTTTGCGCAGTAAATCTATTTCTAAGCCTCACGGCACTGACTGGAAACGTTTTAATTTTAATAACAATCTGGAAGACACATTCTTTACACACGGCGGGGAATACCTTGCTGGCAAACCTTGCCGTGTCGGACCTTGCTGTTGGTTTTGTTGGCCACCCTCTGTTTATGGCGGCGTTGCTAGTGCGAATATATAATCCCTCAAGTTTCTCTCGAAGGCTTTGGGTAGCCTTTAACACGTTGATTTCGTTCCTTTGTGGTGCATCATTTTTTACCATAACGGCAATTGGTGTCGACCGCTTGCTTGCACTTAAATTGCATTTAAGGTATGACGCCCTGGTGACTCCGCTTCGTGTAATGTGGGTAGTATTTGCTATCTGGGTGCTCCCTGGCATTTTTTCAACCATGCGGTTGTGGACGTCAGGTCTATCCTACAACGCATTATCTCCTATAATTTTTACTCTGCTTGTTGGAAACTCTGCTGTTTATTCAAAAATCTATCTCGTTGTTCGCCGACACCTGGCGCAGATTCGAAATCAACCCCAAGGCAGGCCGAACAATAGAAGCTTTTTCAGCATGCAAAGATTCAAAAGATCCGCTCTAAACACATTTCTCGTGTATATTTTACTTTTGTGTTGTTATCTGCCTTATTCGTTTGTCCTTCAAAGGTTTTATGCCGGGTTGACCATTTCAGTAACTGTTCGCCACGTGGTAACTACAATAGTTTTACTGAACTCTTCTTTAAATCCTTTGTTGTATTGCTGGCGAGTTCGTGAGATTCGCACAGCCATGAAACAATTTTTTTGCCGTCAATAGTAAGCGAAGACATGGTTTCAACGACTTTTATTTCTAGCTCGAAGAGAGCACTTCTATAATTAGACCAAATGGAATCGCGTTTCTCAGTGACATTCAAGTGTGTGCATTGTATTAATCTGAATATAAGTATTACATATGTAGTTTAAATAAAAATACATCCAGATTAACATTTAAATTACTTTTAATAATTCCTTACAATTTGTGCGGGCAATGCAAATACTGTTTCTTTTGTTAAATATGTGTTGCAGTAAAATAAAACTTCAGACAAAAATGATTTTACAATAGTTGTAGTATGGTATCAAATAAAAAAAAATAGGAAAATTTCATTTTAAACTAAATAAATCCCATAGTCAATGTGAGAATTATTCAGATACAAAAGGTAATATTGCAAATTATTAATCTTCATATCTACAGCTGAGCTGAAATTAAAAAAAGCAGCTTTTGTATTGAGAGGCTTAGTTCATTTAGTCCGTGGTTTGTTTTCTTGACAATAGCCCTCGACCAATGAGTGCTCAGAAAGTCTCCCAGCAATTGTAAAAAGAAAAACTCATTATCTGGAAACTTCTTCTGATAGAGACGCTGTTTTTCTTTCTTTCTTTTCCATAGAGAATAGATAAATAACTCTCAATTAATTACAACCACACAATTATATGATCTCTTTCTGTTTCATATATTGATTGCAGGCCATCGGAAAAAAGTGTAAGGAGTCATTCACTCGTTTGGAGGGGATAGAAAGAGGTGCGATTTTTATTTCATATAACTTCGAGGAGCTTTGACAAAAACTAATGCATTTGGTTTTGATAAGTTTATGCTGGTAACTTTCTAGATGGAAAGTGATTCGCTAAAATTTTCTTGGTCCAGTTTAATACGAGTGTGTTCATTGAGTTTTAAGTAACTTTATTCTCTTTCTGGTAATTCTGCCTCATCCCCAGGCGCAATGCCTATGTCACGCATTGTGAAAAATCTGAAATTCAAACTGTTCTATTGTCAAAACAAAGCCGTCTACCGAGCTGAAAACAGGCCAGATATATGTTGAAAAATGACTTTTACCTGATGAAGTTGAAAACTCAAAATGTTTAATTTTAGTTTTTTCTGACGTCACGTGAAAACCAGGAATTAAGTTCGACTGAGTTTATTGAGCGGCTGAGGCATTCTTCACGCCTGGCCAACCGAGAATAACGCTGAAGACCGGTTTTTCCGTCAAGCGCCGATCTTCACGTGAGTCGAACCAAACGCATAGTCAAAGTCTAAAGGCGCCATTTTGACTTTACCTTGGAGAAACGATTGACCAACAAGACCGCTTTTGTTATTTGTTTCATGTAAAAGTTCGGTACGACTGAATGAGTTCGACGTTTGACTCAAACAAGCGTTCTTTTAATTATTTGAGTCGACCCAAACTGTCATTAGGTTCGGCTCATGTGAAGTACGGTGTTTGACCCGGGCCTAAATTAATTCAATTAGCAAATCACACGAGGTAAATAAACGTACATAAATTATAATAAATTATTGAGACTAATTTCAGCCGCAGACTTCCAGCCTTTTAAAATGATGTGAAAATATCACTTCAACTTGGCCATCTTGTGACTTTACTCTTCTGAAGCAAAGAAATAGAAGGAAATGTTTTTAAGGTCTTTAACATCACCCATCCATATGCCTCATTATCGGTAGTCTTTATCCCAAGGGGCGGATCAAGGAATTTTTGATGGGGGGCCAAACTGTTCCTGTCTAAGCGAGAATTTCAGCGTCAAACAAGTAGCAAAAACCTAAAAGTCGGTTAGGGAAGGTGGTCCGGACCCCACCGCACCCCTCCCCCTGGATCCGACACTGGTCCCATTCACTATGGAAACGCCCAAGTTATGTGAAGTATGGTCCACGGACAACACAGGCCCATTACTGCAGCAACCATTGTTGCATAGATAGCGCAATTTTCGCGCTCTCGATTAAATAAAAAAATCAAATTAAATCGGTCTTTCGACTAACAAATGTGTGGCCCTCGAATTCCCGATCGAGTTAGAATTTAAAAGTGCAGGTTTTGGTAGAGGGAGGGAAACCGAAGAACCCGGAGAAAAACCCCCAGAACAAGGACGACAAAGGACAACAAACTCAACCCAAATGTGACACCCGGTCCAGGAATTGAACCCGGACCACATTGTTGGGAGGCGAGCGCCCGGGTGAAATTAATATTCTTAAGCCCTGACCCTATTTAAGGATAAAGAAAACTAAATTTAATACACCAAAGGTATAAACGGGTCAATCTTATTTCGTTTCTGTAACGTTAATACTCTCAAGGGATTGTTCAGTTTAAATAGACCGATTCTTTTTCATTTCACTTGCCGTTTACGTACTGCGATTTTCGACGATAAAATTTTGATCCCTTATCTAAGGATCACATCAGGAACAATGCCAAAGGCGGAAAAAATGATACCCTATTTGAGGACTGAGAACCTCGAATAACCATACCTTATATATCCGCGGCACCTACCTATATAGAGGGGGTAAGTTTCTAAAGAAACTGTGGTGCTGCGTCGGTGGGAAGTATAACAATATAATTTGGTTTTATCAACTGGGTTGATAATGTCAATTGGCCACCGTAAAGAGATTCAAGTGCTGACGTTTCGAGCGTTAGCCCTTCGTCGGAGCGAATAGACGAAGAGCTAACGCTCGAAACGTCAGCACTTGAATCTCTTTACGGTGGCCAATTGACATTATCAACCCAGTTGATAAAACCAAATTATATTACCTACCTATATAGCCCATATATGGGAGTAACCGCCGGGGGCGAGAGCTCTCACCACTGCATCATCCCTGCTCCCCAGGGAGTAGGGATGGCGACAGCGCGTTCCAGAACAAAACACAAAGTGTGACAATTACTTACTACTTACTGCAGAAATTGCATGAGTATCGGCATTGTTTCATCATGACAAGCGGTTTGAGTTCACACGACTCCTCGATTCCGACCTCGTATAAACACAAATACCTGTCCCCTTCGTCTTCGCAAGGAAGAGACCTTATATCTGTGGAAAACGAATATCAGTTATCTGGTAGCCGAAAAAAGAAGAAAAAAGATCAGAGCAAACTTAAGAAAAGACAACTAAGTATCGATGGTTAAAGGCAGGGGATTTGAGCAAAGTTGATGTTTACAGTGCCTTTTTCGTGTGTTTTTAATGGGAAAACTAAACATCCAAATTAATCAAATGTAAGTGCAAATCGTAAGGCCAATCGGCCCGCACATTTTTTCGATCACAATTAGTTTGTCGATAATCGGTGTTATAAAAATGCTACAAGTTTTCGGATTTATATAAATTTTAGCCCTCAGCGCCTTTTAACAAATGGCAAACGCCATGGAGTACACTATTGAGTTATGGATGCACGCGGGAGGTTGCTAAGCACGAAAGAAGCGCAAGAGTCGCAGGAGGCGATAGCTGAGTGCGACTCTAGCTTCTTGAATTTCAAGTGCGCGCGCTTACTGAATTTTGCACAAACGCGTGCACTGACTCGCGCAGTTCCTAACGAAGACACAAAATGAAATCACACTTTTGAATAGCTTTCAGAGTCTTCAGATGCAGCCTACAAAAAATTCTGTCAGTATTGTGGAGGGGTGTATTCTAAACGTGAACCTTTTCATATTCGCCAACCACAAAAAGAAGAAAAGGAGAGTAAAGTTACTTTCTTTTCTCTGACTTGATCGCTTGCGCCATGTCGCTTCACATCAACGCGCGCTAAACATCGTCACCCATGGGCAAATAGTACACGCCAAATTGACCAATCAGAACGCGCGCTTTACCCAAGTTGTGCTTTTAGTAAAAATCTACCTGCATACTAATGCAAATGCCGCAATCTCATTGGCTGAGCTACTGCACACTATCAGCCATTAGAGTGCAGTGGTTGAAGGTCGTCTTCAAAATGGCGACGTCTTCGCGCTTTAGCGAAGTTTCGCAGGAAGATTTAGAGCTTTTTCACCGACAAATGATTCGTTTGTCATGGTTTTTACTAAAGCAATTAAATTATTCGCTCTCGATTTTCTATGAGGTGATAGTTGATTCGTGATAATAGAAATCTCGAGCTCATAATCTAATTGTTAATTAGGCGCAAACTGAAACCTGCTCGCAGAAAATGTTTAAAACAAAAAATGAAATCGAAGTATCCTCTTTACTTTTGAAGGCTGTGTTTCTTAAAGTAGCTCTGTCACAGACAACCTATCTTGAACGGTTTAGCCTAAATTTTTCAAGTTTGTCATTTGCAATCCTCTTCAATCTTCCTCAATCGAAACCAACCTTGTTTCTTCTCGTTTATTATTACATTATTGGTGTTTTTTCTACCTTAGTAAATTATTTTTTCAATATTTCCTTTGATTTGAAGGCAATGTTATACATTATCAAAGACTTCGACTTTGATAGCGAATAACCCCCTTCAGTGCGCCATGTCTACAGTATCACTTCCAAGTTATTATTAAAGGGCGGGACTTACCTTCATATACTTTTAAATCACTCGATATTTTCCCTGGTAACTCTGCTGGAAATCCTGTGGAAAATTTCGCACCAGTTGCGAAAATTACGGCTAGAATAGCTAAGCACAATGTCGCTGATTTCTTCATTTTGTCCGCTGATTACTTTTGCTGTTCAGCTAGCCAGCTGCTTGAATAAATGCGATTTGAAAATTTCAGAGGTTCTTTGAAGAATTTTCTCTCAGTCAGTTCAGTGTAATTAGTTCCTGTAGGTAAATAGAACAAAAGAAATGATTCGTTTTCCGCCAGCGGAAACTGACAGTAGGGGATGCGAGAAAATACTTTTAGAGCTAAGATTAAAGAATCAGCGCCGGCAAGAGGTTTGCCGCGGAAGTTTAGGTAGTTTTTTTTAATCCAAAGAGTAATTAGTATTTTGAAGAGCAAACTCCTTCAGCTTAGTTTGAGTGTATCGGACTATTAACTATAAAATAATATTATCTGCAACGAGATCTGTTTACATACAAGTTTCATTTCGTTTGCAGTGCTACAAGTTGCTGACGGTCTGGCGCTCAATTTTGAACGGAAATTTTAAACACATGTAAACAAAAGTAACTTAAAGGAAATTGGTTATACAAATATATTGTAAAGGACAATTTTTCTAATCAAAAGTACGCAATTATATTAAAACAAAACTACCTATTCTGTGATTAAACGCTAATTCAAAACTTTGCCAACTGTTTCATAAATATTTTTCGAAGGATTTTAAGCTAGCTATCTTTGTTCAGGTTTTGTTTTATTAATTTCTTGTTAAATTATTACGCACGCTCTTTTGGCAAATAACTGATATTTACCTAAACCACTGAGGGATCAAATAAAGACATATAATTTCGATTAACTGAAGGATTTGAAGTGATATTTACCTTTCAATCTCACCAAATTTGAGAACTTTCCGGCAGTGTGCCTAAAACGTTTTCAAAAAATTTGACATGAACTTTAATGCCGAGAGAATTTGCGCTTCAACGCTTAGAATCTTTTGGGAATCTCTTTTCTTGTTTTCATCAGGTTATTGGAGGAGTGTTGGGCTCCTGCTGACCACAAAATATCAATTGGTATAGGATTCAGATTAATTGTTGAATTACAAGCATCCTACTGATGAACGGTTATGACAATTAGATATTTTTACAGGAGGCAGCATTGAGATTGTAGTCTGTCCCCTTTGAATACATACCTCACCAGATTTTCGAAAACGTGGCTTTAGTGAAGCAAGCCTTTTTTTCACCATGTACGCTCGTTTGTTTTAACTGTATATTGTTTTGAAACAGAGGGGGAAAAGAAAATACAACAAGAGTAGAGATGAAGAGAGAGATAAGAGAAAAAACGGTTTACATTCCCTCGACTCAGGCCGAGATGTGGGCGCTCTAAACAGTGAAAATGACCTCAGCCACGTTTTGAAAAATTCGGTGAACTAGTAACACAGGTGGAGCGGCGGACGATTGTTTTAGCAAATAACCGGAGATCGGATTCAAATATATGTACGCATTATACACAGATAGAGAATTTTACACAGATTTTCATTGGTTGATCAGTTTTGCGTTGAAATACACAGATTGTCGTTTAAGATAAGAAATAATTATCATTGTAAGGCTATGATCGTAATTCAAAAAATTTGGTCGCTGGCTCTTCGTTACTCGTTAACGTCGTTGAATAGTTGGCAAAACAATTAAGGTCATTAAGTCCAAAGCGAATTTTACAAGCGCCTAAAATGCATACAATTTTAATTTTTAAGCGGCGCGAATAAAAAGAGATCTTAGTCGAACAGAGGAATGCTTATCGAGTGTTGATACGGGAACCAAGTCCTAGTACAAATCTTCCTAGTATATAATCTTCGATGGTCGATGTCGTAACAGCGGTAATGCGATTTATTTCTCTGGTACAAAGGACGTCCACTTTATAAAACAACTACACTTTGTGAACGAATATGTAACCAACTGTTATGGCCATGCATATGCGAAAAATAATTCTGAAATTTATCCCAACCATGATATTGATATTTTTAACGAGAACAAGATTTAGTGATTATTTTTAAATAAGCATTTTCTTTGTTTTTTTTTTTAGGATTGTGGTTCTGTCTCGACTGGAATTCTGACTGATTTTTGTAAGAGATTAATCAAAGCATTTTCAGATGATGATATCGATTTTGCTAAGATCTCTGTTCATTACTGAAGTTATCGCTAAAAACAGTAGCCTTAAAATATAATGGAACATAAAGGTTAATTGCAAAGTTTTGACTGAAGCCCAGCCTGATTCCATTAAATTAAAACAGCTCCAATTATTTTAAAAAGCCGCAAATTCCCTCCCTTTGTTCAAACGCATAGATGGGCATTGAATAGCATGCATTATATAGTCTTTGAACATACCGAAAGCAAGTTCCTACGTTATTTTCACACCAGCTTCCCAGTTCTGTAGGTACGATAACATGAAAAGTGTTCTGAGCAAGCAAAATATCAAGTTTATATCATTTTAAGCTTTCTCGGCTCTTTTAGAGGATGACTGACACGCGAAGGATTATAGGTTTCCACCTTCGGAAATCGTCGGCAAACCCAGGCAAGCCGAGGAAAAACGATGCCACCCACACGAATTTAACTCGCGACACGTAGGAATTTCACGTTTCAAAACAGAACACGTGGCAAAGGAACATTGTAGAACTATCGTAGTAACAAAGTTACTCTCCTTACACCTACAGCCGTTCAATTTTAGTACAGACAAAAAAGTCATTCGAGGGACGTGGTGTGGAGCTTGAATATTTCCGTTCCCGTGATTGTAACACGAAAAATGGGGTTCTGTCTTTTGACGGACTCTTAATTTAAAAGCTCAGTTTTGGCAATCTAAGGAAAACGAAGACTAGTTTGAGAAATCGGTGTTCGACTTGTTGAAGCAAATCTCAAAGAAAAACGTGCACATTTCCCGTTCAAGTTGTTGGAAGGTTCGAGAAATGAAGATTTCACTGTACTGTTGCGCTTCTGGAAAGATTCCTTGTGTCATACGTGACACGTGACATTGTACTTCACTTGATTGTGGGTCAAGCCGGCCACGCGGAGAAACAGCGTAGCAAGGGATGCAAATGACACTACACGGGAGTAGAATTTTCTCGATTATCATGATCACAAAACCAAATGATATCCAGATAACGAACAAACTTTAATTAATGTGGTTTTCAACAACACAAGTATTTCGGAATGAAAAAGATGAATACGTCAACCAGGTGTAACTGAACAGTGTCACTGTGTCAGTTAAAAACAAATACGACTTTTCGACTGTAGGGTTATAAATGTGTAGAGGTTCCACAAGCTGCACTATCAAATGCTCAAATGCTCATTTAGATTGAGCCATTACAGGAATTCATTTCCTCGCCGGCCTTTTCAGTATAATATCTTGAACAGTGGATTCAATAAAAGTATTTTAAGGGACTATCAGTCAAGTGAGGAAAAAAGATTTAGTAACCCTTCTGTAGGTATGTGAAAGGGGAACCTTAGCTTTTTGTCAAAAAATAGTTTATGAACGGGTAGGGATTAGGACTTGGACCTCGGCTCTCTGTCATTAAAAAATGAACCCCGTCCCTATAATAATGGCAAAAAGACTCATAGAGAGCAATTAATTTATGTACTACTCACGCGCTGCATCTATAGTTCCATTAGCCTGCAAAGCAGGCGATTTTGTCGGGTGGATTGCTCGAAAACAGCGATCACGAAAGACCGAATTCGCAACCTCCGCCCTTCCCTCTTCCCCCTTCTCTTTTTTCCTCTCCCCAGTGTTCGCGCGCTCAAAATGGTGGCAGGTCTTTCGTGATCGCTGTTTTCGAAGCATTCCCCCCAAAAAAACCGGCTATAGGCTATCGTTCTATTTTTGCTGATGTTTTATTAATCAGCTTCTTTGTTCTTTCTCTCTCTCTCTGTTTTTTTTCCTTTGGCAGCTCCGTTCTTCACTGATTCCGATTCTTAAACTACGCATAATCAATCAGCTTGCCATAATCTTAACATGCGCGCTTGCAGTTAATTTGTGGTAAGTTGAAGATAGGCGTTGTCTGAATTTGCGGTCAGCAGTTGTGAGGGATCTAATTCGTCCCCAGTCGTCTCCTATGATTTCTGCCTCCTTCCCATCATCCCCCGCGCCTGTTATTTTTTCTCATAAGAGATGACTGGTGCGAGTCAGGTGAGAGATGGCGTAGTGACAAGAACACTCGTCGACCAGTCAGTGTAGTCCAGGTTCGATTCCCGAACCTGACGTCAAATGTGATACCAGTTTAATGTTGCTTATCTTCCTTGCTCCCAGGAATTGTTTCCTTGCGGGTTCTCCGGCTTTCCTTCTTCCACAAAAACAAGAGAAAATAAGGGGACCCCTAATTTTCTCTTGGCAAAAACCAACGCTTTAACACTTCAATTCGATAGGGATTGGGGGAGGGGATCCGAGAGCCGCAAGTTTGTTAATCACAAAACCATCGTCACCCACCATGTTTTCAGTTTCTTGAAAACTGAGAAAAAATGTCTCAAATCCTTTCTTAGCTATGATTGACAATCTACTGGTATTCTGATGAAAAGGATATTGGCCAAACTTCGAAACAATTAGGTTGATATTTCCTAATTTTTTACCGAAACAATTTATCTCTTGAATTTATTATAGGTTTCCAAAAAACTCTCAGTATTTACCATGAAAAAGAATATGTCGAGGTAATCACGAGAATGAAAATTTCAAGCTTAACGCTTTTAGTGTTTAAAATCAACGCCGGAATAATCAATGAATAATCCATTGGAGTAGTCACATACTGAGCTCAAGATGGTCAATAAAAAACGTTAAGATCTTTGCCAAATTCTCAAAAACCCATCTAGCTCTTGAAGTCGCTTCTAAATCACACTGTTAACTATTGAGTTGGAGAAAAAACTCAGGCTATCTTACCAAGAGTCGCAAATTAACTTCTTTGAGACATATACCATACTCAGCTAACAAAAACAACAAGTAATTATTGAACAGCTTCTTTGAATAATCTTTGGATGTTGTCCTTCAGCAGCATTTTAAATAAAACTGAAAAAGGTTCGATTGAGGCCTTACACTACTGTAAAATTGATGTTAAAATCGTTTTAAAAATTCAAGCTTTCGCCGATCTACGGCATCAGGGTGGTGCGGTAGATCGGCGAAAGCTTATTAAAACGATTTTAATATCAATTTTACAGTAGTGTAAGGCCTCAATCGAACATTTTTCAGTTTCAGCTTGTTTGAAGTTTAAAACTATATAAAGTAGTTTAAGCCAACATTGCGTAAAGTTTATTTAAGGGAAAAATAAAAAAATTAAAACTTCTATAAATTAAACAAGGAAAATAGAACTATAAAGTTCGTTAAGTCGAACATACCTTAAGTCAGAACTACAGAAGTTTATTTGCTTCCAGAAGTACTGGTTGGTTTGATTGAGGATTGTCACATAAGCTGTGGGTACCGCGTGAACACGCCAGCGTTTTAGCGTGCGTTCTATTCAAACATTTACTGAACCAATCAGAGACCAGTAAATTGTCAGCAGATGTTTGCCTGAAATCATTTAACATCGTTCAACAGGAAACAATTATTCAAGCAGATGCCGCAATAACCAGACAAGATCAATGTATATATGTCATGTTGAGTCTAAAAGAGCTCAAAGATCGGAAAATCATTTTTTAGATCAAAGTGGGCATGATATTAATTAAATGAATGTTGATGGTGTGGTTTCTTGTCGTGCCCTCTGTGGTCGAAGCGGAACAAGTTTCGGTATATGGCAGATGACCCTTTCACGACTTCAATCATTAAGTCAATATTAAGATAAAACATCGTACGGTGGTTTATAGCCGGCATACAGCGAGCGTCACAGTTTTTCGTGAAAATGACAAGCTTAAATTCATATTTTATTCACTTTTGCTCAGCATGCTCACATAAAATACAACATGTAAAAGAGAACTTAACAACACTGATGGGAAACCAGCTGGCCAAAAACTCATTTTTCATGCACTAAATTATTTACAGTATTTTAAACTATTTTGGCCCATAAACGCCGACAGGCGAACCACTCACTAATGGACATCAAAAAGGCGGTTCATTAAGCTTAGCAGCCCTGGGGGATGAACAACATAAATGATGATTTGCAAGCACGGTATGACGGCACTATATATTTTCTTTGAAGTAATAATTAGATTCGGCATCAAGGAGACTTCTGCTGCTTTTTGATGGAAATCGTAAATCGGTTAAAAGTTTAATGGAAGAGGGGCAAATATTTAAGACGGAATCCGTTAGGACTTCGAGCATTCATTGGACAAAATTATGTACCAAAATGATTTACACCTTATTACAAGTTTTTGTGTTACTAATTCAAATATATAATAAAGAGAAATCTTTTCTAACAACACCAAACATCGAAAACAAATTTCGAAGTTCCACTGAATTCCACTGAATCGCTTAAAAGATGTGAGATTTTTCCTATAGCTTGCGAGCTTTGAAATTCATTTTCTCAGTCTCTGATAAGAAATTGTTATCGGTGTTATCACAAATAATTACTTACATCTTTACCTTTTATTAAGGGTAAAAAATAGCGCAAATTATTCTGGTACTCGATTTTTGTCCAACTTAAACTATTACTCAACTTCCTGATGGATTCCGTCTTAACTTTTAATTATTTTCTGTTTAAAAAGAAAACGTCAAAGCGATTCAATCAAGATAAAAATGTTCAATTTGGTCCGGCATAATATTCCTGTGGAAAATAGCCTTATTAGTAAATAACGTTTTAATAATCTAAAATAAACGAGCGAAAGGCTGGCAAAATTTTGTTAGCACACTCCTCCGGGCACACGCATTGCCATTCCTCTATCTTACGATTTCTTTCTTATTTTTTCCTCCTGTTAGTCAATTTAAATCTGGAAAAACGCGTAATACATATATCTCATTAGAAACTGTAGAATCTGTAGAATCGCTGTTTATTTTTACAAGTCTTGCAACATTTTGGGGAAACCAAAGGGAGAGTCAAAATACAAATGACGCGCAAAAATGTATTAGCGATACTACACTCTAAAACCGCTAATCAGAGATTGATGATCCAACGTTTCAGTTCTTTTTCTAAATCAGAGCCGTAGCCAGACATTTGTTATAGACGAAGTAAAACCTCACGCAATCGGCTTGTGGGTTCTTGGGCATGTGATCCCCCTTCCTCACGAATTTTAGAAATCTGGATGCTCTGGAAGACTATTTTTAACATTTGTATTAGGTATTTCCTGACAAAAATCAATCTTGTTCAAGTTTAAAATGGTACCTTACTTGTATATTCCACTGAGCTGAGTTGGAAAATAAGTCATCATATTCTCTAACTTTACTTTAGTGTAATGCAAGTACCAAACACGAATTCAAGACCAGTTTAACTGGTTCCTTGTTTCGCCTTATTCCTCCTGACCATGTAAGAGGCTTAAAACAGGAAAATAAGGAATTCTACTTAAGAACGAAATCACTGAATAACAAATCTTTTATCAAACATTTCAATGTGCAGTATCGCATTTTAACTTGTTATTTGTGTTTAGCTTTCCCTGTGTGCTTGATAAAATACGGGAAATATTCAATGATTTTGACACACTAAAATTTCTGAGTGTTTTAGCCATTCACAGACGCCTCCAGAAGGGGTTTAAAGGAGCTTCGTCATCGTTCGTGCACTTTGAAAAATTTATCCTAAAATCGTCATTTCCAATCCGTTTCAATGTTCTCCATCCTCAGCCATCCCTGTTCCTTTTTGGTTAAGTATCACTCCTTTGGTGTTTTTCTTCATTAGCAAACTATTATTTTTAGGTTTCCTAAATTTTAAGGGTAATTTAGGTTGTCGAAGAAATGACTTAAAAATATGGTGACGTAGCTCCTTTAATTCAGAATTTCATAAGGCGTCCTACGCACCCCACCCCGGGTGACATGGCCAAACCATCTTAATCTTCTTGGTTTCTTAGTCTGGATTTCCCGCGGGCTTCTATCGGGTACAAAACAGTTGAATGATAATAAGATCTTTTTTAACATTCTAGCGCTTCTGATTTTCGTGTGCCTTTTCAGGACGTTTTTATGAAAATATAATATTTTAGTTTTTCGCCGCCATCGAGTACAAATTCAAGCTCAAGAATTATCTTCCACCTTGTCGCCATGGAGAGGGTAAAGAAATCCGCGCTAAACGTATTTTGCGTCTATTACTTCAGTTTACGTTACGCTGTGCACTGCATTTGTGTTCTGTGATTTTCCTTTCTGTAATGGGAAAGTTACTACCCGTTCTTTTTAATGTAACATTGAACATTGTTTAGATTAATTCGTCCCTAAACCCACTGTTGTATTGTTGGAGAATTCGCGACATTCGCAAGGCTGTTAAGCAAACCCTTTTGGTTTGTTTTGTAATAGTGAACATTTTTTGTGGTAATAATAGTCAGTCGGCCATATTGAATTTCTAAGCTAATGACAGTTTTATGACGTCACACTCTGATCACGTGGCCTACAATAACCACTATAAAGTTATCAATCGCATCAAGTCGGTCTTGTGAAAGTTTCATTTTATTACACGAATTGCGTTGAGTCAAAGCTCATAAACTGTCTCACACACCACCCCAAATTGTTGTCACAATCAGTTTTTTAAACAAATCAATTCTGTCATTTGCCATGGCTCATCTAACCAGCTCTAATGGCACCCGAGCTTTATCCCCCAAGGTCTACGCGACATTGCTCGTTTTCCAGCGCGGGCATCCGGACTATAATTTTCTAAAGGGCGACAGCTGCTCCCAGATTCGTTCGATAAGCTATCACTAGAAAATATCTGCTACTTTTAATATTCAGGTTAAGAATCAGATTAAACTGACTGTGTTGGTCTTCGTGAATATCCATTCAAAAGGCCTTAAATTAAAGACAGTTCGCTTGGCGTTGTGGGACAGATGGAAACGGAAGAGCGCGCTCCTTAACCGAGCTGCCCCTGGTGACAAGGCAGTTGGAACCGCACTTTTTATTTTACAAAAATTTAAATTACAAATTATAAATTACATATCGACTACAAAGAAAGAGAAATTTAAGCTAAGAATCAGATTCGGCTGTTTTAGTTTATCTTTACCTATAGTATTATTGTTGTATTATTATTATTGTGAGTTATTGTGCAGAAATCTTCTCTCCAGTAGTAGCTTCGGTAACTGATTGTTGAATTTCAATAAATAAATATACATTTGCTCGTGTTCAGGCAAATTCTAGTCCCCGCAATCTTTGTTGAATTCATGCATTAGCTTACATCCCGGACCAGCCCGCATTTGGAAATTCACTCGATTAAAACCAAAAAAGAGAGAGGTGAAAATTTGAATTAGGATGGAAAATTGGAAAGAAAACTTTTTATTGAATGACACAGGTTTGTCCAAGACATAGATTTGAGTAAATTTATGTGACTGATATTCAATATGCAAATATATTTACATCGTTGATAGGAAATCAGCTAATTGAGAATCCCCAAAAATGGGAAAACAACTCAATATATATTGATGCCGTAATTAATTCGTTTTTAAGATTGGTATCAGATTTGTATGTGTCAGAAATCAAATTACTTGGGCGAACGATTGTTGAACACTGAAGACGGCGCCAGGATGATCACTAACGATTCGTGTTCCGTGCTTGGGGCAACTGTACAAACAAACTCTACCATGTTAAAGGAGAAAAACTACCAGATTTTTACTACAGGGATTAGTATTGTGAATGGCTTTCTCTCTCTGCTAGTGTGCAGTAGCTCAGCCAATCAGATTGCGGCATTTGCATTAGTATACTAGTAGATTTTTTACTAAAATTAGTTAGTAAAAGATTGTGGGGATGATCGGGATCCGAGTATGCCTCACCGCAAGATTAAAATACGTCTCATTATGACCGAGAAAATAGAGATTTTTCCATGGAAAGTGCACACGAACGATTTTGATGCATAGTAAAGAGGGAATAAAAATCGTTCAAGCTCTTTCCATGGAGTAATGTTCTTATTTCATACGTTCTGAAAGCCGCGCGCTTGTTGTTCTCCACTGAGTAGTACTATCGTTCGCGTCTCTGATTGGACGAACGATGTATGTTCACAGACGTTCGCACACCTGCCTTACCCGGGAGGGGGCACTTCGTGTTGTCTTACTTCAAGCACTGACCGTTGAATTGCTGATAGTAAGCAAGGAATTTGGCCAGCGGCTTCATTCCATTTCAAAATGGCGGCTCGGCAAGGATTTCGCGTAAGAGAATCCGTTGAGAATTTTACTTTATAACTTTCAGCTAAATTTGTCATTATAACCTTTATTCTATTTAGTTAATTTCTAGGCTATCGAGGGGGATCCATACGTCCTGCAGGAGGCAGTTCTTGATTCCTATGGTGATCGAACAAACGGTACGATGTGCTTTTGGCTGGGACATATGATTTCCATTTTTTGTCCGCATTACAGTCTTACTTGTATTTTTTGCTGACTTCCCTTTGCAGGGCAGAGGGGAAAGAGCATATGATATTTTTTCTCGACTTCTGAAAGAAAGGATAGTGTGTGTCATGGGTCCAGTAAGTAACACTGATGATAAGTGACACATTTGAAACGTTATTTATTGGTATGCTTCTTTATTCCGCGACTAAGACAGTTAAGAGGGAAAATAACTAAAATCAACCAGTAAGAGTGTTTTATTGCCTCCAATTCCTTTTAAGCATTTGAAAGGACCTGACCTGTATCCTGTGCTATTTAAATTTGTAGATAACAGATGAGACCTCTAGTCTTGTTGTGGCCCAGCTACTATTCCTTCAGTCTGAGAATGGAAGAGTTCCAGTTCATATGTATATCAATAGCCCAGGTAATCGGGGGTTTATAAGGGCCATCCCATTTTGTATTGCCCCCTCCCACCCCCGACTGACATGTTAAAAGCAAATTTACCCCCTAAAGGCTAAGAAAAAATGAAAGAGGAAAGTGCCAACATGATTCCTCCCACAGAAAAAAAGATTTTTCTGAACTCCTTAAGAAAAGAAGCCAACCTTTTCCCTTACGCCTCAGAAATATTTGAAAGATCAAATAATTCTGAAATTAGTTTTGAGGCCTATTTAGAAAACCTTGTCTATGGGGTGTGTGGCAGAGGGGGAGGGGGGGAGTGGATATAAAATGGAATGCTTTAAGGATGCTTTAAACAATACATTTACAGATTTATTGTGCCAATAACAAATATGATCATGTGCTAATTACATGACAGACTGAATACTGGCAGACACATGCAGAACCAATCTCAAACCTGGAAATGTTTTTGTAGATATGATTAGCTGTTTTCATTGTATTAGTAGGACAGCTAAGAGAGCCACTTAATCATTGTTTTTTTACTCTTTACTGAACAGGTGGTTCTGTTACAGCAGGTTTGGCTATTTATGATACTATGCAGGTTTGTGTCCAGTAGGCAAAAGTTTGTCTTAACTTCATGCCAGCTTTAGAAACATTTCAACATTTTTTTCTGGTATACTCCCCATCTAACTGAACACCTGTAACATACCAGCTCCAGATTTGTGTCCTTCTTCGGTCGTATAAAATAAACAATAATTTCAATTATTATATGGCAAGGAACATGCAAGTGTTCTGATTGGTTCTTTCTTGGTCGGGATTTTGCCATATGGACCATGTCCATAGAAACGGTTCTGATTAAATTCTAACTGTTGTCGGACAGAATGTCCTACAATTTTTTTGCGCCTTTCAATGTAAATGCCACCGATAATGCGTTTTCAAGGGGTTCTGTAAAATAACATCTGACCTCACCACTGTTTTGTCCAACCAAAATGGTGATTTTGTTGGAAGCATCTCCTTTCACCAAGAAAAAAATTACTTGCATCCCTGCACTTATGGTCATTACACAATAGACATCTTCACATTGTGGTAACCCAGAGCATGTTAAATTACGGCACTAATTTCATACTCCTTCTATATTTCTTTCTTAGTATATTCAACCCCCTATTTCAACCTGGTGTATAGGCCAGGCATGCAGTATGGGCTCCCTGTTGCTGACTGCAGGGACCCCAGGATTAAGGCATGCATTACCCCATGCTAGAGTCATGGTGCATCAACCACATGGTGGAGCTCGGGTATGTTGAATTTGTTTTTTTTTTTTTGGTATGGAAAAAGTTTGCAAACATTACCTAGTTTCCGACCCAAAAGAAGTATATTTGCATGTAACAAGTACCTGGAAAAGTTTGTTAACATGTCATCAAGGAAAGAATTTTCTTTTGTATAAAGCTTGAACAATATCTATGTCTGGGTATCGTCTTGGTGTACATACTGGAACCTTTAATGTTTTAAAACTGGAAACAAAAATGGATTGGTGCCTGTTGAATGACATATGTGTGATGTGAACAAAATGAAAAACCGCAACAGATAGAACTGAAAGGAAGTCGATATTGTACATGCAGTTATTTGTTTACCAAAGTAAAGATTTTTTTCTGTGTTATTGAGCATTAACTATAACTAAACTTAATACTTTAGGGTCAAGCTACAGATATAGCTATTCAAGCTGAGGAAATCCTTAACCTGAAGAAGCTAATAAACCAAATCTATGTTAAACATACTGGTCAACCAATTGATGTAATAGGTAAGATCTTTGGTCTAGTTATGCGTCCTCCTTTCTTTGTTTTCATTGCTCTTGCAGAGTGCTCTTTTGTTTTGAGTCATTTTCTTTTACTTAATGACTCGTACGTGTGTCCGTTCACTTGTTCATTAATTTAGTTTTCCTTTACGTACTACAGAGAAAGCACTTGAAAGGGACAAGTTCATGTCTCCAGAAGAGGCCAAAGACTTTGGTTTAATCGACAGAGTTTTATCTCACCCTCCACCCATGGAACAAACTTCACCAGCGGATGATAAAACGGATAGTTAACGAGTCTCGTAGAATCCGAGCTAGACGCGCACAAACCCTGTAAGGAGGTCTGGCCTTTTGCAAAGGAACGACACCAAACTCCAAGTTGCAAATTCAATTTTATTGGTAAAACTGTGGGACGAAAGGAGCCAGCTTCTTGGCTATTGACAGATTATGAAAATGAACGTGAGTCTGGACTAAATTTTGAAGTTGTGCCAGCTTATATAAATAAATTACACGTCGTATTTGAACACAAGCTTAGTTTGACCGCTCTCAACTCCTGGCATCTTCTCATAAGTCAGCTTCCGTCGCTTGGAGGATAGGTAGGATGGGAATATGGACCATTCATCTGGCTCTGAGCAAGTAAACAAACACTCCTTAGCTCTTCTTCTTTTATGGCTTAAATCAAAATTCCAGTTTAATGTAACTCCCCATTTCCATCGCCTTCAGTTCTTTGTAGGCTTAGGAAATAGGCATCAATGGAAACGAAAAGTTTGAGGACTTTTTTGGTTTGAGCGAAGAGGAGGAAGGCTTGGGGCGTTAACATTGCACAAGTCATTTTATGTAGCCCAATACAGGCTCGCTCTATTGATTTACCTGGTACAAATTTGCCGGCTATGTTATAAATGCAGGTTTTTGGCTCATCTTAATGCTTACTTCAGCTTACGCTTACATTTTAACAAATATGTGTTTCTGTCAATGCTAATAGCTTTGTCTTACTCACCATCTGTAGATGGCCTTATTCCAGGTACCTCGCGTTCCCCTTTGAAGAACTGTGTACAGATTGACCAAAACATTAGTTGCTACTACTGCAAAACAGGCATTAATTTGGGGAAACAGTTGTAATAGTGAATAACTTGAGAGCTTCATATTTAAATCTTTTGGTTTGTGTTTACGTAAAAAGACAGTAAAACTGTCTCCTCTCTCGTATAGTTTTGTGGTCGGGTAGCAGCTCTCGCAAGGTTTCGCATGAATGGTTTGCTACCCTTCCACCAAACAATAACTGCTGTACTGTCTATAGAGAACCAGTGGAATTACAAGCTTACAAGAGCAAAGCCTCTGATTTTCTGCACCTTTGTACTCCAAGAAGGAACTGATTAAGGTTACTTTGTATAAGCCACTATTTGATTTAAACGACTGTTGTTTTAGATGCGTCTGTGACCTCGTACAAAGCTAGTAAACCTAACTATATCTTTTTTTAGCGGACTACTATATCTTGCCTGTTGTGCATCCCTTGTAGTAAGGTTAGCAGATCTTTCAATACCAAGACTAAATCGTTTGTGTTTGCTGGCGACACTATTCTCTCCCAACACCTGGCTTGATCTACTTGACATGGACGCCTGTTGATGGCCTGTTGAACTGTAAGGTCTCCTCTGTGGCTGAGCTATTCCTACCTTGGTCGGAATCGTACGCGAAGTTTCATTTTCAAAATCTAACACGCGCACAGCTTGCCTGTCAAATTCAGTAAAATACGAATATTAGCCAGAGCTGTTTACTCGAGTATAAACGCTAACATCCTACAAGTTAAAGTAGAGTAAAGTAAAGCCTTTTTTAAAAGCCCAACTGACAATCCGGTTTCTCTTGCAAAAGGAGGCTAGGAGTATTGCGTCTACCTGGCCCAGTACCCCTGGATAAGGTGCTAGTCCATCGCAGGTTACTCTCAATTATTCTGTGAGGTTGCCCCAAGAATTCACCGGTACCCATTTATTGGAAAGAGGCAAGAACACAACACAGTGACCCCGTCGGGGCTTGAGCCCAATGCACTAACCATTCGGCCTCTCTTTTCCCTTGGCATACCCATCCTACGAGTCTAATATAAAGGGTGGGAAGGTACTTAACGAATAAACCTTATTTTCCATAGCCTGTATTCTTTTGGACCATAGTAACGACGGTATAAGATGATCATAACTCAAGTGGAACTGTGAGTCGCATGCGAGTGGTTTGAATGCAGTGTTTTGACCATTTTGTGATATCCCCCGATTGACCGCGAGCCTGGAATAGGCTATTCATTTGTCGGTGACGGTGTCCCAAGACCTTATCTCATGCATGTCTTCATACTGAAGTAGTATAGGGGTTAAAGGGGGACGAGGGCTGTAACGTGCAAGTTTTGTGGGCTAGCCTGTTCAGGGTCGCTTTGGTGATAATAGGTCCTGTCAGTGTGTTAAATGATGAATATCTTGTGGTCTTACCTTACACGTTTATTAGGAGCTTCAGGATACGCTGACCTTTTCAGATTTGCGTGCAATACGTCTTGTTTAGGGTAATCTGGCTGTTGCCTGTTTTGCCTTAAACGGCTCATATCCTGAAAAACTTCAGGAAAGTATTCTCTTTCGCAGCTTGGAGGGAGTGCTGCATGTTCTCTTACCCGTGGGAAGTCTGACGGTATGGCCATGTTGGTTTCTTTGCTACCAGCCAGGTACTCTCTGTTGCTCTCTCTAAATTGGCTTTTACCGAAATCTTCGGGTCTCGATCGCAAGGGACTATGCCTTTCAGAAAAATATTGACTCCTTATAGGATAGTCTTCATTCATTTGAGGGTTGTACCGACTGTAGGGTACCTTTTGGTAAAGTAAAAGAAAAGAAAATACAGATTTCAAAGTGAAAAACACAGTGTTAATCTTTATCTGTCCGTTAGCCCTTCTTCACTCTGTCACTTCTTCACTCACTCCCTAACTGACAATGGCCTTCACTCCCTCCCTCCCTTACAGCAGCCCTATGTCCATTCCTCCCTGACAGTGGCCTTCACTCCCTCCCTGCTTGAAAATAGCCTTCTGTCCCTCCCTCCCTCTCTTACAGCACCCTTCTGTCCATCCCTCCCTGGCAGTGGCCTTCACTCCCTCCCTCCCTGACAGAAGCCTGTTCCTTCCTCCTTCCTTCCCTTTCGACACCATCTCACAGCTCCGTTATCGATCCTTCTCACCCTCACTTGCACCACTATCCATACAAGCCACTCTCTCTGCAGCTGAAAGACTAGATAAATGGCTGTAAAAGATAATTTTTCTTCTTTTCTTTTCTTTTTTTCTTCTTTTCCACACCCTGTTTGCTCTACCTCTAGTTACCTTTTCCTCGGTGATACATCGCCTCAAGTCTACATCCACTTGGTCCGTCCATGGCTTAGAAGAACTGTTTCTCTGTAGCGAAGGTCTCCAATCCTCTTCAAGCGTTTCACCAACAGGAACTCCAGTGAATTGCCCGCGATGATGTCCAATGCAATCACCTTGGTTTACATTGAGAAGTGGATTGTAGCGATCTGCTATTACGCTAGCTGACAAATTACCAGTGTCTGGTTTGTCTTGCGTGTATAAGTTACAATATAATTTATCAGTTACAGCATCTCTGTTGGTCTCTTGTCGTGGTTGCCTGGTGTTGAATACCGGTGGCAAATCGCCACTGTAATCAGCGTATTTCACCAGACCACTTTGGTTAGAAATTACGCTTTCTGGTGAAGAATTTACGTTCGAGGTGACAATAGACATCTGACAAGGTGATGCTTCCACTGAAAAGCTCGTGTATCCATGCATCTGGTCATATAGTTGATGTAACGGCTGCACTAATGAATGACAAGAGAAATCACCATCTAGTTCAGAACACCAGTTAATGGCCTTGTAAAAATCCTAAAAAAGAAAGCAGAATTAAATAGAAGCGTGGACAAAGAAACGAAAAACATGGAAAAACTTCCTGTGCAAAGTGCAAATTGCAGAGATGTAATTTTGGAGACCTACTGCAATAAAAACCCTTAGTTCGCACAAAATAGTGAGGGAGGCTGTTTTAAAGCTGTTTGCTGATTATCAACTTGAAGTTCTTATAGACATATTACCGTTCGGAAATCCGTCTGTGTTTGCAGGCTATGTAACTGGTTGTTTTAAAATCAAATTACTTCTTCATCCAAATAATGGCCAAAAGTAACAGTGGTCCTAGCTTATTATCCTTACGGCTTTCCACTTCGTGGGAATTTGAGATTATTAGATTATATTATTCACTTTACTGGATTGTCTCTGACCTTTGCGATTCTCACATGTGATTGGTTTTCGTGTTGAGATATTCAATCGAAACTCGCCCTAAACGCTTTTACATTTAAAATGACAAAATATACGTACTGCAAGAGTCCGCTGAGGAATCCACGGGCAGGTTTCCTTTAACTCGTCTCGTGACTTTTTCAACAGGTCAATCAGTGGTGCAGCAGTAAGCATCACTTGCGCACTGAAACAAAACAACTTCATTTAGGACTTTTACCGACCATACGTTTATCCGTTTTCTATTCAAGAAGGTCGGTGTTTTCCAGCGTTACTTAGTATATAGTATATGGCAATGTCAGTTACAATAATATATGGCATGGACACAGTCCGCGATCTCAATAGACGGGTCACACATCTAAATCAGTCTTACCTGAATGAGTTCATACACGGAAGCGACAACAAGAACTTCTCGTGCTAAAAAACAAAAACAAAAACACCTCATCAGTCACTTTCAATATATTAGGCTTAATATTCTTCATAGTAACACCACTCTAATTTATGAACGAAGCTGCTAAGCCAAGTAATGAAGATGCTAGGCCAACCCGCAGCTCCTTATCTCGCTAATTTGCTACTGCATTTTGTGACCACAGACTGGTGCTGAAATCTGAATTGAATCTCACCATTATGGTTTGAAACGATTTAATATACACACAACTCTATAACTTAAAGAGCAGTAGATAAGGACAGAAGCTTATAAGGATAATCAAAACTAGTGACGATTTCCGACCTTTTCCGAAGATGGTCCGCTGCAGGGTGGGGTATACGAATGTTAAACGAACTTTTTCTGAACATTTCCGAACATTCTCGAAGAATTGTATGAGAGTTCAAAAACTTCATTGAAATTTGATCATCGAAAAGCGATAGCATGTTGATAAGACATTTCTCAGTGTTTAAAATTCGCCTAAGTAATCGACTTTTTAGTCTTACCGCACTGGCTTCGTTTGTTAGCCATTTCCTTTTAGGCCACTCCATCTTGTTCCACACTGTTGACTGTGATCTCGCTTTGTCTCCTATCTGCCTGATCAGCTTCGCTGTGTCCTCGATAGTGAAAGAGTAGACAATTTCCACTTCGAACTCATTCTTTTGAAAATATGCAAAGCTGGCCAATAGAATTGACAAATGACGAAGGACGTCTTCTGTAAATGCATAGCTGAAATGACAATAACATCATAAACAGCTTGTTGGTACATTTTATCACAAAAACAATAATGCCAAGATATTCAGGAGAACAACTGTCATCTCAGAGAATTAACTGAGCCTCCAAACTCTTGGGTAGGTTAGTACAAAGGTGACCAAAGCGTACTATAAGAGTTTGTATGGATTTATAACTTTATAACGTTATTGCAGCTTTTCACAGAGAAAAAATATATTTTCAGCTAAGTTATAGATCCATACAAACTCTCATACAAACTCTTATAATACGCTTTGGTCACCTGTGGTTAGTATCCAACTAATTCATTCCGTTGTTTTCACGTTACCAGGCACCAGCCAATAGCTAAGCTCCATCTTTCTGTATATAAAAACACACGACGCACAATTCCTTGATTCGCTCCGACGAAGGGCTAACGCTCGAAACGTCAGCTCTTGAATCTCTTTACGGTGGCCAATTGATATTATCAACCCAGTTGATAAAACCAAATTATATTGTTATACTTCCCACCGACGCAGCACCACAGTTTCTTTAGAAACTTACCCCCTCTATTGCTAAAAACGGTCTGTTGAATTGGAGGCGCGAGTTCTTTTTTAACCAATCAGTATAGCATAGTGCAACAATAAAGCAGTAACTATCAAGAAACAACGATGGCTTCGAACTGTAATTGACAAGCTTGAAAAGTTGAGGTTAACCTTTCCAAGATGTGTCATTTGTGACAGAGCTCCTTTAAATGGAAATGCACAAAACCTTTTCTGTTCTTCGAACAGTATAAACTTACTCTGGTTGCTTGTTAGAATACATGATAATGCAGCACTTCTGGCATTTAAGAGACAGTGAGAGCGCGGTATCTCTGAGACCTTCGCATTCTCTCTCATCAGCCAATGAAAGCAGATGCTGAAGCTGAACGCAGGTCCTTTCGTCAATCATCAGATCTGGCTGCAGACACATTTTGCTCAAATATTCTTTAGGTCTGGCATTATTATTTCGCCTCTCATAGATCAGGACATTGTGGCAAGTCTCGAGGAGATGTAGGAGGTCTTTATTCTGGGTGATTTTCTCGCTACCGATGAAAATGTATTGATCTTGCTTTCCTTGCAACTGAGTGTCACTGGTAACTAGATCATATCACATAGAAGCACACAAGATCAGTTAACGGTCGTATTCATGACACACCCGGCAGGGTTGTCACTCATTAGAAATTAAAAAATCCTTGATTTTTCTCTGACTTTTCACTGACCTTGCATAAGGTGAAGAATGATAACAAATACTAAAACTGCCCTAAACTATTGCACCTACACTCGTCACTAGAATCTAATTAAATTTGATCGCTTTACACGATCCTTTTCCGAAGGAAAACACATTTCACAATCTTGGGAACCGAACTGGTATAATGTTCTGACATCTCGTTGACTTTGACAACATTTATACGATTTCCATGACATTTTCACAAAATTTCCCTATCAGTTTACTGATCTTGAAAGATAACTATATCTGATAACTGATCATGATGACACCCTACCCAAAGGACCAAGAAATGGTTTGGGCAAGAGGCCGATCATGGCAATAAGCTATGGCAATAAGCGTAATAACAAAATAAAAAATATATATATATTGGCTATCACGAATAAACGCCATTAAATGAGTCGCAAAAGATCCTTGTACTCCCACAGAACCTTACACTGAGGGGCTCCGAATGCAAACAGAAGAGTGAATTTAGAAGAATTAAAGTCCAAGTATAAGAGTTTTCTAAACTCACTTACGCGTTTCCCGATGTTAACAATAGGATTTCTCTTGTTCTCAATCTTTCACTTATCTGCACTAACCTTTAGCTTCGAGTGGCTGGTTGTCCAGCAGAGCTTTAGCTGTAGTCTTCAGGCTTATATGAGCTTTAAGCCGGCTACTGCGAGTAAGCACTTCTCTCTCCATCGTTCGATTCAGGTCATAGTCCAGCACAAAGTCAAATATACTCCATGGAAAGTTCTCAGTTATAGCCAAGCCATTGACAACATAAATAAATACCTTTTCTTCTTCATCGTCTTCTGTTTTATCTACCTTCGTGACTGACTCATATAAAGAAACCTGGACTCGCTCTAAACCCGACAGTGTCTCTATGATTTCTTTGTTTGTCGTTTCAGGGAAAGTGTAGGTGATGATAACAGCTTTCGCACTACCTGTCTCTTGTTCTTTGCTCCATCTTGCTACGATGTAGAGCAGCTTGGAAAGCTTAGGGTGAAGAATCTTCTGCTGTTGGAACGTGAAATGTGTTTCGAAGAGATATCTGCGTGTTGAGTCCAGAGCGCCTCCTAACAAACGACCATTCTTCTCCTGGGTTGAACTTAAGTAGGCTGGGATATGAAAATTAGGACTTCAGAATAAGTCAATTGTTTACGTTCATAATAAATTTACATGTAGCTCTTGCCTCTTCCAATGATACCGTCAAACTACTGACAGATGTGTAAGGTTGGACTGCAAAAAATAGAGGTAATTTCGCGTCGCATGTCCTTGTTGTTTATGAATTAACGCGATTCTGACATTCATATATGATTAAATAATATTTTCATCGAAATTGATATAAATAACCGTGGAAACTCACTACGCTAAAAAATGTTGTCCAAAATAGACAAGCTACAAAATTTTAATTTATTAGGAATAGAAGTCTTGAAATCCAAACTCAATCATGATATAGAAAATGTAATTTTGGTCCTGCAGAAAATAATTCGTCGAACTTCTTGCCAAGATCTTACAAAATGGGCACCCGCCGATTTGAAACCAAAAAGTTAAAAAATACACTACGGTTGAAAGTTCCATGGGTAACTACCCTTTGAACAAAGCCAAGGTGCACTCATGGGGCTCTATTAACCCCCCTGAGGCTTATTTCTATTCATTGCCCCTCGGGGGAAGGGGACTTATTGTAACAGAGGGATGGGGGCGTATTTCAATCCATATATAAACTTTTGATTAATGCTTTAGTGCTGTTTAGTGGCATATTTCCACAAGAGAAAGTGAGAGCGGGAGGGGCACAGTACAGAGAGATGACGGAGGGGGGAGAGGGGAGGGGGGGGGGGGCTTAACGGATGGTTTCGGTACTTCTTGAGCCTTACCTAGTGCGGCTTCCAAACCACTTTGCATCAGAATATCAACAATGGAGACCAACGCATGAAGGCACACAGTCATGCAATACATTTGGCTTTCCTTGCTATTCTCCTCTCCATCTCTTACAGACATTTGGGCTTGCTTCAGAATGAATCTTGTATAATCTGGATTCAAGTCTGATAAAGTCTTGTCCTGTGGAATAACCCCATTTCCTTGGAGCCTTGACAGAAGCGGTCTAACGTTTCCGATCAACTCGTCTAACACTTCTTGAAACTCCCCCGAGAGTTCAACAGCTATAGCTTGCTCCTGACACACAGAATCTGCTGTCTGTTTGGCGGAATTTATTTCTGCGTCACCATGGTCTCGCGCACGTGTTTCTGTAGTAAAAACTGATGGACGAACCTTTAGCGCCTTCACCACTTTTTCTAAAACAAAGAAATAAGCTTTTACTAACTCGAGAATTGTGGGACGCACGGTGGCCCGATGGTTAGTGCGCTGCACGCCAGATCTAACGGTCGGATTATATTCGAGCCCCAGTCGGGTTTTGTCCCTTACCCTGGTTTTCTCAACATGAAGCGACTGCGAGTATTTCTACCCAATCCCCTGAGATGCTAGTCCACTGCGGGGTTACTCCTAACAGCAAATTTCCCGGTACCCATTTATACACCTGGATGCCTAAAACCATAACGCATTTCCCCGGCCAGGGCTCAAACGCGAACTGTCCGATCCGAAGTACAGCGCACTACCAATAAGGCCGCCGGGCAAGACACTTTACTGTCACAGTGCCTCTCTCCACCCAAGAGTATATAGATGGCTACCGGCGAAATGTTGGAGCAACCTGACAGAATGCTGGGGAGTAACGTTTGATGGACTAGTATCCCGTCTAGGGGGAGAAGCGATGCTCCTAGCTGCTTCATTTTACAGAAACAGGAGTTAGCGACGGCAGTTGGGTTTAACAGGATTTTCGTACTACTTAACTCTAGAGTTAAACAAATCTTTTTTCTTAAAACAAATTTTTTTCTTAAAATCAAATTCTTAAAAGAGAATTATAGGCGTTGTAGAAAATGTATAAAGCACTACAAGGAGAATTAAAATGCTTATCTCAGAGGTTCAGAGCCGGTTAATAATACATTGCTAATTAATACGTTAGTTGTAACTGATTTTTAAGCCTGTCCTTTCTTACTTGGTGGCGTGCGCTGGACATGATTGGATGACTTCACTTGACCCTCTCTCAGTAGAAAGAAGTCTTCAATGCCCTCAGACGTTTGTTTAATGGCAGAAATTGTTTCATATTTAGTAAAGGAAGGTTTTTGTAGATCTTTTTCTTCGGAGTTAGTTGCACCTGGTGTTGCAATCCGCCTGGTAGCGTTGGAGGTTCGTGAAACCAAGTTTGTTGGGCTTTTTAGGAGGTCCAAAGTTACAGGACAAGCATTCCGGTTCGCGTCAGTGGAAGAAATCTGTAGCCTTTCAATACCTGAACCTTCAGAAACAACACAACATGAGAAACAACATTAAGATGAGAATGAAATGTGAACTTACATTAAAACCTCATTATTAGTAGCAAACCCTTCACCATTTTGGCTATTTGCTAGCTAAAAGCACACAACATAGGAAAAAGTTTACTACTTCGATATCATATGTTTAATTGTTCACATAATACAAATGACTGCATGCAATAAGGTACCTCTATGGGCTAGTAATTATAACTTCCTGTGTTACTGGGTTCCCTGTTTTTTCGCGCCCTTTTAAGTCACGTGATATTGTTGTGTTGGCAGTAGATGAACTTGTAACTCGTGATTTTGTGCGTTCACTCGAAGTAACGATACTTCTGATACTTCTGACACTTATGGAGATTCTTGTGATGCTTTGTGTGCAGCAAAAATAAAGGAGAACAGTTAACTAGAGTGAATTGTCTGTGGTGCATATTGGACCGGGGAAAATTGGCCCCTACATCTCAGTTACTTCGAATCGCCGAGTTCATGTCACATTGCACGTTGTGGTTTCGTGTTGTTCTTCTATTGGCGACGAAGGCGTTTTGGTCGAAACCGCATCTTGGAAATTTGACTGCGGGTCCTTCAATTATTGGCGACGAAGGATCTTTGTTTATCGAAACTGCAATTTGGAAATTTGCCATGTCGATGTGGGATCTTGCGAGCGACGACGAAGGTCGAACCACGCCACATAAAAACACTGAAACACCGGATGACATGGCGTTACGTGGGCCTCAGGCCTATTCCACAATGATACATGCCGATGTCAAAGAGTCTGGCTATAGTACAGGGGCGAAAGGAGCGATAGATCCGGCGATGGAAGAAGAACCTCGTGTTTCGGGGGAAAATTGGAATGGAATGGACGTCTTGGAAATGGACCGGACTGTTATCGAAAAGAGACAACCGAAGCTAACCGAAAAAGGTAAATCGTATCGGATCGCCGGAAAGAAAAGAGAAAGAAACAAGCTCAAAACAGAAATACAGTCACGTATTGCCAACATTGGAGTACTTATGGGACTTGACAAAAATTTGGAGCTGGTGAGTGAGAAAACTGTGAAATTGAATGAATGTTTTAAACTGTTTGGCGATCTTCACGAAGAGATACAAGAACTTCTTGCTGAAGAAGACCAGATACCAGACTCCCTAGTGTATGACAATATAGATAGGGAAATAAAGCTTCTTCGTGAAACAGTCCAGAAATGGATGATTGATGCTGGTCAGCGAATTAGTGTGGAAAATAAGTCTACTAAATCAAGTGCAAGAACAAAGGGCTCTAGAGCTTCATATGCATCAACTACCTCCTCAAGAGCAAGAGCTCTTCAAGCCAAAGCAAGACAAGCAGAGTTAGGAGTTAGGATTGCACAATTTGACGATGTTGAAGCTGCGAGGAAAGAAGCAGAAAAAGTGAGGTTAAAAGCAGAATTTGCAGCTGCTGCCGCAATCAGCAAAGTGTACGAGGATGCTATTAAGGAAGATGATGAGCAATATCTGGGCTCCGACGATCCTGACAATGATGACCCAGGATACTATTGGCCTGAAGAGAATGAACAACCGCACGAGCTAAACCCTCAGAGGACATTTGTCAAGGAAAACCAAAATAGCAGCCCTAGAACAAATACTAATGTCAAATTGGAGCACCCTCTGAATGGAGAATTGAAGCCTCATCTCGATTCAGCCGAAAATCAGTTGAAAGTTCCTTTGAATCCTGTAGTACCGAAGTTCACCTCGCAAATCACTGACATTCACACAAATTCAAGTGCTGTTCATACAGGTGGAGAAAGATCGACCCAAGATGTTGTTGAAGGAACGCCTAACACTACTACCGCAAGTGCCAACTGTGAGCCTCAGGTGGGCTTCTGGGAAAAAATGGAGCTCAGAATGACGCAGCCACCACCTGCACCCACTCCGTTTGATGGTGATCCAGCCAGGTACCTAAGGTTTAGAGCTAACTTTAGAGATCAAGTAGAGACTAGAGCTTCATTGACTGACAGTGAGAAAATGAACTATTTAATGTCTTATACAACTGGAAAGGCTAGAGCAGTTATTGAGAACTATCAAGGGCTTCCTAATGGCTGTAAACTTGCTCTAGAGGTACTAAAACAGAGATTTGGACAAAATGCAATGATTGTTGAAGCACTCAAGTCATCTGTTGTCAATGGCCCAAGGATAAGAAGTGGGGATAATGTAGCTCTGCTGGCTCTTTCTGACAAATTGCAGAACTGTTGCTGGGCAATGATTGAATTGCAATCAAATGAACTTGATTGTACCACCAATCTGCGACAAATTTTTGATCGTCTGCCAGATTACTTGCAGGCCAAATGGAGAAAGTCAGTGAAATTGTATCGAGAAAAGAATTGTGGAAAGGAGCCAACCCTGAAGGAACTGTCTTTATTCATTTCTGGAGAGTCGCAGACCGAGAATGACCCAGTGTATGGAAGGTCAAGCTACCCAGCCACAAGAGTTAACAATGGTAGCAAGTCTAAGAAACCACCCTTTACCCCAAAGGCAGCAGATAGAGCACCGATCACGACCATGGTAACAGAAGTCCAAGCAGAGGATACCACTATTAAACAAGGAACAGGCGGGATCTTGTCTGCAAAGGGTGATCAAAGGGTTAAAAGTGGTCGTGGCCAAAGTGAAACTTGTAAGGTCTGCAAAGCGAATCATGGAATTTTGAAGTGTCCAGTGTTTCCTACAAAGAGCGTGGGCTGGCGGCGACAGTTTACGCGATCTAATGAACTGTGTTATCGATGTTTATCTGCCAGTCATATTAGAAGAAGGTGCCCCGAAAGGAAAGGTTGCATGGAGAAGGACTGTGCTCACCCTTTAAGCCACCATTCGTTGTTGCATGTTGCTGGGATTACACTGCCAGGGGAAAATGGCATTGCCGAACGAAATGTTGATCAGAATGCTCCTGCAAGGACTGAACTGACTGTGAATAATGCAACTGTGGGGGATTCAAAGCGAAGTTTTGTGCTGTTAAAGGTTGTGCCCTTGTCTGTTATTGCTGATAATGGGACTGTTGTTAATACATATGGTTTGCTGGACACAGGCGCTGTTAGTTCGCTGATCACTTCTCATCTTGCTGAGAAACTGCAACTTCAAGGAATCCCAGAGAAAGTAAGCATTAACACTGTTACACACAAAAATCATGATTGTGAACTCGTCAAGGTTAAATGCCTTGTCCGTCCAACTGATCAAGATGGACCATGTTTCCCAGTCTGTCACGCCTTAGCAGTAGAGAGCCTAAATGTGTCAGCCCGTTACTGCCCAAATCAGCTGGATCTGTCAGAATGGCCTCACCTTAAGGATTTGGTGGTCCCAAATGTCCCAGTAGATATCAATGAAGTATCAGTTCTTATTGGTCAAGATGTGCCACAGGCCCACATAGTGTTGGACTACTGCTGGGGAGACAGTCCTCACAGTCAACCGTACGGAATGAAGACCCCATTTGGATGGTGTGTGGCTGGACCAACGAGCAAAAAGGAAGATGACAGCCAGCCAGTTGCACTCTCTGTCTTTGAATTTGATTGGGCTAAGGATGAGTCACCCATGAAGCTCCACCAGCAAGTTGAGAAGTTTTGGGCTTCTGAGTCATATGGTTTTGGAAATGCTGGTGACAGCGCCAACAGTGTTGAAGACAACAAAGCGCTTGAGATTTTGGAAGGGACGACCAAGCTGAAGAATGCAATGTATGAAGTTGGTCTCTTGTGGCGTGACCACGACTGTCTCCTTCCAAACAACCGTTCCTTGGCAGAGAAGAGACTAAAGCAATTAAACAAACGGTTTGAGCGTGATCCAGATTTTGCTGAACAGTACAAAGCGACCATGAACGACTATGTTGCTAAAGGGTATGTCGTCAAGTTATCTGAAGAAGAAGCGGCTTCCACCGGTAAACACACATGGTATCTCCCACACCATGGTGTGATTAATCCAAACAAGGCTAAAATACGTGTGGTGTACGATGCAGCTGCAGAGTTTGGTGGAACCTCACTTAATAAGGAACTGTTGCAAGGTCCGCAACTGAACAATTCTCTCATTGGAGTGCTATTTCGATTTAGAAAGGATGAGGTAGCTGTAGCATCTGACATTGAAAGTATGTTTCACAGAGTAGCTTGCACAGAGGAGGATGCTGATGCCTTGCGGTTCTTATGGTGGAGCGAAAACATGGAGGAGCCACCTAGTGACCATAAGATGACTGTGCATTTGTTTGGAAAAGCAGATTCTCCATGTATTGCTGCCTGGGCTCTACAGCGGACAGCGACTGACAACAAGGCTGACTTTAGCAATGAAGTGTGTGACATTGTATCTAACAATTTCTATGTGGATGATTGCTTATTCTCTGTCCCTACCACTGAACGAGCAGTCAAGTCGTCGTTGCAGTTGATAGAGTTGTTGAAGAAAGGAAACTTTCGTCTGACCAAATTTGTGTCTAATGTCAAGGAGGTACTAGCTGCCATCCCAGCAGAAGAAAGAACCATCAAGAATCTTGATCTTGACAAGCTTCCAATCGAGAGAGCACTTGGTCTACAGTGGGACACTGAGACTGACACATTTGGAGTAAAGGTTTCACTGTCGCAAAAACAGTTGAATGATGACACCAGGCGAGGATGTTTGTCGACAATAAGCTCTACATTTGATCCACTTGGTATGATTGGGCCAGTCATGTTGCCAGCTAAAAGAGTCATGCAGAAGACTTGGAAGTTGAAGCTTCATTGGGATGAAAAGCTACCGGAGGACTTGCTGAATGGCTGGAAGAAATGGAAGGATGAATTAGTGCTCCTTAGTCATGTTAACATTCCTCGTTGTTACTTTGATGGTGGTTGCCCAGACAATGCATCATTTCAACTGCACCATTTCAGCGATGCATCGGAATATGGTTATGGAACTGTCTCCTATTTGAGAAAGAAAGGAGAGGACGGAACTGTTAAATGTTCTTTTGTCATGGCCAAGAGTCGCACTGCTCCACTTCAGTATGTCTCCATTCCAAGGCTAGAGCTGCAGGCTGCCACAATTGCAGTGCGAGTACATGACATGATCTTAAAGGAGATTGACTTGAACATTTCTTCAACATTCTTCTGGACGGATTCCAGGATCACCCTGCAGTACATTAACAATGAGTCTCGTAGATTCAAGACGTACGTTGCGAACTGGGTTTCTGAGATCAGAGATGTCTCCCATCCAAGTCAGTGGAGACACTGTCCAGGTACCCTTAACCCCGCAGATGATGCTTCTCGTGGGCTTTCAGCACACCAGCTGTTAAAGAGTGAGAGATGGTTCAACGGCCCAGTATTCTTGGCTGAACCAGAGAGTGAATGGCCTCAGGCAGAAATTGGTGAACTGGATGAAGACGGAATGGAGATCAAGAATGAGAAGCCCATATTTACCTCGACGACGTCGGGCAAGCTGCATGAATTACTTGTGAGGTACTCTTCCTGGACAGTACTGCAGAGAAAGGTAGCCTGGCTGTTGAAGTTCAAAGCGTACCTGCAGTGTCGTAAGAGCGGTGCCGCCAACAGTATTGCCAAGTACCTAACAACAGAAGATTTGGAAAGAGCGACAATTGCCATAGTGAAACTGGTACAGAGTGAAACTTATGAAGAAGAGATTGGAGACTTGAAGAAACGAGGGAACGTCAAGTGTTCAAGCGGAATTGTCAAGCTTCGGCCAGTGTTGGTAAACGGTGTGTTAAGAGTTGGAGGCCGCATTCCAGAAGCTCCTATTGCACTGGAGGCCAAGTTCCCGATGATTGTTCCCCCGAAGCATCACGTCACCCAGTTGCTGATTCAAGCTTATCATCATAAGCTACCTCATGCTGGTCAAGACCACATATTGGCGCAGTTAAGGGAGCAGTTTTGGATTCCTAAAGGGAGGTCCGCTGTCCGTAAAGTTGTGCGGTCATGCCTGACATGTAAGAAACAGAGAGCTGCTGGAATGGAGCAAATGATGGCTGCCTTACCTGCATTCCGTACCACAGCCTACGAGCCATGCTTCACTCATACAGGAGTCGACTACTTTGGCCCCTTAAATGTTAAGAGGGGAAGGTCAGTGGTCAAGAGATGGGGTGCCTTATTTACCTGTTTGAACTCTCGAGCAGTACACCTCGAGGTGGCCACCTCTTTGGAGTCTGACTGTTTCATTAACGTTCTCAGAAGATTTATAAGTCGAAGAGGCCCACCCAAGTGTATTTACTCCGACAACGGAACAAACTTTGTCGGAGCCGAAAGGGAGATTGGAGAAGCCATTGATAATTGGAACCAGAAACAGATTCAAGAAGAACTGCTTCAGAAAGGATGTGAGTGGAAATTTCAACCACCAAAGGCCTCACATGCCAGTGGGGTCTGGGAGAGGCTGATACGAAGTGTTCGTACAGCTCTGAAAGTCACCCTCGGAAAGAGCTTGGTAGATGAAGAGGTATTGGCAACTACACTTACGGAAGTGGAGTCTATCTTGAATTCCAGGCCACTTACTGCTGCATCTGATGACCCAAATGATTGCGAGCCCTTGACACCAAATCACCTATTGCTGCAGAGAGCCGTTTACACTTTGCCGCCAGGATCATTTGTGAAAGAAGATATCTTTGCCAGAAAGAAGTGGAGACAGGTGCAGATTTTGGCTGACCACTTTTGGAAAAGGTGGTTAAAGGAGTACATACCAGCCTTACAGGAGAGGCAGAAATGGCAGAGACCCCGCAGAAATGCTGAAGTCGGAGATCTGGTGCTACTGGTTGATGAGTCTTTGCCTAGGGGACAGTGGCGAATGGGACGAGTTGTTAAAGCAGTTTGCGGGAGAGATGGACTTGTCCGAACCGTGGAAGTCAAGACCGGAGCGTTGACCTCATTGGTGCGACCCATCCAGAAACTGTGCTTATTGGAAGAATCTGGAAACCTGGATGTATGCCGTCATTGAGAGACTTTGTTAAAGAAAACGCTGACATTGACTTTATAGTGTAAATTTGTTCTTTTGTTTATTTTTTGGGGAACCCATGCTTGTTGTAATGCTTCACTGGGTTTCGCATGGGGTGGGGTGTTACTGGGTTCCCTGTTTTTTCGCGCCCTTTTAAGTCACGTGATATTGTTGTGTTGGCAGTAGATGAACTTGTAACTCGTGATTTTGTGCGTTCACTCGAAGTAACGATACTTCTGATACTTCTGACACTTATGGAGATTCTTGTGATGCTTTGTGTGCAGCAAAAATAAAGGAGAACAGTTAACTAGAGTGAATTGTCTGTGGTGCATATTGGACCGGGGAAAATTGGCCCCTACATCCTGGTTGCCACAAATTTGAACTGAAATTTCGTCAATGCTCAGTAATAAAAATTAATGCGTTCTTAAGTAATAAAAATATTGTTGTTGTTTCGACGAAATTTCAGTTAATATTTTGACAATTCCAAAATTGTCTGTCAGATGCCAGTCCCGAGCTCGAAACATTAATTCTCGTTCTTTGAGGTTTAGGCGGTAATTGGTACGTCAAGGACAAGCAATTAACGATCTGATTCTATTTCTCATCATCTTTCAACCTTTCAATGTATTAACTAAATATCGTAAGGAGAAACTTGATGTTGATGCCTCGTGGGACTTAAGACCGGTCATAACAGGTTACCAAAGACTACCAAAGGCACAGCAACATGATCAAACTTTGTCTTCCTGATACCTGCTTGTCTTTCTACGTGGATCTCAGAAGGGGACGCCTCTCTTGATGAACCTCCACCAGTAGCATCATCTGCTAAGAGAAAGTTATCGGTGAGACACAGCTCCCAAACATATAGTTATGGAAAATAGTTATTTGTGTCTTTGTATACCATCACCATGTCTGAAAAATTGCAGCTAATCATTCGGCGCCATGCAGAAGAACTATTATCAGATATCTGCAAGTGTTCGTTCTCGTTTAGTATTTTGCTGATTGGATAATACAGACAAGTTGAAAACTCACTGGCGCGGCCGATCTATCAAAGACAACAGGAAGGTGGCGATCGCAAGAAGGGTTCTTCTGAAAATGTAGATGTAAAAGTTCTCTGCGATACAGAGTTTCCTACCTTCCTTCCGTTCCGCGTAAAGACGAATCTAAGGAATCTCTGTTTCACAGGGTAGTGCAAAAGGATAACCGTGGAACTGTTTGAAAGGAAACAAATGTCAAGAATGCAATTGTTCTAAAAGGTCCTCACCATGTGTACTAGTTTTATAAAACGTTTCCTTTGAATGTGAAAGAATCTTGTGCTTGTCAAGCTTTCCAGCCTGTTTTTCGTCCTTTTCATGGCTACACGATGAAAGGCTTTGCAGGTATTTCTGGCAATTCTCCATTTTTGTTGTTGATAAGGCCAGTGGATCCCACGGTATTCCCAACTCCAGCTTCCCTTCAAAACATTCCTCTAACAAAGTTAACTTCTTTACTGCTATCTGTATTAAAGTTGAAGAGCGACCCTTTTTCCTTCCAGACGATGTACTTGGTACTGCAAAATAAAATGTTAAGAGAGAAAACGACTTAATAGAGAATACAATATGAAAAAGACGAACGTTTAAAGTCCACTCTATCATAGTATAAATTTAACTTCGTGCTCAATAACTGCAGATCACAGTTACTGCTTGTTGCATCACCACAATATATTTCCTCAACCTTTGCTTTGGAACCAACATGGGAGGCGCGGTCGGTGACCTAATGGTTAATACGTTGGACTCAGGATCGTGTGGTTCGGGTTCAAGCGCTGGCCAGGGTCACTGCATTGTGCTCTTGGGCAAGATACGTCACTCGTATATCGTGCCTCTCTCCACCTGCTTGTTTAAATGGGTGTCGGTAAATTTAATGCTGAGGGGGTAACATGCTACTAGCGAGAGGCGGCGGCTGCTGTTACGCAAACCTTACCTTACTCTTTGCAGGGGTACATCTAGGGGGAGGGTGCAGGGGGTTCGGATCCCCCCTCCCTCACCCTCCCTGAGATGACCTGTGACTTTCTAAAATAACTTGTATTCCGCTCACGTCACCCATCAATTACGTCATTCCTTAGTGGTGCAACCCCTCCTAAAAATCCTGGATCCCTGCTTTGGGAGCAATGTGAAAGATTCACACTCACCAGGGAATACCATCGCCAAATGCTCACTGAAAAGTAACTTTTCATTTTCCCAGATGTTTTGCACACATTGCTTGATCTTGTTGGGCGTCAGTGGTGGACTAAAATAAAATCGATAAACGTGATGAAAAGCTGAAATACAGTCACTGTAAAGTTGCAAACAAAAATGTTATGATCATTGACTTGCATGCAGTCGTCTTTCACAGGAATCATTTTGTTACCAAAGAAAGAAAACAGCTTCTTGGGATAGTTTAAAAGAAAAATTAATTACTTCTGTTGAATTTGAAGGGATTCGAAAGTGGATTCTTGATCGAACTGCACAACGCCGTATAATGGGAATGTGTTCACTCGTGTCGAAAGAGACCGCTTGGCGAAAAATTTGTCAGCTTTTTCACTGACGTTTGAATAATGAGGGTAGTACCTAAATTTGTTTCAGTTGACTGATTATTTCGTTTCAACAGGAGGAATTGTTTTTCAGATTGCTTACAC
This sequence comes from Blastomussa wellsi, assembly GCA_947652115.1. Lineage (NCBI taxonomy): Eukaryota > Metazoa > Cnidaria > Anthozoa > Scleractinia > Plerogyridae > Blastomussa > Blastomussa wellsi. The sequence continues at coordinate 14,535,070 of OX393571.1, forward strand.
AATGCAATATAGCAACATACCTGCTTATCTCTGGCGACCGTTCAAAACTTTCCAAACTACTGATATACTTTTTACTGTTGTCATCGTTAACTCGAAAAGATGGAAGATGGGATGGAGATTCTAGCAACTGATGTTGCTCGTCCAAGAGACTGGAAGCACTTGGTTCATCTCCTACTAAAACATGAAGAACTGTCTCATTTTATCTCAAGGTTAAGTAAAAAATCTCTCCCAAGTTGAGTCGGGTAGATGACATGGAATGATGGTCTTTCTTCGCGCTCCCGGCAGGTTCCCGAAGAAAGACGGCTGTATTCGCAGGCTAGCTATCAGGCTTCTCGTTCCCGCTCAACCAGCACAATAAGTGAATTTGATTGCACCAGAAATCTAATTTATACTTTCGCTTTATGAGACTTATCAAACTGAAAGTCTCGAGAAAGTCACTATAACTAGTTGCTGGCAACATGGAAGTTGCAACTATTGCCGTATTTTTTCCTTTTCGTCGCGTTTTGGAATTAAGTAACATTTATTAATGATCAGCCAAACCCAGGAAAGCCGAAACTCATAGAAAAGTTCATTTCGATGCCCTTTTCGTACCGTCATTGAGTGTGACAAAGTCAGTCTTCTTCATTTCAAGGTTCTCCTTAAGCGCTGTTGGGAATACATCCAGGAAGGTTTCAACTTTGTCTTTAGCAGGTTGCCTTAACAACAGCTCCGAACTCTCCGCTGAAATATGTACAAAATGAAAGCGTTAATAGTCGCGTTTACACTATAGAAAGCGAAGTTCAAACCGATGTTGACCTTGTAATCAGGCGCTGCAGTATCAATCTGTATAAGACTTTCGTTCGTTTGTAATCATTTTACCCACGAATATCGAAGAAACATTATTCGTGATATACTGAGTACCAGTGGTGTGACCACGTTGCGAATACACGAATGAATTGGCAAGAAAGCAGGTGTGAAGATAGCCTAAATTATGCTTAGAACTGATCACAGTTATGCGAATTAATGTGACAGTGAACGCGGCCTAAATACTCTCTAAATTAAACTTAGTATCACATTTAAACGAACTAACCTTCGGGTTCACTGTTTTCATGCAGCGCAAGCAATCTTTGTGTTTCTTCCACACAGAGTGACTGTTCCGAAGGGATGACTGGGCTAGCGATACCTTCAATTTCCTTGTCCTCAGCAGTGAATTCATTCTGTGTACATAGACAAATGAGTCATTCCGGATACGTCTTTAACAGTCCCTTTTGGGCAACGCTCAACACTTCACGGCTATATATTCAACATATAACGCTTAACTGCAGGTACCAGACGTTTTTTTGAGAGCAAGAGAGATTCTTTTATTATCTAATTAATGCTATCGGCCTGAAGTTCACACTCATTTGAATGTTAGTGAGCATAACGCGATATCCGTTTGAATATATGGGCGAGACCGTATATAGATTTATATAATAAGCCCAAGTCTGGACGCATTTTGATTGGTTCCTACCTATGATCTATTCAAGGAGACACGTACTGATGACGTCGCGCTTTTCATATTTTGTTTCTTTATTTTATAAAACAGATAGATTCCATATTGCCGTGCGTCTGTTCAGTAATAGATCACAGAAGACGTCAAAATGTGGTAAGAACATCAGTGACACACTCGGCTATCGCCTGGTGCGCCACTTTTTTGTTCTTACCACATTTTGACGTCATAAGTGATCTATTACTGAACAGATGCACGGCAACATGGAATCCATTTGTTAATCTACAATGGAGGGAGCGTGAGTATGAGTCCCATTAATTTTATTTTAGAAAATTAGACTTAGGTCAAGCAACTGATACATCCCAAGTAAGGGTACAACGCTTCATTTTCACTTACATAGAAATGCATGCATTTCGTTACCTTCAACTCTTCTTCAATTAATCTTAGTTTTACCTTGTCAATCTTGTCATTGGACTTTATCTTTGAAAATATTTCCTTGTCTGTGTTTCTTTGGGTCTCTTTGCCATCTCCATCGAAAGGTGCCTGATGGTCTATTCTGAAAATTGAGGGTACAAGTATTCATAAAAGCTAGTTCTTAGCTTTCAAATTTCCTTGAAGTAGAACAGCCGGAATAATCACTCCAGCATGAAAGGCAATTCCGAAACCTTACGCACTACTGCTAAATTACCCTTAGCATCTCGGATAATTGTTAAACCTCCCTTAAGCAGCCAAATTTTGAACGAAAAGAGTGCCCGGTTGGAGAGGTCATATCTTTCATAGGAGGCTATGTTTTTTATGGGAGGTTGTATATGTGGGTGTGACATTACTGAACTAAGTGTCCGCATACGGATGTGTGTCCGTTACTTACCAACCATTTGTTCAAAAAACGTAAGCGCATGTATCAGCACATGTAAGCGCACACCAAAGGCTCTCTGTCAGCCGGCTTGTGTTGCACAACCCATATTATTTAGTGATCTTTTCAAAAACATCGTGTAAGCGAGTCTTCTTTCGAGCGAGTCCGTTTTCATAAGCGAGTCTTCGTACTGACCTTAAAACATTCTCTTCCTCTAAGGGGTTGCCCTGTTTGTCCAATACAAGAGGATCTTGGACAAGTTTGGTTTTTAATCTTGAACATAGGTCAGTGATCTTAGGAATCTTTTGGCGTGTGGCATGAAGGTAGTCAGTGTATTCCAACTCTTCTAGTTTATTTTGCAGTTGCATCGAATCATCTGTGAAATGAAAACGCAGTATCATAGCATAAGCTAGTATGAAAGTTTTGACATTTTCTGAATTACACTTTGTAAAGAAGGAATGGGCAAACGTGGCCAAAAACGTTTATTTTTGTCCATCCTGAACTCTACAAACAACCCCTTGTGATTTCTGGAAATGATCCGATTTATTCTGTCGTTTGGCTGTTTCAGATGACAGGATGTCTGGCATGAGCGCTGACCAAATCATACACACTCGCCTAGTTCAGTCCTTGAACTCTCCCTTCCACACACCCTATATAGGGGTTGAACCAAAGCGCCAGGATTCAGGCCCTATAATAGGACGTGTGGAAGGGAGAGTTTAGGGACTGGACTAACACTCACCGCGTTCGTCTTCACTGGAATGTGTGAACT
>OX393571.1:14538359-14540859 GCA_947652115.1 Blastomussa wellsi
CAGCCCGACACCTCCACCAGCGTATTGTTGAACATAAAAACTCGGCGATTGGAAAACATTTCTTGGAAGCCCATGGGGATACAAGCCTCCTCAAAGAAAGCCAGTTTCACATACTCCGAAAGTGTCAAGGGAAATTTGATTGTCTCGTCTATGAGATGCTTTTTATCAAGGAACGTGATCCAAGTTTAAACACGCAAACTGATTCCATCCGTGCGAAACTTTTTGCTTGAAAGAACATTCCAACACTTCTTATATGATTGTCTTATTGTCTTATTTAGTATTTATAAAGTTTTTTTCCATCATTATCACTTTGACTTGATAATGACGTTAGCTCAACGTCGAAACGTCGTCGTTTTTTAAAACAACTTTCTTAATATGCTTTTAAGAAATATTTTATCGCAGTTTTTTATCGTTAAATGTTTTAAAAAGTCGCTTTTTCTACGTAAGGTGTAAAAATACGTAAGAAATACGTATTGCACAAGAAACATTTGTGAAAATGCAAATAATTAAAATGTTAATGTATCAAAAGCTCATAACATAAACTTACCCTTCAACCAAGGAGTATGGGAAATGTTATTTTCGATTATTCCGTTATGTGAATAGGAATCTACACACTCCAAATGGCTCGGTATTGTGAGAAGCATTTGGGAAAGCATGTTTTTTCGATGTTGCAAGGCCTGTAAATTGTAAAATTAAATTAAGTACGATTCAAAGCAATTGGCATATTTGTAGAAATGCTGACACGAATATAAGCTTACGTTTTTGAAATGGAAAGCTCTAAAATTAGCTACTTTCTAGAAAACAATTCAAAAGAGGTAACCTTTTTCAAGCAAGTATAGCATTTCAGAGATCGGAAAACTAAACGTGTGGTGAAAAGGAATAATCTTATCCTAATGGAGAAAAGTACAACAACAACAACAAATTACCTCCGCGAAATAGTCTATCCCAAGATAACGTGGCATTTTTTCCTCGTATCGGCGGTTGATTTTCTTTCTGTTTTACAACTTTTGATTCTTATCCTTGTTTATTTTCAACTTGTATCACTCAAGCTTTTTGTTGGTCTTTTTGGTTGGCGGCCGTGTGTTGCAAATTTCGCGCGCTTTTTCACCGAAAAATCTGATTGGATAAAATAAGCCAAAACTAGCCAATCAAAGCCATTTATCAAAAAGTGATACCCGACACTCCTTCCCAACCCTCCGACAAAACAATGCTTTGTAACCAAGCGCCTTTTCTTCAGGCACGTGCAAACGTCCAACATGTCGTCCTTGGCGAAACAGCTGAAACAGCTTCAAATTCCAGGTAGTTTGCCTTCAACTGCTACTGCTCAAGTGACCAAAAGAGTATCTTTTCTCTTTGAATCTAACGAGGCAGCAGATCTCGACAACGAAACGGTATTTTCAATCGGTTCAAATGGTCTGGAGGAGTTGAAAGTCATCGAACCCGGCTTATCAATGTTTGATGATTCGCTATTTGGAGATTCATCGAAGTCATTAGAGAGGGCGCTGCAGTCGAAAGACGTCAATGAGAAGCTAGATAAACATATTTCAAAGTTCCTGCAATATTTATCTCCATACTTCTTGCTGAAACCAGCTCATAAGGTCTTAGAATGGTTGATACGACGCTTCCAAATTCACGTCTACAATGTTGACGATTTAGTCAGTTGTATTCTTCCCTACCACGAAACAAACTTGTTTGCTCGTGTGTTACAGCTGTTGCCAATAAGAGATCCTTCATCGAAATGGAACTGGCTGCATCCGATTCAAAAAGCTGGCGTACCGCTTTCCAAGACGGCTTTCTTGCAACACTGTATTTCGGATCCTAGTTTTTTCGTTCGTATCTGCGAGATGGTGAAAGAAGGATTGAAATTAGAAATCCCTTCGTCCAGCTTACGAGTTTTGTTCTCGTTTTACACGTCAACCGTTGTCGGTGTATTGGATATGATGCCAGCTGTGACAGAGAAATTTATAACTCAATTATTGCCATATTTATTGGAAGGACTGAAGTCTGATCTACTTGAATTCGTGGCTTCATCTTATATGATTACAGCTCAGCTTTGTTCCAAGTGTAACATGGAAGAAAATTTGATAAAATCTCTCACTGACAGCATTTGCAAGGTAAATTGCATTTAAGTGATAGAGGACTTTTTCCGTGTTTACATAGCCTTATATGAAAACAAGGGAGGTTGGGAGAATTCAAGACAGTAAACTCAAGACTCAGTCAAGGGTTTGCATACATGCAAGTGTCTTGAATTCTCCCAATCCCCCAACAGAAAAAAGTCATCTATTGCTTTTATAAAATATACGCAAATCTAAAGCATCACAACCATGTTTACATATTCTCGTCTAAAAACACTTATCGACCAATGAGAGTGCATGTACACATAGTATCTCATTTATTTTATAATTTTTATTATAAGAAAAATAAAAGTGGAAAATAACAAGCAAACCTCCCCTAAGCGGACACCCTTAAAACCTTAGTGTTTGTTTATGGGAGGCACCTG
>OX393571.1:14550859-14593359 GCA_947652115.1 Blastomussa wellsi
GGCCTGACAAATACAAATTGTAGCCTGCAATTTTCCCCTAGCAGTCTTAAGTTAGGTCCCTTACAAAAACAACATTGATGTCGAACAGCAATTCAGACTCCCAATTTTTGCCGATGGAATGAATGAATGAATTTGTAGAATTGCTACATTGCCATATTCAGGACGTAAGGTCCGGTGTTGACATCAAAAAATACTGTAAATATTCTGCATCATTATCACATTGTGCTGAAGAGTAAAGCGATAATGTGGCGAGCAAATAAAAGGAAAAAATTAGCCGAAAATGTGTCGCGTATCAGATTACCATGTGCGAGACTTGAGCCAGATGTTGTTCGTTTTTTTCACTTTAAAAACCAAAAATTTACTATTAAAGGACAAATGAAATGAACTTGAAATAAACTTTGTTTGATTTAAACTTTCACACAAATGGAAGCAAACAAACTGGACAAAAAGAGATGAAGTATTTTCAAATTTCAAGCCGTGAAATCACGCCATGAATTAATTGATTAATTTTGTTACAGTCCGTATCAATTTAGGTTGCAATTCTCATGACATGTGCAGCTACAATTTTTAGTGATATATTTACTCTTTTCCATTACCTTTCTGATCTTTTTTTAATTCGAATATTTTCATTAGTTTTTTTCTCTATATCAATCGCGAGAATACCGTCACCTTTCACGTTCATATTTGCGTTCGGTAATAAAACTTCAACTTGTGTTTCCAGACATACCGCTGTATAACAATGAAAACACAACACAAGACACGAATAAACTTGAAAAGAAGCGAAAGTTTTAATTGTACCTGTTACCTTTTTCTGAGCTTTGGAACTAATTTGGGTGGTGGAAAAAATGAACAACTTTTTAACTAACCCCAAGTCATTTTCCCCACGAATTTATTTTCCTTTCAGTTTAACAAAACAGCAAGCGAGGTGCATTCTGACAGTAAACAACAACACAGAAACGTCATTTCCTCTATATGGTCGAATCAGTGACCGGTCAACCTGACCGGCAATGCGAAGGTTTGACGGGTCAAAACCCCAATCAGGCCAGACATTGTCCGTTGACAGGCCGTTATTTTCAACCCTGTAGTCCAGAAGGGATCATTAATTAAGAATTTAAACTGAAAAATGCTTTTCAACATTATCAGGTTCTTGTTGATAATCTACCTGGCAATCAGTTTGTGGATCAGATATTTAAACTGCTTGACAAGAAATCTGCAGAGTGGTTAGTATTGGCTTTTGCAGTATAAAGTTTCCAGATACTTAAAGTATAGACGCCAAGCACCTGACAGTGTACAGCTATAAATTGCCAGCTCATGTCGCACACAACTCCTACCATTGGTTCATTAGTCAGGTGTTTGGTTGGTTGGTCAGTCAGTCAGTCGATTAGTAAGTTAGAGGGGGTAAGTTTCCAAAGAAACTGTGGTGCTGTGTCGGTGGGAAGTATAACAATATAATTTGGTTTTATCAACTGGGTTGATAATGTCAATTGGCCACTGTAAAGAGATTCAAGAGCTGACGTTTCGAGCATTAGCCCTTCGTCGGAGCGAATCGATTAGTAAGTTAGTCTGTTTTGGTTCTCTTTCTCAAGGGATGAGGTCCAGAAAGAAGCATCACTCTTGCTGGTTGGTGACTGGGTGGCAAGTGCTGTGCCGTCAGTTAAAGATGAGATTGCATTTGGTTTGTTACCTCGCCTTCTTCTTTATCGTCAGTCCCAGAAGATGGCAATTCAACTATCATTAATTATTAGCAAATCAGTGCTACCTGCGCAGCATACTCTATTGTTTGGAATGAAGGAATTTGTCAAAAAGAAAGGTACCTACATTAACATACTACATTTTCTGTCTTACAGGTTCTACGTAGTTCATTCATTAATTGTATTGACTTTATCTTGTAAGGTGGGAGGTGCACGCATGTGAAATAATATTTTTCTGAACACCAAAATCGCTACACAGTCGTTTAGAGTCTGAAATGCGGAAACTTTGACCCATAGGCTAGCTTTTCATTTGGCTGAACTTCAGTAATTCGTTGCTGGATTGTACGTCTTTTTGCAGAGCTGTGGGGAAAAATATGAAAACTGAAAATCAGTGACACGTTCTAACACACTGAAGGCAAAGCTTGATAACAAACGACTTACTGTAGCCAGTCGATAAATTAAGGAGTGTATCTCTCTTCCCTTAAGTAAATAAGTTTCCCTTCGCAAATTCAGAACTTGCTTTCATCTAAAATGAATTTACCAGAGAAATCTTTGACTTGGAGCAAAATCAATCGTCCTTTGGCAGGTTTCATCTCATCACGTGTCTCACGGCGGGGAGGCGCCGTGGAGATTTTAGTTGGTAAAATCTGATTGGCTGTCAAGGTGAAGGTCGCCTTTCCGGATTTTAATAGGTAAAATCTGATTGGCGAAGCGGCGGAAAGGAATGTTGGCCTTGGTTAAGCAGGCGTTAGTGGGGACAAGTGTAACGCAATCCCCTAATAACGCCTGCGTAGCAGGCTAGTAGGAGAGCGGATAGACCCTATTCCAAAAATAATGGTGGCTGGTTAATTATTTTTTGATTTGCATGTTAATTAGCCCTCCTTACTAGTACCTTATAGCACAAGCAAAATTCCAAAGAATGTTTACTCAAAAATGAGGTTAAAAGGGCCAATTTATATGTGCATAAATCAGTGGCCATTTTGGAATAGGGTCTTTTGTTTGCATTTGTATAAGGTATGAAAACAAAATCTGAAAAAAAAAATTTGTGGTTTCATAATTTATTTTGTTGCTGTGATAAATAGTTACTGACATTGTATTGAAAATTTTTAACAGAGTGGAAGAGTTGTGTGAACAGTTCAGATGTTGACAAACTTGCCTTGGCCGACAGTTTATTTATCAGCTGGCTTGGAGAAAACCTGATGAAGTTGAATGAAGAACAGCTTATAGAAATGGTGGGTGCAAAAATTTTCTCTTTCCCCTTCTTTAATTTCTGTGTTCTTTACAGGGCTGTCACTAATTTTTCGAGTAGGTGGAGAAAGTAAAAAAGTAGCAGGGTAATTTTGTTGTTTGCTGTATTTTTCACTTTCCAGTGTTTTGGTTTTGTTTCAAAGTAGCTGGGGCTCAAACTCATAGTAGCCAGGGGAATTCCCTGGCCCCTGTCCCTTAGTGACAGCCCTGTCATGTTATCTTGGACTTCCAATAGTACTGTACATGTAGGTCACCTAAAATTCATACTGTTCTATTGCAAGTGATCAAAAACAATTTGCATTTGCTTTTGGTTTGCATAACTACATGTACCTAGTGATTGGCTCAAAGATCTTGTGTCACTTCTCTCGCCCACACGTTTTGCCGCTCTTTACTCCAGCTGCAAGTCTTCTATTTTGATTTGTTCAAGGGATTGTCTGCATCCTTTGTGATTGGCTAGAGTGATTACCTTGGTTTTGGTTTTACGACATTCATTTGAAACTCGCTCTATTCTTGGTGTTAAGTTGTTAATTCACTTATAATTAAAAAATCAGTTCAGCATCACTGTATAATGCTCACTCCCATGATAATATTCTTTCATTAGGTGCTTAACATGATAAAATATGCCAAGAGTCTTCCAGATGAAAGTCTTTTTCACCCTCTCTTTAAATGCCTGCTCAGCAAAGTAGTTTCCATGGCAACAGGCCAGTGTAAAGTGGCTTTGTGCCAGGTTGTCGCTGAATTTATCTTACCTGATCTGTGGAAGGTAACAGGACTTCCAGGAAGCTTCGAGACACCTAAGGTATTTACATGTCAGTCAATTAACAATCGTTAACTTTTTGGTAATAGACCACTCAATTCTGTAGTTTATTTTGACATCGTATTCATGTCTATTTGTGTGAGTTTTTCAGAGTGTTGACAGTCTTTTTACCAGTATACATGTAGTATACCATATGACGGAGGATGAATAGGCTGTTAGAGTGTTGTTTTTCTAGAAGAGAAAAGTGATCAAGGTATGAAAAATCTGATGGTTTCATTTCAGATGGAAGACTTGGAGAATGAACCAACTGGAATGGTTCCACTTCCTCTTCTAACAAGCTTGCTTAAGTTTCTTGGTAAACACAGTACTAAGCGTTTGAATCATGTCAAAGGGGCTGTCACACTTTGGCTGTGTGGGAACCTGATAAAGAACATTCCTGTTGAGTCATCTGCTGCTAGTGGTAAGCGTTTGAAATCCTCAAACATTTTTCTGTACTTTTTAGAAATTTAAATTTATTTGAGTACAGTTACTATCCAAACTCTGTAAACAGACACAGTTGGGACTTGAAAAGTGTCCCCTAGCTTAGGAGAGCTGTCCACTTTCAAAAAGAGGTTATGTCTTTGTCAGGCCAAATGGCCGATCCTGCCGGAGCTTGTCCCGTTTTCTGATTAAGCAACTAGGAGTACAATAATGTATTTCTACTCCCCCCTGGATGGGATGCTAGTCCATTGCAGGGTTACCCACAGCAGTGAATTTGCCGGTATCAATTTATACACCTGGGTGGAGAGATGCATTGTGAGAGTAGGGTGAAATTTACTGCTGGGGGGTAACCCTGTGATGGACCAGCATCCCATCCATGGGGGAGTGAAAATACTCCTTGTCAATCCATGCTAAGCAAACTGGGATAAGCTCTGGTCTGTTTGGCCACTAGGCTCCTATGCAGACTTTGCCTAAACCTTAACCTACTGTATGTTTTATGTATGATTTTTGTCTTTTGTAGGACATTGGTGGTCTTCCAATGGGAGCAGTAGCCCAGAAGGCATGTACACTAAGGTACAGTATACAATATTTAATAGAAAAATACAGTCGCTGATGAATCTTTCTTGTCAGTTTATGTTTTTAAATGTTTGTTTGATAAACATCAAATACATGGCCCCACACAGTCATTTCTAGCTTTCCTCATTCTGACGTGCTCATTTTGGTCTCTGAGTATAAAATAATGAATGAGTGTTGTAAGAATTTGGGTTCAAGCTGACAAAATGCTATAGCATCAATGGACTAGTAACACATCCCAAGCAGCAATGCATAAGGCAGTTCTTTGTGCACTTACATGTAGGAAAGCAGGGGGTAAGTTTCTAAAGAAACTGGTGCTGCGTCGGTGGGAAGTATAACAATATAATTTGGTTTTATCAACTGGGTTGATAATGTCAATTGGCCACCGAAAGAGATTCAAGAGCTGACGTTTTGAGCGTTAGCCCTTCGTCAGAGCGAATCTAGGAATTGTGCGTCGTGTGTTTTTTATATACAGAAAGATGGAGCTTCGCTATTGGCTGGTGCCTGGTTAATGTGAAAACAACAGAATAAATTAGTTGAATGAAAAGCGTTCATTGATACCGTGAGGATTAAGAGTGCCGATTTAAAAAATAAATTTTTATTGTAGAGTTTTATGGCTTTCCGTGTTTCCTTGGTGAAGGGAAAGGCCGCAGACTGCCATATGTTGCTTAGAATGATTTGGGAGATTGAAGTGTCTCGTGACTGGTTTCTGATTTGGTGACTGGTGACTGGTGACTGATTTCGCCGACGTATAACTTTTTGCAAAGAGTGTTCTCGGAATCGGTCGCCAAGTCGTCTCCCTGTTTCGCCGATGTATAACTTTTTGCAAAGAGTGCAAGTTATGCAGTAGATGGCATTGGCTGAGGTACAGGTGAAATGATCAGTGATTTTGATAGATCGCTTGGGTCCTAATATTTTGTCAATGTTGTGAATGAAAGGGCATGTTTTGCATCGTGTGCAAGTGCATTTAAAAGTTCCGGGTTGATCACTAGTTTGGAATGCACTTCTGACTAAAAAGTTACCTATGTTTTTGTCACGTTTGAATGAAATTAGTGGAGGTTGCGAAAAGATTCTACCAGTGTTGGGATCATTTTGAAGTAATTTAAAGTTTTTGAGAATGATGGATTTAACTGCGTGCTTGTGAGGGTGAAATGTGAGGGTGAATGGGATTCTATCGTTGTTTTCTCTCTGTGACGTTTGTAGTGCTGACTGTCGATCAATTTGTTGGGCGCGATGATGGCCCGCTTGAACAACAGAAGCAGGACAGCCAAAATGGGACCCAGCTACGCCAATCCATTGAACACCAATTTTTCAATCAATACAACGGCCCAAAACTAGTGATCAACCCGGAACTTTTAAATGCGCTCGCGTACGATGCAAACATGCCCTTTCATTCACAACGTTGACAAAATATCGGGACCCAATCAATCTATCAAAATCACTGATCATTTCACCTGTACCTCAGCCAATGCCATCTACTGCATAACTTGCACTCTTTGCAAAAACTTATACATCGGCGAAACAGGGAGACGACTTGACTTCACCAAGGAAACACGATTTTTCAAATCGGCACTCTTAATCCTCACGGTATCAACGAACGCTTTTCATTCAACTAATTTTATCCATTGTTTTCATGTTACCAGGCACCAGCCAATAGCGAAGCTCCATCTTTCTGTATATAAAAAACACACGACGCACAATTCCTTGATTCGCTCCGACGAAGGGCTAACGCTCGAAACGTCAGCTCTTGAATCTCTTTATGGTGGCCAATTGACATTATCAACCCAGTTGATAAAACCAAATTATACATGTAGGAAAGTCGAGTAACATCTGAAGCAACAACAGTGTCCGTGCGAATCTTGTTTAACTGGTTTAGTTTTGTGTAGTTGTAAATGTACTACTATGTTCATAGATTTTGCTTGGTTCTTGTTTCAGCTTTTGACAGCACTGTTTGAGGTAGTGGCATTTGGGAGTGGCACCTCAACATCACACCAAATGTTCTTTAAAAAGTTGTTACAAGACCTGTTAGAGGTATGTCTACCCTACCCTACCCTTCCCTAGCTACCCTGCACTACTCTATCCCACTCTACCCTACCCTACCCTACCCTACCCTTCCCTAGCTACCCTGCACTACTCTATCCCACCCTACCCTACCCTACCCTTCCCTAGCTACCCTGCACTACTCTATCCCACTCTACCCTACCCTACCCTTCCCTAGCTACCCTGCACTACTCTATCCCACTCTACCTACCCTACCCTACCCTAGCTACCCTGCACTACTCTATCCCACTCTATCCTACCCTACCCTTCCCTAGCTACCCTGCACTACTCTATCCCACCCTACCCTACCCTACCCTATCCTACCCTTCCCTAGCTACCTTGCACTACTCTATCCCACTCTACCCTACCCTTCCCTAGCTACCGTGCACTACTCTATCCCACTCTATCCTACCCTACCCTTCCCTAGCTACCCTGCACTACTCTATCCCACCCTCCCTACCCTACCCAACCCTACCCTATCCTTCCCTATCTACCCTGCACTACTCTATCCCACTCTACCCTACCCTACCCTTCCCTAGCTACCCTGCACTACTCTATCCCACTCTACCCTACCCTACCCTACCCTACCCTACCCTGTACTACTCTATCCCACTCTATCCTACCCTACCCTTCCCTAGCTACCCTGCACTACTCTATCCCACTCTACCCTACCCTACCCTGCACTACTCTATCCCACTCTATCCTACCCTACCCTACCCTACCCTAGCTACCCTGCACTACTCTATCCCACTCTACCCTACCCTACCCTACCCTAGCTACCCTGCACTTCTCTATCCCACTATACCCTACCCTACCATACCCTACCCTACTCTACTGAGCTCTACTATACTCTGCTGTACTCTGTTCTACTCTTCTCTTTTGTACTCTACTCTACTCTATTACAATGCACAATTACAGCTTTTGTTATTTCCCTTCAATGTAATCTAGTGTCATCTAGCAGACAAGGTTGTCTTGTTGAAATTCCTGGGACGTCTGTGGTGTAAAAAATCACACAAGGGAGAAGAGGGGGTGTCCGCTCTTCTCCAGGTTCAGTGTCTCCACATTGCAAATGCCTGTCTTGGTTCCATCTCTAGAAAGGCAGTGAAGGAACTGTCCAAGTCAACTTGCACAGGTTGGTGTTACTAATAAGTATCATTAGCCAGAAATCCAGTTTTAAAGTGTGACAATACGGGCAACATTATCTTTCAACTTGTCTTGCAACATCGTTGTATTGCAAGTTGAAATTCATCATTGTGTATATTACAACTCGTGTAGCACAACAAAATTCAGTGCTGCCAGTCTGTTGCAGCAACATGTGTTTCAAGAAGTAGACTTGAGTTTACAGTCTTTCCCATAAAACCGGAATGGAATGTTATCGTGTGAGAAAACTAAACCGCAAACAGCAATAGTCATTAGTTTGTGGTTTTGAGGTTTGCTCGCGTGTTCTGAACTTTGCTGCGATTGGTCACTACACAATAAACACTCCAGAAATTTTTTCTGGTGTTCACGGTTTTACGGGAAAGACTGTAAATGTCAAAAATAATATTTTTCAACAAACAAGCCTTTTCCTTTTTTACAGTTGTCCCTTCCCTCTTGGTGCCATTGTGTAGTCCAATCTCTGCAGTGAGGAAGTCGGCCATTGCTTGTCTTAAAATTCTCAAATCCCAATTGTCATCTGTCCGAGCTTGCCCTTTAACTGCACTAATTGATGCATTGATCGACAAAGCTGAGGAACTGTCTGCAGATTTTGAACAGTCACACAGGTTTGTAACCCTGAATTATAATTAGGCTAGTGAACCATTGTATGGTCACAATGGCAAGGTCTTACATATGTAGATGTACCAGTTACCGGGTCTCTTCTTCGTTGTTAAGGCCAGATATATATCCTTGCAAAACAAGAATGATTTGAGGAACCTCAACGGTATCCCAAACTGACATTTCAGCTCATTAAGCATTCCTGAATGAAATGACCCATAATGGAGTACTCACAAACTTCATGTACAGTGCCATTAGAGTGCAGTTGCTGAAGATCGTCTTCAAAATGGTGATGTCTTCGCACTTTAGCGAAGTTTCGCAGGAAGATTTCGAGCTTTTTCACCGACATAATTCGTTTATTATGATTTTTACTAATTAAAACAATTAGATTATTCGCTCTCAAATTCTATGAGGTGATAGTTGATTCGAGCTTCAGCCTTGTCAACTATCACCCCAGAAATCTCGAGCTCATAATCTAATTGTTAAATAGTAATTGAAGGGTACCAGCACCCTGAAATAACAAAAGAGTTATTCAATTGAAGTTTGCTTGCTTTAAAGTTTTTATTGTTTGTTTTGGGTCACTGTTACAGAGTGCTAGCCGATTTTTTCGGACTTCTGATGCAACATGACAAGACCCACTCCAAGTCATCTGCACACTTGAAGACTGTCAAGAGTACGCTGAACTTCCTGTTAAAGCATATAGTATCCAGTGAAACACCATCCTTTGTTAGAAGAGTTATACTGTCGTCACTGCAGAGTATTGTAACACAGGTAGGTGTATGGTCTGTGTGTGATACATACTTTTGCCTTTACCCTTACTCTACTTAAAAAATTGCTCTATCTTAATGCATGCTGTTAATAACAAAGTCATGCCATCTAACATTTCTGCTCTTTTTACCCCCCACTAAAGACGTTCATCTTTACAACACCCATTCTTCTACTGCTGGTGATTTCTACTCTCAACTAAATCACTACAAGAACTCTTTTTCCTTTATGGGTGCAAAAATTTGGAACAGTATTCAGAATGTTATGAGAAAGCTCCCAAAATATAGATTCAAGAAAAAAATGACTGAATCCTTATTTCAAATCTTCCTAAACCAGGATTCTTACCTTGTGTAGCAACACTGTGTAGAATATATTACCAAACTCTCCTACAGGACATGCTGAAGACGATTTTGCCAGTGCTTGGGCAGCTTTTAGACAAGTGCGATGATAGTGCGGCTTCCTTAAATGAAGATGAGAGTATTTTGCTCCAACTGATAGTGCAAAAGTTCAGCCCAGCCACTGTTGCTATGCTACAAACAGATTCTGCTAGTTGGAAGTTGTTTCTGAGAGTGTTGTTGCTGAGAAGAGCTGTCTGTCCTGGACGCCAAGCGCCAATCATGACTGCACTTGGCCAGGTGAGAAAACTAACAAAGTACATACAACTCCAAACCCCACAATTGGGAAGCTTAAGATACCAGTGGGCCCAAAGTACCTTTAAGGTTATAAGAGACCTTTTGGTTCTACGACGAGGATGACTACGAGTACGAGGTTTGAATTTAAGTTTTGTCGCGTTTACTGACAGAAATAGCCTTGCCAGAAAACTTCATTTTCCTTTTTTGTCAGCAGCAAAGTTAGCACGGTCATTTTTATTGAAGGCAGTTAGACTTATCCTAATCGCGAACTTGTAAAACTGCTAACATTTTGATAACTTGTTTTCACTACTACGATATTCTCACTGAAACTCGTTAATCAACTTGCGATTAGGAGAAGTCTAACTGCCTGGTGAAGCTTTTTTGTTAGCATGCGCGAAAAAACTTCAAGTCTCTAGTATTGTTAGTGGCTACTGCCAGTAATTTTAGCAATTTTCGACGGTCATAGGCAGTTTGGTTTGTCATAAATAACCATGTTCGTGATCTATCAGGTTTCAAACAGATTCTTCCAAGCAATTCCAGCTGAGGAAGTCAAGCAGCAGCTGTTTAAGATTCTTGTTGACACTGTACTTGAAGCAAAGGATGTTGTTATAGGGAATGCAGTCAAGAGTTCTTTATTGAAGGTGTGAGAGGGACTATGTTTCTTTTTGTGGAACTGTTAATTAAAAGCACAACACATCATACCATTGCTTCTTCAGGAAGCCTTTGATTAAAATAATTTTGATATCTTTGTGACAACTTTTTGATGGCTTCTCTTTGTTTTGGTCATTCAAAACACAGGAGCTGTTGAGGGCAGAGATTTTAAATTGTCAAATTCATCATTCACTCTCATGGGCATTTTACCTTGTGGTACTACCACAAGGTGGAGAAGGAAGTGTTTGGAATGTTCTATGTGCAAATTATTTTTTCTCTTCAGCTTACTTTAACAGCAGACCTGATTACAGAGGAGATCTGCAAGTTGATTACGGGAAAAGATAGTGAACCAAAGAAGAAGAAGGTGAAGAGGTTGGTATCCCTGAGATTACATTTATTTCAATGCTACATGTAGAAGCTGATTGCTGATCTTCTACAAACATTTGAAGCTCTAAGCCAGTCAGGAGGCACCAGGCAAATTGACCGGCTGTGAATGAGACTTTTCCCTTGTGTTTTTGTCTTCTCTACTTACTTTCTTTTATAAGAAAACCTAAAAATGCCCAACTGAAACCCCCTACTGACCTCCTGCACAAAAACTTAATGAAACCCTTGGCCAGTTGAGATACTAGATGGTATGTGATGTAAAGGTAGAAACAGAGTCCTGAGGGAAGAAATCTCCTTAGCAGCAAGGATCTCACCATGGCAACCAAGCAACATCCAATCCCACCTCCAGGATCTGTCAACACAACTCTGAGAAAACCAGTGTGTGAAGTGCAGTGGAGGAGGGAGGGAATCAAAGCAAACGAACCAGCAAAGCATGTGTAACAATGCCACTGCAAACTACCCTGGAACCCCAAACATAGCATTAGTAAAGCTGCAGCATTGGCTTAGTTCCCTAAATTCCATTTAGACTTTTGAAACTGTTCATGGACATGACATGGTCAAATCAATCCAAATCAAAAATACATTTTGTATTCTGTCTTGGAAAGTGCTTAACAACATGGAAAAAAACAAGGCCAAGGTTCATGTTAACGAGCTGAAAAAAATTTAGTAAAGCAAGCAATCTATAGCAAATCTCTAGAAGTTTCAATCCCTCCTAAAATGCTAGGCTCTAAATTCTTAAGATAGAAAGGCTTAAGGAATGCTACATTTACTGTATGTAGATGCTAACGTCCAAATTATTGTAATTACAGTTGAAAACCTTGTAGCCTTTTTTGATGTTAACACAACATGTAGTTGTACAGTCAATAACATGCCACTTAACTCTATCTCTGTTTTTTCCCTTGTGGTAGTTTTATGCTTGACATTTTGGATTTTAACTGTGATTCTTTCTGTTATGAAAGAGGGCAACAAGGACTTGAAGGTGACCTTGATAATGAAGCAACACATCTTCACAGAGTGACAGTCATCCTAGAGCTTTTACAACACAAGATAAACATTGAACAACCTCACAGACTTCTTCCAACATTGTTCGCCACGCTTTCAAGGTATACACATGTAGCATGCATTTATACTAGACTCCCCGTCCAGGTGTATAAATGGGTACTGGCAAATTTACTGTTGGGGGTAACCCTGCAATGGACTAGCATTCCAACCAGGGAGGTGGGGGGGGAGTAGAAAAATGGGAGGACAAGACACTATACTAGACTCCCCATCCAGGTGTATAAATGGGTACTGGCAAATTTACTGTTGGGGGGCAACCCTGCGATGGACTAGCATCCCAACCAGGGAGGGGGGAGGGGAGAGTAGAAAAATGGGAGGACAAGACATTTTATACTAGACTCCCCATCCAGGTGTATAAATGGGTACTGGGAAATTTACTGTTGGGGGGTAACCCTGCATTGGAATAGCATGCCACCCAGGGAGGAGTAGAAATACCTTTAGTCGCTTTATGCTGAGAAAACCAGGCTAAGTTCCAGCATAATTGGCCTCTAGGATCATACGCAAACTTTACATTTAATATAAAAGTAACCGTGGATTGTATTTAGATTACAAGTCCCAAAAGTTATGGTGCAGTGTGATAAACAATAAGGAATCATTAGTACTTGTTGATCAGCTGCCTAATCCCTATAAGTGTTTTTTTTTTCTGTGATAACAAATTATGGGTCTCGAGTGAATCCTGAGTTTTGAGATAATTAAAGTCAAAAGAAGAACTGTTCCACCCACTTCCGCTGACAAATTTCAGAAATTCCTGTGCCTTGTATACTGTTTCTCCTTCCTGCGACTGTTGACGGTTGCTTGCTTGAACCGCTCTCGATAAATGATCTTGGTTAGATATATATTTTGCAGCAAAAACATAAAATTGTGACCAAACTTCTGAGATTTCCACTTAAACGAAATAAAAAATACTTTTAACAGAACATTATTGAATTGCTCTTCTACCAACTGTTTTCTTGGCAACAATAATCCTAAATATTGCAATTTCCAAATGTAAATTTTTCTTGAGAAAGCAACTGTAGGAATCAGTGATGAAAGTAGGTGGGGCATTTGAACAAAGTGGGTGTCATAGCACAGCAAAAATTCTGGGTTGTTCTTTGTTGTTGCTGGTGTGCATAGCAAAATATACAGTAAGTTACCGGTATCAAACAAACGGGTGGCAATTCAAGGAGAAAGAAGAACTTTGACCCAGTTGGTTAATGACTTTAATTTTATTTCTTTTTACCAGGTGTATGGAACTTGACCACAGCCAGACAGCTTCAGAGTACATCATGCAGCTTGTATTTTCTCTCATCAACAGTATTTGTCACAAACTTTCTCCAAACAATGATCTTGCTGCCTCAGGTTGGTAATGGTTTTGATGTCTTAAACTAGAACAACAACAACTTACAATAACAAAAGCTTTATTACCAAATTAAAAAGTTAAACTTCATTTACAGCATAATGTACTAGAAATAGAATGCTTGCAGGACCTTGCAAAGCTGTGGTCTTAATGCCAAGATTTAGAAGTTGGAACAAAATTTGAGTAGCTTTACAAGAGCTCTTTTGAAAGAAAAATGGATCTTTAACAGTCTCATGGTATACTGGACCATAATTCTTTTTGACTTAGAAAATAATTTACTCCAGGCTGATTTCCCTAATAACTTGATAAATACTCTAAATGCTCTATTAAGCTCCTCTCTTGAAAATCAATTTTTATAACAGCCCCCTCTCCCTCCCCCAACTCCCTAGGTAGTTGATCATGGCATTTTTTATTAACGAGAAAACAAGACAATTTATGCTTTTAAAGTTATTCATCGACCACATTTACTTGCTGTTGTAATTATTTTGTGTAAAATAATTTAAAATGTAAAATATTTACATACCTTTTACATACTGTACCTTCAAATCCTACATGGATACAACTCTGCAAAGCATTTCCACTCTCACTTACATCTAGAAGGGTTCACTAACGGCGACAGTTGTTAGACCAGCTTGTTGCTTTCTTGTCAGATCTTGTTGCCGAGGATCAATTTGATGTGGAGTTGATCGTTCAGTGTATCCGGTCATCAGAAAGCCCACAGACACACAACCAGGCTCTTTTGCTGCTTGCTACAGCTGCAAAGCTCTTTCCAGTAAGTACTTTTTATTTATTTTGTTCATGAAATGCCATGCCATAAACATCTGTAAGTAACACTCTCATCATTATCATCATCATCATCATCATCATCATCATCATCATCATCAGTCCTCACGCCAAGGGACTCGTATATAAGGCCTCCCAAAGGTAAGTATCTCCTCTTTCCTAGAAAAGCTGCAATAAAGTTTCAAACCTTACCTGGAGTCCATTTTTGTAGGCTCGGCAGATTTTCAAAATTTGCTTTCTTACCTTGTCTCTTTAGTATGTAATAGGCCATTTAAATGGAAATTGTGTGTATGTCAAGAAAGGCCAAAAATGGACTTCAGAGAAGGTTTCAAATTTTATTGCAGCTTTTCAAGGTAAAAGGAAATATTTTTAGCTTAATTATAAATCCATACAAACTCTCATACTAACTCTTATAATACGCTTTGGTCACCTGTGTTTAAACTGAACAATCTGTTGAGAGTATATGTATCAACTTCAGGTGTTTGCACAACCCACAGGGTTATAGCAAACTTCTAGGGTTTTACTGATTCATAAGGCTTGTTACTACGTGGTTACTTTAAATTATTTGCTTTTATTTCAGGAAAAGGTGTTGCATAATGTGATGTCAATTTTCACTTTCATGGGAGCAAGCATTGTACGTCAAGATGACAGTTACAGCTTTGAAGTTATTACTAAAACATTGGATACAGTTATCCCAGCTTTAATTCAAGTATGTTGTTATTCTGCACCTTTGTTCAAACACCTACAGAATAAATTTTTTAAAGTGCATCTAACCCTAACATATTTTTTGCTGAAATAAACCTTTGCATCAGTTGGAAATATGTACATTGCACCTTTTGTTTCTCTTTTTTACCAAATTCTGACAAATTCTTAACTGACTGACATTTTGCTAGTGAATGGCGATGAGCTGAACTTAAATTTGCAAAAGTTTGCTTACAGTACTCTTTACTTTTTTCCTTGTCAAGATATTTTGCTCTTCCATGTAGTTTTTTAGTAAAAACAAGTAAATGTTTTCATTGTTACAGACTTTTGTTTGTAACTTTTCTCCACAAAATATAACTGGTCTAGATGCCAGTATGGTTGGGAAAATGTATATTATGTCGATTGTAGCCAATCAAGTCAAGTCAAGTGTATTGTGTAATGTATACTTGGCTTTTGTTAGAACAATCTCACCAGCCAGTTTACAGGTATAACACAGAAAGTAAAAATAAAAAGAGCTTAAAATTAAGATTAAAATTAAGATTTAAAACTATTTACATAAGACTGGATATAACATTTTGTAAAATGAGGAAAAGCTAAAACAAAAAGGAGTCAGCTGTTGGCATCGTAAACCTCCATGATTCAAATTCATGAATTTGGTAATTTTGAGAGTCACTTTGATTTATGAAATAAAAAGGGGTTTCATTAAAGGAACTTCCCTCTTAATCTCATGTTAATATTGCATTTAGGCTGGTGAGAGGCACCAGTTGCCACAGTTGGGTGGCAGAAAGGACTCTGTTTCATTCAATGACATTGTGGCTATGTTGGTAAGAGTGTTTGTAGATGCGTCACCACACATTCCTGAGCACCGTCAGCTCCCACTGTTCATGCATCTCATCAGCACTGTTGGGTCGACGCAGTTCCTTCACACAGCTGTTATTCTTTTGCTTGAGAAACATGTTGCTCAAAGTCAAACTACTCCTGATGAGAAACAGGTTAGTTTTAGTATTAAATTGGTTTCTCCTATCCATATATGTTATTGTCAGAATTACAAGTTAGATAGGGTCTGGAAAAATGGTGAAGCTTCTTACTGTAGTTAATGTGCACAATATGTTGTGGTGGTGACTCGAAAATAGAGTGGTGAAGTGATGACATCACAAAGACTAAATTTATGAAATTATGGGATTTACCAAGATATTCTGAAAGAACATGATGAAGAATGCCTACTTGCCAAAAATCAGCATCTAATTTCTATTTGGGGGTGACATATTGCCGCTTTCATGCTTCAGTGACTCCATACAAATCCTTGCAATTTTGTCTCTGTTCTAAATGGTTTAGAACAGTGACAAAATTGCAAGGATTTGTAAGGAGTCACTGAAGCGTAAAAAGGCCAATTTCTCACCCCCAAATTGAAATTAGATGCTGATTTTTGGCAAGTGGGCATTCTTCATTTCAAAAATTTAAATATTTGTGACGTCACACTTTACCACTCTATTGCAACAGTTATTCTTCTAATGGCTCTTAAAACTGATGATCCTCTGAAAACATAGATCCCATGAAAAGTGACAAACTTTTAAAAAGGAGCTACCGTAGTTATTTGGTTATAAGGCGCACCGTTTTTTTCAAGAAATTCCTAATTACTATCTACTAAAAATTACCGCCAAAGTTTGGGTGCGTCTTATAAGCGAATATTTTCCCGAAACAAATTTTTCTGATCACAGTTACTGGTAAAATTTCAAGCAAATAAAAGGACACACAGTGTTGGTCATTGACTTTTATAAATATGGTGGTTCTGAAAAGAACCGGGGTGGTTCTGAAAAGAACCGTTTGAGTTGTGTACTGCCTGGAGTCTACTCGTCCTCGCTTTCACTGTCGGTGTCGAATTCGTTGTCTAACTCGTCGCCTGCATCCAGAACGTCTCCGCTTTCACTCTCTTCTTCGTAAACAGCGTCATCCTCAGTTCCATCAAGCGCATTAGAGATACCGCATGACTTGAACGATCTTATAACAAGCTCTGCGGGAATCTCCTGCCATGCTTTGTTGACCCACTGCAACACGAGTTCTTTGCTCGGCGCCCGCTTCCTTCCCGATGGCGTGTATGTGTGAAGGGTCCGTTCACCATCGAGGCCTGATATTGTGCTCTGACTCTGGTCTTAAAGGGCTTGTTTAGGCATTTGTCGAGGGGCTGGAGAACAGGAGTAAGGCCACTGGGAATTACAGCAACGTCGACATTCCTTCGCGCCAGCAGCTCTTTCACGCCGTCTGTTAGATGTCCGCGGAACGAATCCCACACCAGCAAGGCTCTCTGATCTGGTGTGAAGCGTAGATTTTTTCGCACCCATTGTTTTGTTCCTATGAAAGAAAGACAAAGAAAAAAGTAATTGAGTAAATTACCGTTAAACCCAAACATAAGCGCTGAAATAATCAACGGCGATAAATGTAAACAAACTCCCCGACGAGCGAGGTCAAATTTGCATAGATATGATACGTGCTTGAGAGCACGTGCTCAGTGTAATTTGATACGTCACAAAACGAGATTCACCTGTACAAAGTAAATAATAACCGGAAGCACTTTTACTTCAGGCAAATAGATAACCCGGTAGATAAGAAGGCATTTGCTAACCTTGGCTCCTTTGATCGCTGAACCAGTCGGCCAACAGTTGATCAAGTTCGGGCTCTTTTGGTCGGTAACGGCCCATGGAAGCGCGCTTAGCTGTCATCTTCAGTTCGCCTGAAAACAAGACGTTCTGCTGATTGCGCCACTTCCGAACCATTGATTTGGAAATTCCGTATTCTCTCGCTATCTCTCGATTGTTGTTAACAGCTTCAGCTTCAGCTACGATTTTCAACTTGAAGTTGAGATCGTAAGAATGACGGTGAGTGTTAGGCATGATTGTGCTGAATGTAGACTTCGCAAGATAATGTTCACCAGGTGAAGTAAATTTGCAACTACTGATTTTGTTGATCGAATGTTTCGTTATATGTACCGACAGGTTATCATTAAATGTGTGACTTTTTTTGCCTTTTGGTTATCACTGTGATAAATGTGTGATATTTTTGGGCTTTTGTTTATGTGTGTGACATTTTGCTTTTGTTTAATCAAGGCTTTTGTTTGTGCGGGTGGTCGCTTGCGTGTGCCGCAATTCTACTTTGTTAATTAACGCTAAACTAAATCAATACGCGAGTTTTTCGCTTTTTTGTAAGTTTATAAAAGAATTTACAATAAACTTGACTGATATTTACTCCCCGAACAACGGTGCGCCTTATAACCAAGTATTTTAGCGATATTTTCAGTTTGAAAACATGCAATAATAAAGTTGCCGAATTGGGGGTGCGTCTTATAGCCGAGTGCGCCTTATAACCGAATAACTACGGTACGTCATTGTTTGTGCACTTTGAAAAATTTAGCCTAACTTTTTCAAAATCGTCATTTCCAATATATTTCAATCTTCTCCATCCACAGCCATCCTTGTTCCTTTTTGGTTTAGTATCACTCCTTTGGTGTTTTCTTCCTTAGCAAACTACTATTATTTTTAAGTTCTCTACAATTTAAGGGTAATTTAACTTGTATTTTGTCAAAGAAATGACGCAAAATATTGTAATGCAGCTCCTTTAAAGTTACTCTAATTTAAGCCAACTCTTATCACTGGACATCTGTTTTCTTGCTTGTGTTGCAGGCAACAGCTGTCAAAAACCCTCTTGGAGTAGACTTTTGCCTAAGCCTTTGCCACAGCTTTGATGCAAGTGTTCAGGTAAATGACTGGTTTTTTGAAAGCTGGGCTAATGAAATAATGAGGCCTTTCATACCATGTACCGGTGCTATAAGGACTCTTTTTGAAGTGCCAGATATCCCTTAAAATCGGGACAACAAAATCAGGAAAGAACAATACACAGCTACGAACCAAGGATAAGATAACAGAGAAAATAAAAAACAGGCTGGCCATTTCTTTTAATTATACAGTCTTTCCCATAAAACCATGAACATCAGAAATGTATATGGAATGTTATTGTGTTACAAGAAAAAAGCCAACCAGGTGTGAGAAAACTAAACTGCAAACACCAACGGTAATTAGTTTGTGGTTTTGAGCTTTGTTCGCGTGTCCTGAACTTTGCTGTGATTGGTCACCACATAATCAACATTCTTGAATACTTCAGGTGTTCACGGTTTTACGGGAAAGACTGTAATAGCGTTGACTTTTTGAGAAAGTTGTGCTTAAATTCACGGCAGACTCATTTTTTGATAAATTTAGAGATATATACTGGATCAGTGGTAGTATTAGTCAGGGTAGCATTTTGTATAATTTGGTTTCATCAACTGGGTTGATAATGTGAATTGGCCACCGTAAAGAGATTCAAGAGCTGACGTTTCGAGCGTTAGCCTTTCGTCGGAGGGAATCGAAGGGCTAACTCTCGAAACCTCTAGCATTTTGTATGCTGGTTTTGGGACTAGCACCAACCATTTGTTTGTAACCGAGCTGAAATATTTTAGACAACTGAGAGCTTCTTAATTTTTGTTTTTTGGTTGGAAATGATTGTTGACCATATCAGAAATCTGCAAATCATCCTCACACTACATTAAGTAGCACTTCCCCAGCTATCCTAGGCAATCACAAACATCAGCATCTTGTTCTTATAAGGCATGATTGTCTAGTAAGCATATTTGCATTTTTAATAACTGAAAATCATGATTTTGAGACTAATAACTTTTATACATTGATGGTTTGTTACCATGTGTTGTAAAATGTTCTTGTTTCTGTTGTTTCTAGGTGGAAGCCATGCTAAAACTGTTGAAGTACATTGATCAGCTACCACTTGAAAAACCTGAAGGTACAAACTTATTGTACGATGTTTGTCCCAATGGAGCAGTTTTCACTTGAGTGTTGAAAGAAATAAGCAAATTACTTTGGTTTTGCATTACTATGCTCGGTGATTGGTTTAAAAATCTTGCACCACTTTTTTAACCAATCGGAAGTAAAACCAAAACCAATAGTGGCTCTCACGTGCATTTTTTCAAGTGTTTTGTGTCAGCTGCATGTAATTACTAGGAGTTTTGATTGGATCACTGGATTCTCTCTGTACTTTGTGATTGGCCAAAGTAATTACTGTGGTCTTGGTTAAACAACACTCAATTGAAACTCGCTCTGTTATTGCAGATGAAGTTCAGTGTGTGATGAAATGTGTATTCCCCGTGTTTGAAGGAAAGATCCTTCTGAGAAAAACAAATCACATGAGTTGAGTACCTTTCTGATACTGGATGGTGCTGTTTATCAAGAAATTCAAGTTGCACTGTTTTGCTACTAATTTTAAGTGATAAAATCTCCAGGCCAGAATCCATTTAGACAGACTGACAGGGATGCACACTGACTGATCTTGAAGACATACTGACTGATCTGCATACCAATAGACAGAAAGATGGACAGACTGTTGGTCAAACTGGCAGACAGACTATAGGCAGGCAGACTGACTGACATACTGGCAGACTCCTGACAGACAGATGGACAGACAGACAGTTGGACAAAATGGCAGACAGACATATAGACAGACAGACTGACTGACAGACTGGTGGACACACCTGACAGACATGAGACTCCAGACAGACAGTTGGACAAAATGGCAGACAGACATTTAGACAGACTGACTGACTGACAGACTGGCAGACACACCTGTCAGACATGAGACTCCAGACAGACAGTTGGACAAAATGGCAGACAGACATATAGACAGACTGACTGACTGATAGACTGGCAGACACACCTGACAGACATGAGACTCCAGACAGACAGATGGACAGACAGACAGTTGGTCAAACTGGCAGACAGACTATGGGCAGGTTGACTGACTGACAGACTGGGAGACACACCTGACAGACATGAGACTCCAGACAGACCGAGAAATGCACTGACCTGACCAACAGAGACAGACACCAGTTCAATAGACCAATTTCGATATTTTAAAATTCAGCCTAAAACAATAGTCCTCAGCACGAGGCTCCGGGGTATAAACTATAGTGTTTGTGGGATTTATTCCCCGGAGCCTCGCAGTGATGTCTATTGTTTTAGGCTGAATATTAAAATATCGAAATTGGTCTATTCTTCCTCTCTTCTTTTATACCTCTAGCCATCCACATCTTGTGCTTCAGTTGTTTGTTTATTATTGCTCTGTTGTACTATCATGTGCTTTTCACATTTGTTGTAAAATAATGCGTCTTAACCTTGTGGCAGTTTGTAGTAACCGGTTCCTTAAAAGGCTTTTATTCTTATGTCTCCATTAACCCTTTTCAGGTCGTCACAAGCCAAGAATGACAAGGAGGAGTGCAAGTCGTTTTCTCGCTGTAACACCTCTATTTGACGTAGACACCCACTCAGCTAAACACCTTAGGCAGTTCAAGTACACATCGCTTAGCCTAATCCCTTCGCTTCTGGAGAGTGACGACTTTATCAGCAGGGTTAGTTATAAGACATGCAGGAACAGGATCCAGAATTACCTTTTTGGTCTTGGTGCCACCTGGTGTGGTCGTCAAAATTGTCCTCCTGCTAGCAGCAGGAACTCGCTGCAATCGTAGATTAACAGAAAAATCTCTTTCAATTCTATTTCGGAATTAGTGGTAAGGTAAAATGTCAGTTGTTGGCAATTTTATGTCTGTTTAATCGCTTGGCTGAAAATCAAACTTAATGTTAATTTGACTATGAGATCTTTGTGTACCACATGTAGCAATGGTAAAATAGTCCCGGAAAGAGTTACCGTAGTCATCCATTTGTGACCAGTTGTAAAATTCTGGTCACCAGTGCAACTTGTTTAGTTGCATTATATTGGCAAACAGGAAGGCACAGTTTCAGACCCTTCAGAATATCTTATTTTTGTAGCACATCAGTGGTAAACCAAACCTCTGTGGCATAAGTTTGCTAGAACAAATTGCAAACCCAAGACATGACATACATGTATTGATGCCGATTCTTTCACCTGCGTATTCTGTGAGTGTCTAAAACATGTCGTAATGATTGCCTTGTTGTTTTATCATGTACTACAGGCCCATGTTGAAGGTGAAATGCTCAATTCTCTCTTCCTCAGGTAATTGTTTTTGTTTGGTGTTTTTCTTGGTGTAAATTCATGCACAGTTTGAATTTTATTGATAAGAGAGGTTTCGACAGGGAATTGAAGTCCACTCTTACACTGTATACTATTTAATATATTATTTTTCATTTCCATGGTGAAAAAATGTTTTTCAACAATGTTCAGTAATTTCTTTACTTCTGTAGGCTGCTAGAGGATGCCTTGAACTTCATGACCAAAATGGCACAGCATGGAGAGGATGCACCTCATGACACAACTGGGAAATTTTGGAAAGCCTTGCTGCATAAAACTTATGAAATTGTTGACAAGGTATGGAAGTTATGTAAATGGTTTGAGGGCCAGGTGCTTCTTGGTAAATACCCTCCTATGCCCCTCCCCTCATTTTACCCGAAGAACTAAGACATTGAATATGGCTTCAACTTGAGATGAATCCGTAATGCTTACATGTATTACACAGTGGCTACGCACAGTACTACTCCAGAAGTGTCCCGCCCTAGTTTGCGGTCAAACTTCCTTTCCACACAAATTTTGCCCACTACTTGCCTGTCATTATTATTGATGTATGAACAATATGTGGCTACTACATACTTTGGGGCAGCAGGAATGATGCAGTGATGAGACGGCTTGCCTCACACCAATGTGGCCTGGGTCTAATTGTGGCCCGGTGCCAAATGTGGGTTGAGTTTGTTGTTGGTTCTCGTTCTTGCTCCCAGGGTTGTTCTCCAGGTTATCCAGTTTTCCTCCCTCCGCAAACATCAACATTTCTAATTAACAATTAGACTACTAGCTGAGTTTTCTATGAGTGAATAGTCATGAGGCACAGCCAAGTGGACTATTCGCTCATAGAAAACTAGGGAGAGTAGTCTAATTGTTTTAGTAGGAAACTCAAAAGGTTTGCTTTCCAAAAGTTACTTTTTTATGTACTTTTACGCCCAAAATCAATAAAAATCGTGCCTTCAAAGAGCAAAACGTGTGCAATCGTGTTCTATCGGTGAATAGAAAACAGCGGGAGAACCAATCAGATTTGTGGAGTTCCAATAGAACACAGCTGAGTTTCTACTAAATGACACTTGGATCTGGAACAGTGGATAAAGAGAAACCATGTGTAAATAACACCGAAAATTACTATTTATTTTTTGTTTGTTTATTTATGTATAAATTAACTACGACATGAAATGTTTTTTCCAAGGTCAATCTCCTTTTACCTGTATCAGTGTTTTTTGATGTCATTAAGAAGCTTCTTCACAGCAGCAACAGTACAGTAAGACGCAAAGCGATGGAGCTTCTCAACAGTAAACTAAGCAACAATGCTGGTGGTTATGGTAGTGATCAGGTATTCAGATTTATTGTTAGCTATTTTATTGCCAGGGTTCATACGTGTCAGAATAGGGAAGAACGGTCTTGACAACTAAACAAGCAGAACAGGATTATCTTAATCAGCAAATATTACCATTCTGTTCAATTTTTGTCTAGAACATAACATCACAACAAAGAAAGATGGAAATCCTGTGAACAGGAATGTTATGGCTGGAATAGCCCAACCTTCCAAGTTTGCACTGTTTTTGACCCAACCAGAAGAGAGATTTCTCAGAAATATATTATACCCTGCAGTGTAATCGTTTTAATTTTCTACACCTGTCTGCTTTGCAAGGTGTTGTTTTTGTCAAGGACAGAAAAGCTGTAGGTGCAGTGGCCTAATGGTCATTTCGCTAGACTCTGATTGAACAGAGGGGGGTAAGTTTCTAAAGAAACTGTGGTGCTGCATTGGTGGGAAGTATAACAATATAATTTGGTTTTATCAACTGGGTTGATGATGTGAATTGGCCACCGTAAAGAGATTCAAGAGCTGACGTTTCGAGCGTTAGCCCTTCAATCGCTCCGATGAAGGGCTAACGCTCGAAACGTCAGCTCTTGAATCTCTTTACGGTGGCCAATTCACATTATCAACTCAGTTGATAAAACCAAATTATTCTGATTGAGCAGTACAGGTTCGAGCTCTTGGGCAAGTCATTTTAATCTCATAGTGCCTCTCTTTACCCAGGTGGAGGAGTAGAAATACTCCTAGTTGCTTCATTCTAAGAAATTATACCAGGATGTGCTCTGGCCTGATGGGTCACTTGTACACAGACAATTAATGAGAAGTGGATTGCAATTTGCAGGTCAAAGCATTGGTAAGCCTAGTAACTGAGCTACTTGCAATATCAAGGGGATCTGGGAAGAGTGAGGAGTCCATTATCAACAAACAAACAGCACTGTACAGTCTGAAGCTTCTCTCTCGGTTGCTGTCCAAGGATTATCCCAGTGAGTTTAAGGAGGTATGTTTTGTCTATTGTCTTATCCAACAAGTAATTCATGTTAAAACAGTGATATGTATATTGTACCATTGAGATTAAATATTTTCTCATTTAAATCAAAACACTAATCAACCAAGCAATCAAGTAACCATCCTACCAACTTGAACCAGCCAACTAACCAAAAATCAATGAGCCACCACTTACTGACTGTCCAACTAACCAAAAATCAGTGAGCCGACAAGCAAGTTAACGAATGAACCAACCAACCCACCCACCATACAACCAACCAACCAACCAGTCAGCTACCCATCCAACCAACCAGCCAACTGACAAACCGACCAACCATACAGCAACCAACCATACAACCAACCAACCAACCAGTCAGCTATCCATCCAACCAACCAGCCAACTGACAAACCGACCAACCAACCAACCCACCCACCATACAACCAACCAACCAGTCAGCTACCCAACCAACCGACCAACCAGCCAACTGACAAACCGACCAACCAATCAACCCACCCATCATACAACCAACCAACCAGTCAGCTATCCAGCTATCCAACCAACCAACCAGCCAACTGACAAACCGACCAACCAACCAACCCACCCATCATACAACCAACCAACCAACCAGTCAGCTATCCAACCAACCAACCAGCCAACTGACAAACCGACCAACCAGTCAGCTACCCAACCAACCAACCAGCCAACTGACAAACCGACCAACCAACCAACCCACCCACCATACAACCAACCAACCAACCAGTCAGCTATCCAACCAACCAACCAGTCAGCTATCCAACCAACCAACCAGCCAACTGACAAACCGACAAACCAACCAACCCACCCACCATACAACCAACCAACCAACCAGTCAGCTATCCAACCAACCAACCAGCCAACTGACAAACCGACCAACCAATCAACCCACCCATCATACAACCAACCAACCAACCAGTCAGCTACCCAACCAACCAACCAGCCAACTGACAAACCGACCAACCAATCAACCCACCCATCATACAACCAACCAACCAGTCAGCTACCCAACTAACCAACCAGTCAGCCAACTGACCAACCAACCGACCAACCAACCCACCCACCATACAACCAATCAACCAACCAGCCAGCCAATCGACTGACTGACTGACCGACCAACCAATCATATAACCAACAAACAAACAAAGAAATAACCCAATTCATTTTAAAATGAGATTCTTTTCATGAACTAAATGCATACATTAGAATTTGAAACAAAGTAGCTCATGACGGAACATACGAACTCGTACTAAATTTTCTGATAATTATAAAGTTCTGTCTTCCCATAAAATTCCTGTTTTGTCATTCTGCTTATGCACTCTGTCTCATTAGGCGCTTTAATTGTTACATTTCATATCCAACAATAGTTAGTTTTACTTTGTATGTACAGGTGATGTCTACAGCAATTGATGTGTTCTCGTCCAAGAATGCCAATGCACAGGTGAATTTTGAGTTTGCCATAGTGTCTAGTATAGAAGCTCTGTCACCGATGGACAGAGCTTGAAATGTTTAGGTTAAAATTTTGAAGTTTGTTAGACTATGTTTGTTGAGACTAGTCAGCCAAGCATGAAGTGAATAAATATTGTCATGCAAACTTTTGTGGCAGCTTGTCTTCTTGCCTTAAAATTTTGCGTGACCATATTTATTTGCTTCACGCTCGGCAGACTAAGAGAAAAAGGAACTGCTAGTAGTCTAGAAGTTTGTCAATTACAATCCTTCTCAATCAAAGCCGTCTTTATAATTTCTTTAATAATTATTTGTTACCTCTGGTGTTTTTCCACCTTGGAGTACAACTATTTAAAGGTGTCATTTGATTACCAGTTTTAATTCATTCTTTACCAAAGGTGGTCCTCGCACACCAGGGGACATTATGCAGAAGCATAATCACAACACATGCACACACAATAACTGAAATATAGTAGCGATGTGTTGCAGCGACACATCCCATTGTGCTGTGACAGAGCATGCCACTTCAGCAGAAACAGTATGACTTTCATCAGCAAACATTTTCATATTTCCTGCATTTGGACAGTGGTGATTTAGAGTGATATTGCACAGCTACTTGGTTATTAATATCGATATTTTGTTCTTGACATAGGTGGCCTCGAGCGCCTTGCTTTGTGCAGCGGAAGTGGTCAGCGGACTAAAGACTCACTGCATCCCATTTTTACCACAGTTGATGCCCTCCATTATTGAGTTACTTAAAAGGACTGGAAGTGAAAGGTACAGACAAGGCATTAGTTGTGTATCTTGAAAAAGAATTGACTTTTTGGTTTTATGTCTGATTGGTTGAGAAAGTGGTGTGAATTTTTGAAGCCAATCACTAAGCATTGCAAAACCATAGCAAATGTGAATTTCTTTCAACATTTGAATGGCAATATTCTCTATGGTAGGTTAAGGTGGCTTACAAGTTGTTATTATTTTCTCGATATTACTCGACTGGTTACCATAGCAACAGCTGAACATGTTCAAAACACCCTTAATTTAAGCTTTTTTAACTTTTATGAACTTTTATTTTGAGGACCTCCCTGAAAAGCACTTTTTAAGTGATGGGAGCATCATCATTAAATATTTTTAATTGTTATTATTAAAGGTCTTATAACTGAAAAGCAAGCTTGGTAACCCCCATTATTTTTTTATCACTGAATGTTGATTGTCATGTTTAGATGCAAGTTTTTGCAAAGTTAAAAAAATTCTTGGGAGAAGTTTCGGAGCTTCATAATCAACAGTGGTACTACTGACCCATAGGAAGAAGAATAAGTTCTGGAAGCTGTTGTAAGCCACCTTTATACCTCAAGCAGTGACAATCTGTAATAGTTTTATCAACTGGGTTGATAATGTCAATCCATCTTTCTGTATATAAAAACACCCGACGCACAATTCCTTGATTCGCTCCGACGAAGGGCTAACGCTCAAAACGTCAGCTCTTGAATCTCTTTACAGTGGCCAATTGACATTATCAACCCAGTTGATAAAACCAAGTTATATTGTTATACTTCCCACCGACGCAGCACCACAGTTTCTTTAGAAACTTACCCTCTCTACAAATCTGTAATAGTGCCTGTTTTAACTGTTTCTCAATGGCCGAGAAGAAATGATTATCGAATTGTTGCCTGACTAGTGGTCATTTCTCTTTCAGAAGCAATCTTCTGACACTGTGTGGTGTGACTGCCTTGTGTAAAGCCACAGAAACACTACCTCCCTTTCTTAGTCCTTACTTAGTGGATATTTTAATACAGGTGGGTTTGTCTTGCTACACGATAAAAAATTTAATCGACTATTCTTCCCTCACAACAATTTGCTGGTTTCCGGATTACGTTTTATATAAAAGGTGGGACAATTTCTCAAGTTTTCTGAAAGTTGCGTTATATTGTTTTACACTGTGCCATTTTCATGGTCTTTATTCTCACGGATCTTCGCTCGCAACCAATGAACATGCCACAATTTTCGTAGTTATTATATAATATCTTTTGTTTTGTCCATGTAATAAATTTTGTTGCAGGTTACAAGACCGTTGTTTATTGGAGGAGACGTTACCGAAAACCACAAGGAACAAGCTGAAGTTGCAAAGCACTCGTCAGTTGAAGCACAGTTGAAGGATCGCTTAAGTTTGCTCAGGTAAGTAGGTGTTTTATAATTACAGGGAAATTTAGAAGTTTTCCATCACTTGGTGTTTACTGTGCCTTCTTTAATGAGCTAAAATGGTTGAGAAAACATAACGTTCCTTTCTTCATCCAGAAATAATGAAATGAAAAATGAAACCACTATTATGTAAAACAGGAAGTTGGGGGGAGGGTGTGTGTGGTTGATAAGTTGGAGGGAGAACATTAACAATGTAAACAAAGTTGAAAACACAGGGCTGATCACTATCTTTGTCAAGTTTGGTCGGATTTCTTCAAATATGTAAAATTAACTCTGAGAAACGTGCATGCCCTTGTTGTATTTTATATGGAGGTTGTATCTGATGATTTTTTATTAACATGCAGGAAAGAGTTGGCTAGCAAGATTTCACCTCGAGTATTGATATCTGCAGTGTCACAATGCTACAACTACATTTTCTCAGAACAAAAGGTAACACTAAGTAGGAATATGTTTCGGTCAAACTTTTAGTCTTCACTCATGGTTCATTAAGGGGCACTGTCACAGGGGTTTTGCAATCCATTTGCATCCCTGACATCCTAAATGATAACGCGGCAATAAACGGTTTCAGTGTGGTTACATAGTCCTAGGTTACAAAACTACACCATAATTTTTGGGTTTCCATTGATACAGAAACATTTCAGCGTTTTACATGTAAAATGACGCCAAAATACCGTGACAGTGCCTCTTTAAAGGCATTTTCGGTGTTATGGTTATAGCGACCATCAATCTTCGTCATTCTAAGCCGTCCTCGTCTGGAGACAAATTCACTATGCGTTCCCCCTCAGTCAGAATCCTCCAATTTGATTGGTTAAAAATAATATTTTTATTAAAGAAAGCCAATTTTGGTAGGTGCGGTGGCCTAATGGTTATTGCACTGGACTCCAGATCGAGCGGTCTGGGTACGGACCATACTGTGGACGCTGCATTTTTTGGGAAATACTCTTGAAGGAGCTACGTCACGATATTTTGAGTTATTACCCTTTAAATTTAGGAAACCTAAAAAAATTAGTTTGCTAAGGAAGAAAAACACCAAAGGAGTGATAATAAACCAGAAAGGAACAAGGATGGCTAAGGATGGATAAGATTGAAACGGATTGAAAATGACGAATTTTAAAAGTTTAGGGTAAATTGTTCAAGTACATGAACGATGACGTGGCTCCTTTAAAAGATTTAATGCCCTGGAAACCAGGGTCACTAGGCTTGAACACACCCTTAGTCAATTTTGCTGAATTTCGTACTGTATTGACCCATTTTTCAAACATGGAAGATTTTGCCACGATCTGTTCAGTCTTTATTAAGCTGCGGTTGTTTTGTATTCTAGGAGTGTGTGGCCTTATTGATGAGCTTGCTTGCAGAATGTGTGAACGCCATGAAGAAGGAAGATATTAAGACATACCATCCAAACTTGTTTCCCCTCTTCCTAGAAGCATTTGATTTTAGAGTCCATTACAACCAGGCAGTAAGTTATGCCTGTCTGTCTATCTGTCTGTCTGTCTGACTGGTTGTTTGTTTGTCTGTCTGTCCGCCTGCATGTTCTGTCTTCGTAGTCATTTAAATTTGTTACTTTCGTAACTTTACCTTCCTTCTTTTTTGCAGGAATTTGACGATCTTGTAAACCAAACGGAAGGGAGTGTGATCGAAGCCTTTCTGTGTCTTGTGGTCAAGCTGTCTGAAGCTTCCTTCAGACCAATGTTTTTACGGGTGAGATTACCAGTAGATCTTTTCAGGTTTACTGCATAATTAGCATTTTCTTAGAAACTTGAAGATAACTTTTAAGGTAACCAGGGTGTCTGTCTTTGAGATATTAGAGGAGGTACGTTTCTAAAGAAACTGTGGTTCTGCGTCAGTGGGAAGTATACATGTAGCAAGATAATTTGGTTTTATCAACTGGGTTGATAATGTGAATTGGCCACCGTAAAGAGATTAGAAAGCTAGTGACTCAAAATGCCACAAAAACGCAAAAGACCATGCTAAAAACACAGAGATAGTTAATTTGATCATCAGGCTTACATGTATGTTGTATAGTATTTGAGGGTCCAAAAGTGCAAAGTGTGTATTTTATCGAGCATTCCTCATGATTATTTGAACCTAACCGTTAAAAAATACGGTACATGCATGAGATCAAATTGTGTCATAATGTCATGGTCCATCGAACAGTCCCGATTGTCTGTCTGTAACTAAAAGTAAGAGCAAGCAATAGCTGTTTTGTTGCTTAAGCAATCCTGCATGTTGTTCTAATGGAATTATGATTAAAAACTGAAATCGGCAGAGCACCTCTCAAAGCGTAGCCATTTCTAGCACTTTTCAATCAAACGTTGCTTTGTTATAGTTGATAGATTGGGCGACCAGTGCTTCTTCCAGTAAAGAACGGATGCTTGTTTTTTATCGCCTCTGTGACAGGTAATAAAACACAGTGCACTTCAATTTCTTTGTCTTCTTATTTGCTACTTTTGCTTCAGTCACATTCTGCTGCATTCTTGCCTCCCCAGCCATCTGTCCCCTACTGTGATAGGGTTCTAACTTCAGAGTGGTTCAAATGGAGGTGCTTACTCTGTCTTTATCTTTCTTCTTCTATCCATCATACATTTTTTCTTTGTCCATTCTGCATTCCCCCCACCCTCTTTATTATAAAATATTTTCTCCTTCCCTTGTCATACACTTTTTTTCTTACTGAATTAGAAATATTTCGAGAAAAACCTAAAGGATGTCTTAGTTGGAGTTGGCTTCAGTTTGTGTTTTTGTCTTCCTTTAGTGTGGCTGTGAAGCTGAAAGGTTTATTTGTGTTATTTGCCGGTTATCTCGTGAAGAACTGTGCTTCTCTGTTAGATGCCACTAACATCTCCAAGACAGGTAAGGGCCTGCTTCCATTTGATTCTTGTTTCAAACCATCAATCTTGGCCCCAAATGCCACGATCCTTTTGGTCAGCACACAGAAAAGAGATGTCTGTTTCGGTTTGAATTCTCCTTCCTTGCATAGCTTAATTAACTCAAATACCTTAAGAGAAAATTACATTTTGATCAATCCGAAGAATTTAAAAAGATTTTTCTTTTATCTCTCAACGTCTATTTCTTGCCTTAGGAGAAAACATTTTTCCAAATGTGTCTAAAGAGCGAGGAAAACACAAAACGTGTTCACTGCTTAACTATGTGTTGGATTGTCTACACAAGTGCTTCATGTATGACACACATGGATTCCTGGATAATGATCGCTTTCAGTGCCTGATGCAGCCATTGGTAGATCAGGTAGTGTAACCAGTCCATGCATAAACAACATCGCATGGTTTTATATACTCACTTATAATATATTGGGGCTAAAGTGGTATCCCTGTTGGAGACTGACACACTTCACTTCCAAATACAGTTAATCCGACCATCTTACTGATCAAGTTGTTTTTTCTCTGTAATCAGATTGAAAACTCGTTAGGGGGAGACGAGGTATTTAAAGAGCGCCTTTCTAACCACCTGGCCCCATGCCTCGCGCAGTTTGCCGTGGCCGCAGGGGGTGATGTGCAGTGGAAGCCTCTGAACTACCAAGTGCTGCTGAAAACACGGCATAGCTTGCCATCGGTAGGTTCTACGTCTGCTAAGTTTGCAGTTGAAGTTGGTTATTTCTTGTTACCTTTGTTAGCTTGTTAGTGTCGACATGCAGATGGTGTGTCAATATAGAGGTTGGTGGGTTGGAGGCCTATTGACGTCAAAATAACTTTTGCTTCTTGATCAGCAGGGTACAAAGAAGTTGAATTTTCCAACTTGCCCTTAGGGCAAGCTGAAGCCAGGAAGTACTACCCTGGAGGTCATTTCGACTATCCCGAAAAAATTCTCAGAACTGTGATGAATTAATTAATTTGTGAAAACTTTCACTTGGGCAAGTGAAGGATAAAATCCACTAGACTGATGGCAAAATCCACTAGGCCTGGGCTATCGGACACTAACTTCCATGTACGCTGTGATGTCTCCCAGGCTGACTTTCCGAACGAAATTCATGGGTATATTTCAGCACTGAGCTTACCACAGAGTTAACTATCTAATTTCCCATGTATGTCAAAAACCGCAAAGGAAACAAGCAAGATACCGTTAATAAAATAAAACCTTCTGCCTGTTTGTTGGCAGATTAATCCATCTCTTTGCTGACTGTCATTATCTGGTTGTAGAAAGCTTATTTAATGGCATCTCTTTGTTCAAGGTTCGCCTGGCAGCGCTGAAGGTGTTAGAGGGATTCCATGCTCGGCTTGGGGAGGATTTCATGGTGCTTCTTCCAGAAACTATTCCTTTCTTAGCAGAGCTTATGGAAGGTAAGGGACGAATGCTTTTGCGTGACATTATACATAAGTCACGAACGCTTCATTTCTTTGAAATTTATAACATTTCTTGTTGCAAAGGCACAACAGCATCTATTAAAGTTGTATTTTTTCATTTCAGATGAGTGCTTCGAGGTTGAAGAGCAGTGTCAACACGTTATCTCGGAGATTGAACAAGTCTTAGGAGAGTCGCTACAAAAATACTTTTGATAATCATGATGTCTCTTTTTCGCCAGTGTAGCAAGCATCATAAAGTTGTTCAGCTAACAAGTGCTGTTTCTGAGATTCTTCATGAATGCTCAAAGATCTCCCCAGTTTTATCCAATCAAAAGGTAGCTGAGCACTCATGAATTCTCTGCAGTCTGAAAGCTGTCATGCCAAAATGATGCAATGAGGATATGTCATGTTACTTAAAGCTGTCTCCTTCAATTGTTTCCCAACTGTGCTCGAGTTGTGAAGCAACTTCTACTGTTCCTACAGTGTAGTGTACAATCAAGCAGAGGGGACAGTGAAAACACTAATATCAACACGCTACTAGAAAATTTAATCCTTTTTTACAAAAAAATATGATCTGGATTCTTTTAAAACAAAAGTAGCAAACGGCTGATTCAGTCAGTGAAATACAAGAGTAATTTACCTCACCATAATGCTTACATTACGCAGTTAATGTAACCAATTAGCAGCTTTGTTGTCCCACAACCTTTATTTTCTTTACAAAAGTAGTACACTGCTCGGGTGATGAGATCTGAATAGTATGGGTAAAATTGTTGCTTATTTGCAGCAAAATGCCTCTTGTCTTTGCTGTGTAAAATGTAAAAAAAATTATAAAACGATCAGATTAAAATCCTGCCTTTCCTTTTTCCTTAATCTTCCCAATTTAATTTAGAGGGTCCTGAAGAGGGGAATGGGAGCTTGGATTTTCCTATTTTTGAA
Source organism: Blastomussa wellsi (assembly GCA_947652115.1). Classification (NCBI taxonomy): domain Eukaryota; kingdom Metazoa; phylum Cnidaria; class Anthozoa; order Scleractinia; family Plerogyridae; genus Blastomussa; species Blastomussa wellsi. Next base: position 14,583,993 of record OX393571.1, read on the forward strand.
CTAGAAAAATGGGTTTGTGGTACCGAGAATGGAGTTTGTGGCAGTGGTTAGGGGTTTTGTTTTGAAATTTGGATGCGCTGGGATTTGGACAAAAGGTGTGCTGAGAAGTGGAATTTGCTAACACCCACCCCACCCCCCTCCCCCACCCCCTTCACAACCCTCAATTCACATTATGGGATTTGGTTCTTTTCTTAGAGTTATTGTATTAGCGTCCAATACTATTTACATGGTACTATACAAGCAGTGGTTTCCTCTTACACTGCTAGCAGGATATTATAAATTTTATATGGCCGAGCTAGTTGCAATTTGCTAATAATAAAAGTTAAGAATAGATCACTACAAGCTAACCACCGGGGACGTTATACTTTTGGACACATTTTTGAAAATCGTCATGATAGACAAATCTCATTGAACAGTAAAGATTGAACCGCGAGTAGGGCATAGGTTGATAGTTTGTCTCCCGTGAAAACACGTAACTTTTCCAGACTGTGTTGCTTGTTTGGTTGATTAACTGTTGGTTTAGCTCGTCAATTCTGTCTGCATTAAGAAATTTGTTGTTTGACGGGTACTTCTGGCTGAAAGTGTAATCCAACTGCCAAACAGGGTTGGAGAATGCTGCAACAACATAAGATTAATACAAATTATTTAACACAAATTGACCAAACTTTACACACAATGCTTATTGAAAAATGTATGATTAGGACCTTTTTGTACAACTTGTCCAGCCAGTGGTGGGAGGTGTGGTGGCCTCGAGGCATGCACTAGGTGACAAGTCGAGGCAACAGGCCCCTGCGACAAGCCGCCCCGTGTGCACTGCACCCAAAACAAGCCCTGGCTCAAACCCACCCAGCGACAAAACCCTGCTGCAGCGAAAAAATGCATGGTTGTAGCAACTTGTCTCCCAACAAGAGTGCGCCAGACTCTGGATTGAGCAGTTTGGCAGGCATCATTGTGTTGTGTTCTTGAGTATGACAATTTACTCTTGCATTGCCTCTCTCTCCTGGTTTCCAGTCCCCCAATAATTATTTGGGAAGAAATTTAAATTTATACAATTGGAATATTACTGTTTCACGGCTCTCATAGATATGTAATAATAACACAATTCACTGCTTATGGTAATTCACTATGCGCTTTTAGCCATTCTGGAAGCATTCCTTTTCCAGGGGAGCATGGCCCAGAACCCCCTTACATGGCTTGCTCCTGTGGTGTGTGCTACAAATGCCAATGGCATTTGCATTAGCCCCCCTCCCCCCCAATTGCAAATATCCTGCGCAGTCCCTGTTCTTACCTGTAGCCATCACTAGATCCATGTAGTACTGACTATAGTCCACCAGTGACAGTTGATCAGTGTCCAGTGACATTAACCTGAATGCTGGATTGTTGTGATAAACAGGAGAGATGGCAGGTGCAAGAAGTACATATGACTTTGCACTGTCTTGCTTGGAATCACCTGTTGGGGGCATCATTTGGAGACGGAAATCATCTTTGTGAGAATGGGCAAAGAACTGAGCTGAAAAGAAGAAAGAAAATCTGGTTCTTGGGAGTACAATCCATTAAAAAAAGGAAGTGGAAATATTTTTGAATTATCATTGATTTGCGAATTCTTGGAAAATTACCAGAAATGTTTGGTTTGGTATCGGAAATCAACGGGCCTAGGAAACTTAAAATTCATATTTTTGATGTCTTAAAAAGTTATCACTAAATTCATTCACTGATACTTGACCGTCTGAATCAAGACTCCTGTGGGCAGTTGGTGATAGGCTTCCGTCAATGACCTTAAATGGAAGGTGTTTGTTTAATCAACCCCTTCAAAGGGGTTTACATAAACAAAACCTTTCCTTATAAGGTCATTATGGCATTTTGATTGACGGAAGCCTATCACCAACTGCTTGCAGGAGTTTAGATTCATTGGGTTGTGCGTCTCAGTGAATTTGACAATAATTGATCAAGAAGCAACCAACAATTGTAATTGGCTTGGCACTTTCTTCATTGTTATGTATTTTACACAGTTCTGACTCTACAACCTAAGATCACAAAACGTTTTAATTTTCTTTATGAACTTGTAGGACTTTGATTTGATTACTGCACCTTATCCATTTAAATCTTTACTGTTGGCTGATGAGGAACTCAAGATTAAGCAACTTACCAGTCACCAAGTCACTGTACTTGTTTGCCACAAGATTCAAATAGGTTTTTGTATAGTTACTGAACCAGTAGGGCTGTCCATAATAGCTGTCAATTCTACCCAAAAAAACAAACAAGCAAATTCAGATCAAAAAGCTTCAAAGGGACACTCGCAATGGGTCATTGCAGCTGACAGTCACATGGCTGCTCTAAAGCAGGGTGGACATTGTACAGTGTAATCTTTTGGTTATAAAAAAGGTGAATTTGTTGGGATACAGAGATCTGTCAATAGATTAAAATAGCCCTTGTCTGACTTTTGAATGCCGTTATGAGATCCCCCACCTCCCATCATACTGATATTAAATGTCCTTCTGCAAAACCCCTTATGCAGTTGCTAAGTCCCAGGGGCAGTTTCTAAGTCCCAGGGCTTAACTATGATAAAGACAAGTTCTTAATAATAACATACCCTGCAGGAATGTGGCTGGCTAACATCACCTTTTGTCCTTGGCTTCTGGCAAGTTCTAATTGGTTTTCTAACCACACTAATTGCCTGGAGGCCTTTTGAATAATTTCTGCACTACTTCCAACTGATACAGACCAGTACAAGCTGTTTAAGGCTAACAGAACCATTTTGCCACCTTAAAAATAATGACAAATCAAAGTTAACATCAGTTCTGGAGAAACTTCACGAGAACAGGTGAAGTGTGCATGCTTCCTTCACCTCCCCCCATTCCCAAGCCTGTTGACTGAAAATGTTGCATATATGATGATTTTTCTCCGACCATCTTCATTCAGTGCCTGCATAGGGGAAAATAGGTATTGAGGAAGGGAGTGCAAGGTGAGATAGGTAGGGGGAAAACAAGAGAGGAACACTTTTCCATCATCCCCTGCTCCCCCACCTTGTGCTTCTCTCCTTCCTTGCCACGTGCCGCATGAAGACCAGTTGAAGGCAAGCAAACAGGAAATCATTGTTTGCAAACACAACATTTTTGAAAAACAAAAAAACGGAAACATTTTTGTGTTCTTGGACACAAGTGTAGTTTAGCCTGTTCCAGGTCCTTGGATAGTGGGGCACATGAAGAAAATATACACAAGCGGAAGAGCGAAGAGGTGGGGATCACCCTAGCGTCACCTCTTCACTCTGCCCCACTATCTGAGAGCCTAGAACAGGCTATCTAGAGTTCAAAACATGGAACTGGATGACACAGTTACCTGCAATGCTTGCATTGTAGTACCCGCCTTCCAAAAAGCTTTCCTCCAACACAGGCTGTGTTGTTGGCTTGTTAACATTGCTAGGACACCCATAGCACAGAATCAGGGGGGCCCACAAGGATAAGAGCTCTTTGTACCAGTCACTGCTGGAGTTTGGTAGAATGTAGTGTCCTGGCAAGTCATTATTTCCAATCACTGGAAAAACAGGAATGCCTGGAAATCTTAAATGCGCTTGGTTACTGACTGTGGCAATGTTGTCCAGCACTCTCTGTGGGCCAGCATAATTTGTCCACATCCGATGTCCAGACAAGTCCCCTGTTCAAACAAGGTTATGAGACTGATTATGGCCTATCAGTTTTAAGTAAATTTTTATTATAATTCTTAAGCGAAATTTTTAAGTATATTTTTTGAACACGGCCTCCATGAAAAGCAGTTTTTATTCTTCAGTATTTTATACCTTTTTTGTAGCTGGGAAGATAGGTAGTTAGTTGATTACCATAAATACTTCTAAATAAGCTGATGGAAATACTGTGTATAAATAAAGTTATCTTTGGGGGGGGGGGTGGGGTGGGGGGTTGGTACTCCATACAGTGGACTATACAGGAAGGATCAGCCCAAAAGTGTTACCTTTTGTAGGCTGGAGTACAGATTTCACAAGTTGGAGTACACAAAGGTGTAGGGAAACTTCCAGTTTGGTAATTTGAACTGGCCTTTCAATAAATCTCTCGCACATCACTGAGTAGGTGAATCGTATTGGTATTCTGGTGAAAAATTAAGAAAAGAGATGTTGTAGTAGTAACCCTTCTGTAGGGGGGAGGGGGATTTAATGACTGCTCCAGTTGCACCTTCCTGTCTCTTGTCTGTTTGAGTACCCTGTCCACCATCCCCTCCCCCCTCCCCTCTCTCTCATCTCTCCTTCTCCCACCCAGGTTGATAGTCTCAACTAATATTGTTTTTACTTACCACTAATCAAGATGAAGCTTACATCCTCCACATTACTAACATTTTTTATGGCATCCAAGGAATTTTCTACAAGAGATGCTGGTGAATCACAGCCAATCCTTCCATACTCGGCAACATATGCCGCTGTATCATTGCTCCCTTCTTGAGATCGACAAAAGGAACTTTTTGAGATGGTCTTGTCATAAAAGGGATCAAAATGAATATCTGAAAAGTGGATGAACTTCATAACACTATTGCTGGCTGTCCTTTCACCTCTCTGGACATTACACATGTCCTGTTTACGACCACTTTCGTATGTTACAATTAAGATCACGATTAGTATACAGCAAATGACTGTCAGTACCCCAATCAAAACTCGTGCTTTCATAGTTTTCTTTTTCCATTTTCTGTGTTCAAGTAGAGTGGCACTTGAATCCTCGGGTTCTGAATAATTGCTGGAGTCTTCATTTGACAGATTCCGCCGTGAATAACTCACTGCCATCTTGTCTGAAATTGAATGTACATATGGAGGATAAATTAAAGTCAAAGAATTGCCATGGTTGTCAACTGTCACATATCATCACTTTTTATGCTAAAAACAATTTGTCCGCGTAAATGTTAGCCTCACCCAGGACTTAAATTCAGTCCTTTACTGTTATGATTTAGCTCCCAGGGTATGTAGGGACTGATAATTTATTCAGGAGGGTATGGGCTGGTGTAAATAGGGGGAAATAATTGCATAAAAATCAAGAGAATGAAGTCCTGAAAATGTGGATATTTTGTAAGGAATCCCCCAAATATTTGAGATTAAGAGTTCTACTAGAGGTATATAAATGTTGTTTTACGTTTATTACCCCTCAATTTCCACTTTCATAATGTTATAAGCATTAATGATGAAGGTGATATAAGCAACACAAGTTTGCATGTCTGGGCTAAAATTATGTAATGCATGGAGAAATGCCACCTTGAGAATAGTGATGTCATGCACAATCCTGACCCCACCCCCCCCCCCTTTGAAAGACACTTTTTCTGACCTCCTTCCCCTTTAGCTACTTCCCTGATAGCGATGTTCATCATTGCGTTCGTTATCTATTGTCATTAATGAGCCAGCCAGAGGTTGATTGGCCGTCAAAACAAAGGGATCTTTTGTTCTAGTGGTTGGCAAATTTGAATATCAAAAGAAGTGTTTGTAAACAGTGAGTATTGCTATTGAACTCTCTAATATCGGATAAATTTGTGTGTCCTCCCCCCCCTTTTCACCTCCTGAAAATCATTGACCCTTCCTCTATTTGCACCAGTCACCCCTCCCTCCTCAGTTCTCTAAATAATGACCAGTCCCTCACATTATTTTTGGGAGCTTGAGGGAGACTGGTTAATTACTATAGTATTATTACGGAATAAAACTTTTTTTGACATAACATCGTAACTGGAAAAGATAAAAATAACAGTTGGGACACTGAAGACCAGTGTTTTTGCAATTATGCGGTAATGATATCGATGTGAGCAGTAGTTCAAAAGGAGGTCTAGGGGAGGGGCACGGTGGTCTGCCACTCCCCCCCCCCCCTCCCCAACCTATATTTTTTGTAACGACCACATTCAGCGATGATCCCCATCTAAATTTTAATTAAATTTTTCATTAGTAATTCATCACTCAAAGAACAAAATAGGTTTTGATTAATGGTCCGAGCCTGTTGGCACGCAGCCATTGCGTTTGGGGATCGGATACGACACAGGATGAAACAACTATGACCCCTCAATAATGGCGAAATTTCCCACTGCACAATACACGTCTAGTAACGTACCGGAGATAAAATCTTGACAAGACCAGATTGGATATTTGATCTTGTTTTCCTAATCCTATCCACTACGATCGATCGAATATGATCAGATATTTTTAAGCTCAGCGGGCGAATTAAAGATCAATTTGTAGAAGATCTTGGGTTATTAACTGATGTACGACAGTAACGTTTTACGCTTTGCATCTAATCGGTATGTGCTATAAAAGGCATGTTATGTTTGCCGTAAAACCTTCGCGTATTTGGCGTGGAAATGTACTTAGCACAACATGGGAATGCACGTGCCCGAGCCGTTAGCCTAAAAGGTTATATAAAAATAACGTAAAATACTTCCTTCTGAAGGTTCTTTGGAATTTACAAAAGCGTGTACGAGACGAAACTTTATTTTAAATTTATTTGTGACTGAGAATATTGAGATGTGACTAGGCAGTCCACTCAAACAACCTTCAAATACAGTTTGCTTTCTGTCGCGATTCTTTCCAGATTGATTACTAATACTACACAAACAATGACTTAGTTTTAAAATATATTAGAGCATACCTTTTAAATGATGAGAGACGGACGAATCAACCTTTCCTCAGTGTGACGACGAGTGAACAGGAATCCGCAAAATTATCCTGAGAGCATTGGGTGATATCCAATTGCACAACACTTCTACATTTCATTACATTTTCCACGAACCCTGACAACCTCGCGATTCGTGACCAGATACATGACCCACGTTTCCGCTTGAATAACCATACAGCAGGAGAAGGGTTGGGTACTCGCTTCAAGTCCAAGTGCTAGCTACACAACTGATTTTCTTCTTGGTGGTGAGACCTGTACTTGGAATTTAACCCCGATGAAAAGAAATTTATTTATTTGTGAATGTTGAATTATAAATTTAGTGTACTAAAATTGTTGACACGCGTTAATTGGCCATTCAAGACTCAAACATGGCATATCCTTTGCCATTCACCTCAGAGCAACTCGTGAGCCTCACGCGGGCCCCTCGCGAAAACAATTTAATTGAAACAATCATTTTTGAGCTATATTATCTCACTATTCTAGTAAATACGAAAACAACTTATTCACCCCAGTGTCGGTGGCGAGCGGTGGATATTTTTAAAAGTACCGAGCCGCGAAGTGGCGAGGTAAATAAAGACCACTCCTAGTTCTAATAATATAGATTCGTTGGTCACGCAGCCGCGAAACCAACATCAACAAAGAATTCACGGATTAAAAAGCATGCAAAGATAAAAAACAATTTTTAGTCAAAATTTTAAATAGCGACAGATGAATTGTATGTCCTCCGTAGACGAGAAAGATGTTCTAGGCGAAAATTAGATAAATACGCTACTTCCAAATTTGTACAAATTTCTGGAATTTGGTTTACCAATGCCAAATAATATAAGTGCACAATAAAGAGATTTATAATAAAGTTAAATTCATTTCAATATTGGTAGCCTTCACTTCCGACCTCTTTTAACATCTCTTTCAAAAATAGCGCAAATATATTGTTTGATAGTTTTTATGTCTAGAGTCTGAGAAACACGGCAGGCCACCCAAAGTATCACAAGCATTTGAAACGCTTTACACCGAAACAAAGGGTGTATCGGCATGAAAATGTATAAACATCAAGATTTTCTAATACAGATCGGATGAAAAATGCAGTTTTCTAAATTCTGATTTTGATGACGTCACATGAAAATCGAATATCTTTTATGCGATGTTGACTAAGCTTATTAGTAATATTGGTTAAGTGCAATATGGCTAATCGATGGCACAGAACCATGCTAAAAACAAGCATATTTTTGGTGTTTGGCTTTTTCCTTGGCCTTCGACCAAGAATTCGTTTAAGTGACGTCACCGGAGCTAACTTTTTCATTCGCGCCACAAAGCAAAAAGATTTCCTACATTCGTAAAATTCTAAATCCTTTCTCAATGTTAAGCTCTTTGATGTCTTTCCATCTATTCGATCAGTGAGGTTCTTTCTATTTGACGCACAATATGATTTCCTTCACAGTAATCGAAAATTTTTCCTCTTTGCTCCGAGGCCGGTGACACCAGGTGAGGCTTTTTGCCAATAATTTCAATTTAGCACGTACAATCTGAAACTCGTTTAAGGCTGCCGGTATGCGACACGTAAAGAATAAAAACCTTGAGACATCAACATAAATTGTTTGGATTTGTCTGCTTTAAAAGGTACTTTAATAAGAATATGATAATAGAGGGGCACAGATAAATTCTCTATGGTACTTTGTAGCGTCTCAACGGCTAGCATTTTAATAAAAAAAACACCTTAGCCAATTTCCTTGGGTTGCAACCGAAACGTTTTACGTTACTATTCGATGATGGTCGAACCCCCCCCCCCCCCCCTTCCCTAACCGAATTTTTGGTTTTTACTTCTTGTTTGACACTGAAATTCTCGCATCGACAGGATCTCTTATTCTCACTCAACTGAGTAAAAGTTTGGACCCCCCCCCCCTCTCCCCTATCAAAATTTAGTGGATCTGCCCCGGATATATTTCTCGCAGCAAATATTTGTGTTCCAAATCAGGTTTTTTAGGTGGTCGTTCCTGTTTCTTCAAAAGCATTATTTTCCCGAATCATAACTGATTTTTTGCCAGCTGGAAAAGAAAATGACATCTTTCCCAAGCAGGAAGAGAACCCTTTCTGAAACACGTTTTTCTTGCGGAAAACCTCCCTTTATAGATCAATGGTACCTATTAAAATGTTCTTGCAAAATATGCAAAGAGAGCAATGAACCTGCGTGCATGCATGCTTCCTAATTACAGGTCTGTGTTCCTCAGTGCGCCTAAAAGACAGGCTAATAAGGCAACGAGCAACTAGATATCTGTTTCCGGGGGGACTTGTAAGCGACGAACAGGTCCATAATACTCCAATGACCGCTGAAAATGCCAACTCACGATCACCGCTGGCAAAATATCAAGAGAGTTTGTGAATTTGCACTTCTCTCAGTATATTGCAGATTACTAGTCAGGTAATACAAGTTATTTAACAGTTGCCCGTGTTCCCGGAGGGGGGATATTGTACGAAACTTTGGGTGTGGGTGTGCGGCGCGCTTCGAGAAACTCTTACCCGATTTCAAAATAGAATATGCAGACCCCACCCAGAAACTGCTTCGTTTTCCGCAAACATTTAAAGGAGCTACGTCATCGTTCGTGCACGTTGAAAAATTTAGCCCAAATTTTTCAAAATCGTCATTTCCAATCCGTTTGAATCTTCTCCATCCATAGGCATCCTTGTTCCTTTTTGGTTTAGTATCACTCCTTTGGTGTTTTTTAAAGGGT
>OX393571.1:14598359-14823359 GCA_947652115.1 Blastomussa wellsi
CCAGGTGTATAAATGGGTACTGGTGAATTTACTGCTGGGGGTAACCCTACGGTGGACTAGCATCCCATCCAGGGGGGAGTAGAAATACTCTCGGTCACTTCATGCCAATTTAACTGGGATAAGTTAGCTCCACTAAGCACTACTAGGCATGTATGCAGACGTTACCTTGACCTTACGTATTAAAATCATCAAGCACTTGAGGAAAAACAGGCAGCTGATTAAATTTCATGGAAAAAAGAAAAGTCAGAATGGGCTTTGTTAAACAATGTTATTGAAATTTCATCCCAAGTAGACTCAACTTGTACTTTTTCCTTTTAAACTCGGGGAACTTGGGTGAGAACCTACTGTAATTTTAGATGAATGTTTCTTTTCTTGCATTGCTTCAAGTTTACATATTTTTAGAAATTGTGTCTGTTGAAGCTCTAATATCTCAAATTTTTGAGCGATGCGTGAGAAATTGATCTCATGTGCAGGTAAGCATGGGCTTGCGATCAAAGTTTTCTACCCGCAAGCATGAGACTCGCGCACGACGTGTGAGAGTTGGTAGGTATACCAAGTCTTGTATATCATATATCAGATGTCACACATCAATATAATGCAACTTTTGCAGAACAAAAAAAACACAGAAAATAACATTACTAGGCCCATATATAAAGCCTTAGAACTTTTTATTCACTATCTTGCTAACAAATACTATTTTCCATGATTCTTTAGGGTTGAAATTTGGTAATCCTGGGGAACGAGTTGGTAAAGGATTGACAAAAGCAGCTGCAACTGAGTTAGGATTGTGGGAAGGCATGCCAGTCGGCATTTCACTTATTGATGCACATGCTGGGGGTCTGGGTAAGAGTGTTATGGACAATGGATAAAACTGAAATAACTAAGTGTGATGACCAACAGGACACATTTATGTTCAAGACGGCATGTACTAAAACCAGGAACACCGGAACACCGGAACACCACAAAACACGGAACACTGGAACACCAGAAATTTATTGACATTTTATGGTATTTCTGGTGTTCCGGTGTTTCATGTTTTGTAGTGTTCCAGGGTTCCTGACTTTAGTACATGCCATTCAAGACTGCCTTGTGGTAGCGTGGAAGAACATCCTGTTCTTTTGGTTCCCGTATCTATCAATTAATACTTTTGTCATGCTATTGTATTATAATATTTTCATTTTAGTGTAAATCTGCTAGCATTCTATCACAGATGCTGTTATCTGATTGGCTGTGGTACTCACTATCTATTCTGTTGTACAAAGTGATTAGTGGTTATCAACTAAATGGCAGCCGCTTCTTCGCATTGTGAAGTTTTTTCAACGTCCATAAAGAAGATTTGGATAATCTTGTTCTTAAGTTTTGAATTGCTCTCAGTTTCTATCTTATGATAGTTGATTGACAGGCTTCGCTCTCGTCAACTATCACATGATAGAACCAGAAATTGTTTGGACAAAAATATTAAACTGGGCAAAGCGTAAAGACCTCTTCGCTCGACTTATCAGGAGTTTTAAGAAATAAGGGTATTTATTTTCTGGGGTCAGGAATAACCTTGACTTGCACATCTTGGATATTTTAAGTTTGTCATAATTTGCTAGTAACCATGGATGAAGTCCTGCCTACACATTATTTATAACAGTAATAACAGCACAAAGCTAACAATGCAATTTTCTTGTTAGTAAAGAGTTCTGGTCTTGTTTGTTATTGATTGTAGGTGTTATTGGAGCAGATCTGAGTGTTCTTCTCAGTGACAACAAGCCTTTAACTTCCCGTCTGGCACTGATTTGTGGAACATCATCTTGTCACATGGCTGTAAGTATTGAGATTGGCTCCACCTTGTTTTCTTGACCATGATTATTATGTTTTTAATTAATTATTTGCAAATATTATGCAATGCTGCAAAAGTTTTTGCTATTCCTCTCAATTCCCATCACCTCTTCTTGCTCCCTCTTCGTCTGCCACCCATTGAGTTCCCTAACCAAGCCTGCAAATAATTTTTGTCAAAAGGGAGGTCATTTGTCAGGCCAGGGACAAATTTGACCAGACAAGAAGCCAGTCTGGTCGGACAAAAAAATCAACTGGTTGATATCTATAAAAAAAGTGCACTGACTTTTCCCCTCATCTGTATCAGGACTGCCGGTCAGGATGTCCGACCAGACCAAGCTTTTGCCGGTCAAAACCTGAAATTTGCCGGACAAATGTCGATGACCGGCTGTTATTAGCAGGCTTGCTAACCCCTTACTGTCAGTTCCTTCTCCCCCCCCCCTCCCCTCCCTTCTTTTAGTTCTCTGACAACTTTCCAGTACCCAGTTATACCCCTGGGGTGGAGAGAGCTGAGGCACTGTGACAAAAAAGTGTCTTTCTCAATAATGACACTGACTAACATCAAAACTTGACCTGGTTAAAGAGTCAAATCCATTACTTCGAATCTGTAGTCTTCTCGCTGATTTTATTGTGCTCCTTTCTTGGCTTCAGATAAATCAAAATCCAGTGTTTGTCCCAGGAGTTTGGGGCCCATACTTTTCTGCTATGGTGCCAGGTCTTTGGTTGAGTGAAGGAGGCCAAAGTGTTACTGGGAAACTGGTGAGAGTATAATGGTGACTTATTATATATCCAATGAAATTGATAATGCCTACAGAGTGGTTAGTAATTTGGTAGCTTTTCTGTCCCTCATGACAAACCAAACAATATAATTATTGTGAAATAGTGAAGAAATGAGCACCTTTCATTTCAAACAATCCAATGTATGGGGCTTGTTTTCCTCATTATCCAATTGAAAGGTGCTTTATGCGCTTGTATGCACTTTGCAGGTTGCATGCACCCACCTCGATGCAACAACTGAGCTTGGAAACATTTCTGCACAGCCCAATACATTTATTATAAATGCTGTTCCTTATTTGTTGAAACAATAGCCCAAACAATACGCAGTTTGTTTCAGTCCTTCCTTTGTTTGGCTAACTTTCATCTATTCGTGCATCTATTCTAGTCTATTATACTCTGGCAGTCTGGCGGTTAAAGCCAACTATTAAATTTATGATACTACAGTGTTTAAGAAAGATTCACAAAAGATTCCATCCCAGATATCATCACACACAACCAGCCGATAAAGACTGAACTCCGATACAGGCACTTCGCCTCTAGGCTCGATTTCCGCCGCTCTCTCGAGTCTGGTCTTCGTTTCGGGAGGAGCGCGGGCTCCGGTTCCCGAACAGCGGCTGGTAATCAAGCCTACTTCGCCTCATGCCACCCACCAGGCATAAAATAGAACTAACTCTTTCGATGAGAGCCTTGTGAAATTCAAACAACGTCTTAAAGCGCAAGGCTACCCAGAAAACATCACAGAAAGGTCTCTGTCGGGGGTAAATTTTACCTCTCTAGACAATCAGCAATTATACGAAAGCAAAAAGGTTACAAGGGGATTTTGCCTTTTGTCACAATGTACCATCCGGCAGTTAAAAATTTAAAATAAATATTGATGGAACAGTGGAGGCTTATCATCTCGTACAAAAAGGGAAAACCCTTTAAGACACACTTGTGAGAGCTGAAATATAATTTGAAAGCGATGATGCAATGTGACAATGCCATGTGTTCTGTGCCTCTACAAATGCTGGTTTAAACAACAGCAAAAGCAAATCCAAAAGCATGAAATGCAATATAAAGCGTAGAAACACTTTAAAATATAGGCACTTCAAGGGCGTGGCCAGGGGGGTCCTGGAGGTTGACATGACAAACTGGTGAGCACAATGGGTGTGACACCCCCCCCCCCCCCCCCCCTTCGAAAAATCCTGGCTACACCCATGCAATTATCCAAAGAAAGGGAGAAATTAAACATTCTTAAAAAATCTACCAAACTATCAATTGACTTACTGACAGCCAAGTCAGGTCTCTGGATAGGGTATGATTTTTGACCTCTCAGTCCTGAAGAAGGTATATAATTCAATGGAGTCTGTCCTAAACAGGGTATGGATATTAAGGAGTCGTCCTGTACAGGGTATGGCTTTAAGACTTTCGTCGGGTTTTAAGCATATCCAAAATCAGAAACGTTCATCAGTATTTATTTAGTCGGTCATCAGTCAACATTAGATCATTTTCAGGACTGGATATTAGCGCCATAGTATAAAAATCCGTTTTCCTTGGTCCTAAACATGGTATATTTTTGAGGTTATTTTTGCCCTAACAGGGTCAGGGTTTCGGACCTTCAGCGGCACCCCTATACCCAAACATGGGTCAAGTATCCCCGGGTTCATACCTAACCAACACCCATGACAAGCGAATCGATAATTAGGCAACAACTCTTGTGAGAATTTGAACAATTCACAAGAAGAATGCGCCTCCAATACATTTTTCACTGTCAAAATAAAGAACTACATCCATTTCATGTTAAATCAAAATGGATGCCACCAGTTCAACCTTCTATTGCGCTTGAAATTTACTTGGAAAAATTTAATGTCAAAATACAACTTGCCAAGATCACTATCACTAAGCCCAAAAACAATTCAGTTCAGTTCTTCTTCACTTCAATTTGTCATGCAATGAGGTCATGGCTCTTAAAGAGTTGAAAAACAACTCCAACAACTTTCATCATGAATGGGACAGCCAAAATAAATGAGGCCCAAGTGCAACTCGACAACAGAGAGCACTACAAACCTCTCAAAGCACCGACAGATAAAAACACGCAAGAAAAGGTTAATGAGATCATTAACCAAATGCATTGGGGCAAACGCATTGATGACAACAAAAAATGGCTTTCATAAACTCCCAATCCGCCTAGAATACCAATATTCTATACGCTTACAAAAATCCACAAACCTATATACCAGTCAGTAGACCCATTATCTCAGGTTGTGACAGCCCTGCTGAAAGAATATCAATTTTTATGGATACACTGCTGCCATGGTGACTTCCTTGCTGCTGAGGAGATTGCTGCTCTCCTCTGTCGCTACTTTACGGCACCTACCCTCCAATACGTCAATTGACTTCATTCTTTTTCACACGTAGAATTTAGGGCAATTTTCGAACTTTTCTCTTATATTCTCTTACATAATGTCACATAAATCACATACAACCTATGGGCCACCTGTGACGAAACTAGAATAGTTAAATTATTTCCGAAGAAAAAATAAAAAATCAAAACTAAAGGCAAAAATGGCTGAATTTTTTTCACACATGTGCAAACGTGCTGGCGTATTTTTTTTTGTAAAATAATGCAATGAGACACTTCTGATTTTCTCTTGCAGTGTAAACATTCGCAAAAATATTTTGTTTGCGTATGATGAAGCATTATCAAAAGCCAGATAATATTATATGACACCTGTTCTCCAACCTCTCTCGAAAATTGTTCCGTTTTTCAGTGTTTGACAATTTATTCATTTTGACAATTTATTCATTTTGTAAATGACACTTGTTTTTTTGCCATGATGTACATGTATTTAACAAATAGACGTGAGGTTGTTGTGGTACATCCTCTAATCGAGCACAAATTTCTTCATCACATTGTCAAATTTTGGGTAGCTCATCACAAGGCTGTGATGAACGATAACATCTTCCACAGCACTGTGTTATTTTACTTTTCTTTCTTTTACAAAACCGTTCAAAAATCTCTAAAACGGCTAGCCAGAACTCGTAAATCATTGGAAGTAACATCTTTGTAAATAAAGGCATGTACTAAAACCCGAAACAACGAAACGAAACCACCGGAATGAAACGACCAAAACAAGCAAAACGACTGAAACGAAACCACCGAAACGACCCAAACGAAACCACCGAAACAAGCGAAACTTTTTGGTATGTCACGCAATGCATTCCAGAGGAGACTATGGGTTTTGGCATTGCTCGAACCCATAGTCTCCTCTGGAATGCGTTGCGTGACATACCAAAAACGGTGGTTTCGCTTGTTTCGGTGGTTTCGTTTTGGTCGTTTCGGTGGTTTCGCTTGTTTCGGTGGTTTCGTTTCAGTGGTTTCGCTTGTTTCGGTGGTTTCGGTGGTTTCGCTTGTTTCGGTGGTTTCGCTTGTTTTGGTGGTTTCGTTTCGGTGGTTTCGTTTCATTGTTTCAGGTTTTAGTACATGCCGTAAATAAAATTCGTGTGAGAATTTTTTCATTCTGTCAGCAACCTGGATGCATGCTTTTTCGATATCATCCCAACCGAGCAGAAAGTCAAATGAACTTCATTAAAATGAAGAAAGCAATGCTATTGTCAATAATGTAACAAAAACCATGAAATATGAGCAAAGAATTCTCAAAAATCAATAGTAACAATGAACAATAGAGTGTGCAAAGAAATAAGAAATGTCAAACGCAGTGATCTAAACAGATAACTAGGAAAAAAGAGTAATTAAGGAAGAAAGAACGATGAAAAAAACGGAGGAAAACGAAGATTAAAGAACATTGACAACGAAATAAAAAAAAACAGAAACTAAAGAAAGATGAAGAATAACAACGAAGATTCAAAACGATGACAGGATAGCAAAGAAATAGGTGCAAAGTTCGTGTATTCTCTAAAGGCCTACGACACTGAAAACGGCACCCAAATATTAATTTGTTTTAATAGTACTTTATTTAGCTAGTTCCTTTACTTAAGCTATTATAACTAATCCAGCAAACAACCAATTTTCTTCAGCATTTAAGTAGTATCTCGTATTACATATAATTTATTTCAATACTTCTGATGTGACTATAGAGAACCAATCATGCATCGCACAGTAGCCAAGATGAAAAACAAAACATTTTCCTTTTGTTAAGCCGTTGCGAGATATTGAACACCATCAGCTAAAGAATAACCTTGCCACAGGATTAGATTTTTAACGCCACAAAACTATTGGTAAAACTACTAAATATCTTTGCACTTTTAACGCTTCTTTTTTAAATGACAAAGCTAAACAATTTTGCATTTACCTAAAAAATAAGAAATAAATTCACGCAAACAAACACTAAACAATACAAGAGAAATACCCGGCACACTCCTTGCCTTTCAGTAGGCAAAATGAACTTCCACTTTAACTAAGTTTAACTTTGTTCATCGCTGCAACAGGTACAAATAATGCACACGAGGCCATCAGTCACAAGGTCTGGGATGATTCTTATTGGCCTGCAAACTTCTTAAACTATGTCATTTGCAATCCCTGGTAATCTTCTCCATTTTCAACCGTCTTCAAAAGACATTCCTTTTTGGTTTATTCTTCACAATTTGGTGCTTGTCTATCTTAGCAAGCTGATAGTTTGTGGTTTCCACACATTGAAAGTAATTTTGCATGTTGAAAAAAAAAATGACCCAAAATGTTGTGACGTAGATCCTTTGACATGGCGGTTCTTTCTCAAGCACGCTCGACAGAACATGTCGTATTTTGCTAATTTGGTTGCTTCACAAATAATAACAGTACTATGCAAAGTCTACATCTACATATCGTGCATAATCATAACTATAACGAAATTCTCGAATCTGATTGGTTCTTAGCACGCACCTTTTTTGACCAAATTGGAGCGCATGCAGCTAAATTAACCAATAACAAAGTTTGCGTGCTGCGCATGCGCGCACCCTTCCTTTGGTTCCTTGCTACAGCCGAGACTCCTTGATATTCTAGAACTTTTATTTTCAAACATTGCTTTTTTATCACAGTGATGATAAATTGTCAACAGGTTTTGCTTTGGGGAAGTGTTTCTCAAATTTTATTATAGTTGTGATTAATTGGTAACAGGATTTTGTGTCGTCCAATTCTGTCTGTAATCGTACTGGCAATTAATCAAATCGGACTCCTGCTACAGGGTCGTCCGATTTTGTTAATCACTTGTATGATTACAGACCGAATTGGACTCCTCTCAGTCCTATTACCATTACTAATAATATTTTTATGCATATAACTATTTAGTGTTAAATTAAAGTTCGTAATGGAAAGCTTGGAAGGTTTAAAGCCGTACATCCAGAGCACTTGAACAACAATTTCGTTTGCTCTCAGAGAGTATCACCAGGCTACTTTTTCTCTTTCTCCTCTCCCTTCGAACTGCCGCCAGCGTCTTTTCCCTCAGCGACAGCCAGCTTTTTCGTCAGCGCCAAGAGAATGGCCTCTTCAGTGTCCACTTTTTCCTTTTCAGCTTTTTCTGCCTTCAGCTTGAGTATAAGGTCAACCTAAGAAAATGCAGTTTTTCAGTGCATTTTAATTTCGGGAAAGCAAGTCCAGAATAGGTGACGGATTTATCCTCACAGTTTAACAGTTTAAAGGTAATTGTAGAAATTGAAGCCTGAGAAAATTCAGGATTCAACGGGGCTCGAGCACGTGCCTTCTAGATACCGGTGGGGCGCCAGTACCAACTGAGCTACGAAGCTACGTCTTGGGAGCGAGGAAATTAGGGACTGCAAAACAGCAAAATGAATGACCACATTCCGTGCTGAATCCACGGGATTGATCAGTCATGGACAGTGCCCGCTTTACTGGTCACTTAAGGAGTCTGAGCATTTTAAACTCATTGATAAACCTAATTTTTAATGACGAAGTTCATTTTTTTCATGTTTCCCTTGTCTTCGCCGTCGTGACTGCTTAATTAACCAATCAAAACACAAGCTCACGGCCTGTAACATCAAATTCAAGTTACTGTTTACGACAACAAAACTGGCTTTGAACGTGTTTTTTTGACGAGGCCAGGCTAGGCCTAAGCGATGGTTATTAAAACAAGACGCCCATTCTTGCAAAAGCCTACATGCAACTCTTTAATTTCAGCCGCATGTTGCAAAGCATAATGTACCTAACCTGTTTTGAAATCTCCGTTTGCAATGTCACCACATCCATGTCAGTGGTATTCCTGTTGGCAGCGACCTTTGACTTGTCACCTGCAGTTTGTTGTTTCTGTTTATTCCCGCCATACTTTGTTCGGAACTGATCCGCTACGGACACATCGATCTTTTGGAACAGCGGTTTGGGCTAGAATGATTAACTTTATGTCAGCACGTGCACAATATCAGTTCTTTAGTTATTAGGCCATTTCCGAGTTTTCTTTTGCCTCAGCGTCAAAACGAGTCTAAGTGCGAAACCATTCGTATGAAAATGTGTTTTACCTGCATCTTCATGTTCGCGCAAAACAAGCTATTTCCATATGAATAGTTTCGCACTTAGACTCGTTTTGAAACTGTGGGTAAAGGGAACTGGGAAATGGCCTATTACTGCTCAAGTTTCGCGTTCTTAATCGATGAATTCAGTGATTGCTCAATTAAGAGCTGAATTCTCCTGAGAAGCAGAGCACTCATGAGCCAATAAATTATAAACAATGCATAATTATGGGCTCTTTAAGGGATTAACCTGGCTTGGATTGACATGAAATCATGCAAAAGTTAAAAATATTAAAAAATAAAAACAATAATGTTGAGATGTTTTGGGCTCTACTAAGTACGTGTACTCTCCATATTTTCTATTTTCTTTTCTGGTAAATTTGCTATCTGAACAAGTGACAGTCGTTTTTTGCCATGATTACCTTTATACATATCCTGTGAGCACCTCAGTGTTGTGCTCATGAAACTCGTTTAAATTCTAGTTCTTGGAAAGGACTATGAGAATGGAAATACAATTTTAATTCTTAAAAAGGATACTCAAGGTACGATTTCAATTTTTCTTAACTTTTCTTTGCATTCCTTCGCTTTTTTCTATTTGATCTTACCTCTCCAATTTTGTGTCCAGGCTGCAGATAGGGAATGAAGTTATCCAACACAACGTTGCCTTCGTCCGTGACCTTCAAAACAAAGCATGACTTAGCACTTTTGTTTTCAGACACTCTTCCGGTCAACACTCCTGGTAAGGTTATGAAAACAAAAATGATCTTCCCGGAAAAACAGGGATAGCGTTTCTTATATTTTGCACCTTACTGCCGCGAAATGCGTATTTATACTCTTGTAACAATAGCATGTTGTAGAGAAAGGCGTTCTCCAACCAAAACAGACAACGAAATCTGAATATAATTCACCTTTGCCAAAAAATGCGATGCAACTTGTTTGCTTCAACAGAGCATTTGGATTTAATAACGAACATTTTTCAGTCAATTTCGTAGAAATAGCACAAGTTGTAGGCCAGCCGTTTATCCTTGAAAACTGAGTGTAAAAATAGGCAGTATAGGATCCTTTTAATCTGCACTTTAAAGAGTTTAAGATTGTATGCAGTAATAGCCCGTGTATAAGAACCTGAATTTTTCAATTTAGCCTAAATAGGTTCTTATATACATGGTATATAAAGCAAATTTAGGCTACCAAGGTTCTTAAAATAGGTTAGGTTCAGTGTGCACAGGTACAGCATATGTCCTTAACAAAACATAACAATATTTGATATTTTACATTTAATATTTTGTGATTCAGAGAGAGTTGGAGATGGTCAGAAAGCTTTCTTTGATACTGCAGTAGAGTACAGTACTTGCAAATACTTGGGGAATTATTTGAATGGCAAACACAATAGACATGCAACATGAAAAGTTAGGTGAAGTTACTTTTAAATAGATGATGATCTTAATTCAGCAGTTTCTACCTGTACACTTTTACAGCAGCCCCACTGATAAGAACCTAACTTAAAATTTTAGCCTCAATAGGTTCTTATGTGGAGGGGGCTTAAAATGAAAATTTTAGCCTAACAGGTTCTTACACGCGGGCTATTACTGTAATCAAAGTGAATTCAAGGAATCGCTTTGCACGCCAAACGGACCTACCTTTAATTGTTGTTGAATTTCGTCACTGACACCAGGCATATAGGGATGAATAAGAACAGACAGCAGCCAGGACAGGTTTGCTGAAATGCCTGCAACTGTACCTGCACGTGATCTGGATGAATTCAAATAAAAATTAACCCATCACTCGGGCCAACTGGCCCATGCAGCTAGGGCTGATCCCAATAGAAGTATTGCAACTCTCCAGGGGCGGATTGAGAGGGGACCAATGGGGATGCAACCTCCCCCCCCCCCCCTTCTGCTTTGATTGTAAATGTTTTTTTCTTTGGTAACCTTGCATCTCTTAGTGAACGTTAATGTGTAGTTTGCCTTCTCTTCACAGCTGCTTTTTCAGTCCCCTCTTTCTAACTTTGTTGGATCTGCTCTTGCTCTATCCTAATATAATCAAAGTTCGCAGCAGATTACCCCTAGCGTTTCGCCAATATTTTCTGATAGTTAACAGTTTTCAACAATAGTCGATCTTGTGTGTTTTGTGACAAAGGACACTTTCATACAAAAAAACAGGAACTTTGATTAACATTTAATCCCGGATAAACTTTAAATGGCTTTTGAACAAACTGGCCAAGTATCTGGTCTAAGAACACAAGACAGCGACCCTGGTCAGGATGTGGATCCGGATTGCACTATCCAATGCCCAACTGGTCATAAGGCCAGTGCGTCTTATTAACATTCAAAGCAGCTTAATTTATACCTGTCTAATTCACTGCTCACAGCGTAATTTATACCTGTCTGATTCACTGCTCACAGGTTAATTTATACCTGTCTGATTCACTTCTCACAGTTTAATT
The DNA here is from genome assembly GCA_947652115.1 of Blastomussa wellsi. Lineage (NCBI taxonomy): Eukaryota > Metazoa > Cnidaria > Anthozoa > Scleractinia > Plerogyridae > Blastomussa > Blastomussa wellsi. The sequence continues at coordinate 14,609,836 of OX393571.1, forward strand.
TATACCTGTCTGATTCACTGCTCACAGCTTAATTTATACCTGCCTGATTCACTGCTCACAACTTTATATATACCTGTCTGATTCACTGCTCACAGCTTAATTTATACCTGTCTGATTCACTGCTCACAGCTTAATTTATACCTGTCTGATTCACTGCTCACAGCATAATTTATACCTGTCTGATTCACTTCTCACAATTTATACCTGTCTGATTCACTGCTCACAGCTTAATTTATACATGTCTGATTCACTGCTCACAGCATAATTTATACCTATTTGATTCACTGCTCACAGCTTAATTTATACCTGTCTGATTCACTTCTCACAGTTTAATTTATACCTGTCCGATTCACTGCTCACAGCTTAATTTATACCTATCTGACTCACTGCTCACAGCTTAATTTATACCTGTCTGATTCACTGCTCGCAGCGTAATTTATACCTGTCTGATTCACTGCTCACAGTTTAATTTATACCTGTCTGATTCACTGCTCACAGCATAATTTATACCTGTCTGATTCACAGCTCACAGCTTATTTTATACCTGTCTGATTCACTGCTCACAGCTTAATTTATACCTGTCTGATTCACTGCTCACAGCATAATTTATACCTGTCTGATTCACAGCTCACAGCTTAATTTATACCTGTCTGATTCACTGCTCACAGCTTAATTTATACCTGTCTGATTCACTGCTCTTGATAAGAACCCAGGGCTGGTTGGACTGAATGTATTGATTACCAAGTTTCGATATGTTCAACACGTCTTTTAAGCCTTCTCGGAGCCTGTAGTGGAGTTAAAACACAAGGCTTATGTTTCGTCTTCAGACATTTCTTCTCAAAATGAAACCAAAAATTCCAAATCAATTGAAACGACCAACAGGTTTACTGAGAATGGCTGAGCACGAGAGCTGGGAACACATGTACTCTCTACATATTCACTTTTGTACCCCGGGTTATGCTACTCTAGCCGGTGGACTAACATTAGGGGTTGATAAGTAAACACTTATGACACCCTTGGTCAAGAATTTCTTCAGGCGTTTTGTGAAGCTGTATGAAGTGGGTGAATGGATGCCAGAAAATTGGTGCCCACATTTGTGAGGCTGTCGGTAGACTTTCGGGGGTAAAAAAATTGAGTCCTAAAACTAGGATCCCGTTAAGAATTCATACTAATGCACTGATAACAAAAGAACCTCATTTTCTCAAGATTGCCGATGTACGTCTTCAATTCTCTGTTGATAAGCGCAACGAAGTTTTTGTCCTCGTCGGTCAATTCCATGGCTGGTATTACACCGCCAAAGTTGTTCTGCACAAACATCAAGGATCTGACAAAATAGTTAAAATTTAACCATGAGCAAAAACATCTTCTTATAACATGCTATAAGAATTATAACAAGTATACTTGCTCAGGTGATTATAGAGATGCGCGCGCTCTGATTGGACGAGGATTGCGTCATATCTCTGCTGTAATCACCCCGCGTGAGGTTATCATTGACTACTTTATAACCGAGAGTGAGGTCGTTACTGGAAAATCTCATGCAAACTGAGGCCTTGACAATTAATATGACAATTACGTTGAGTCGCGAGGTTTGTAATGTGCAATTATATCCGCGACTGTTGGAAGGCGTTGGTAGATTAACAATTTCCAAAGCCAGTTGGTAGATTTACAAACACATCTTTGGCTTCAAAAATGCCATGATCGTCTCTTGTCGTTCTGGAAGGATTTCAGTCACTTCGAATTGATTTTTAACCGCCTCGAACGTAAAATTCCAGAAATCTGCCGCAATCGCAGCCGTGTTTATTTTCTTTCTGGATTTCTTCAATTCTATGGTTTCGCAAGATACTATCGACCAATCACGGCACACAAAAGAACGGCCATATGTAAGAACCAGTCAGAGACTACTATAGAAAACCCGAGATGAACGCGGGGTACAAGAACAAGCTTCTGGTCGCTGGTTTGCAGACGGACTATACTGGGGTTTTCTTTCGTCTGCAACGCAGGCTATCTCTCTCTCTTAGCCAATCAGAGCGCGCGTTCAGAAACGAGAAATTTTGTTGAGTATATAATAACATGTCGAAGCACTAATTTTCTTATCTGGCCACCGCGCGATTTCCTGATATTTTTGTAGAAAAAACAAATAAAATGAAAGAAAATACAATTTCTCCGATAATCATCAGAGCAGTTATACTAAAACAATTATGCTCTGGCCTCAGACTCTGTAAATGTTGTCGACTAATCCCCTCCACTTCGTCCCGAGGATTATTTGACAATATTTACTTCGCCTTCGGCGAATAATTGCTAAACTGATAGAATACAATGACACCATACCGGTTTATGAAGTTGCCAAAATTGTTGAGCAGTTCAGTGTTGTTACGGGAGACAAAATCCGACCAACTAAAAGCGCTGTCCTGTTAATAAAAACATGAAAACCGGAATTTGAAATATACAGACTCTCCATTTCAGCTTCCGAAGGGTTTCGGCTTACGTGAGCTTTGATATTTGAACGTTTGAAGGGTTAAAGTACCTGGGTTACGATAGACAACACTAGTTTGAGATAACAAACTGATGAACGGGCAAGTTTGTTTCTGTTTGTGTCGCAGTTTCCAGGTTTTATTAAGATGCACAAGTGGTCTCACCTGGCTCTCAGGTCGAACGAAAAGCAGGTAGAATCTCCAGATGTCTGCTGGGATACCCGTGTCGGCAGCATCATCGCCAAACACCCCTACTCCACGACTCTTGGAAAATTTGTCATCTTCATAATTGAGGTATTCTGAAGATTGAACAAGACGAGAGAAACTTGAAGTATGAACATGAAAATGAATCTGAAAGCTGTACTTGAACTGTTACGGTTATCAATCAGTCTCGATACACGATACAAGTATGAAAGACTACTGTCTTCCTGTAGGAAGGGGGGGAGGAAGCTGCTTCGCTTGGCAAAAAACGTCTTCCAGGTGGACTCAAACTCTCGAATCTCTTTACGGTGGCCAATTCACATTATCAACCCAGTTGATAAAACCGAATTATATTGTTATACTTCCCACCGACGCAGCACCACAGTTTCTTTAGAAACTTACCCCCTCTATTCAAACTGAGAGAGTTTCTTTTAGATCAGTGACCATGAAATAGGTTTACAGGAACACAATTCAAGTAAAAGTGAAGGTTTTAATAACTCTTGTCAGTGCGAAAATGTTTCTTACCTGTTGCACTGATGGAATTCAGAAGGCTGTAGTTGTCGTCTGCACCAAGCAGAGTGCACGGAAACACAACAGTGTGGAAAGGAACATTATCTTTTGCCATGAACTGATGAAGAGTGACCTGTGATACAGTTAACAAATAGACGTGAGCTTGTTGTGGCAAGGCCTCTAATCGACAACGAATTTCTTGATCACATTGTCAAATTTTGGGCGGCCCATTAATTCAATCATATTCATCTGGAAAACGAATTTGATGATTTCCCCTTTAAAGCTAGGAGTCCCTTTGGATGCAGTTTGTTGCTTATTTCTGAGAACTAACAGCACCAAAGACTGTAAACAGTTTTGAGCGATTGAATCTGTTTTTGAAAGTTTTCAACGCGCGTGCAATCTGGAACCCAGGCTTTCGCTCTTTTGTGTTTCGATGAATTTTTGGACCGCGAGTGTTAGCCAATGAGCGCGCGAGAATTTCTGCAATTATGGTAAAAATATAGATAGAAAGAAGAATTCCATTTTGCACCCATAGCTATTTGAGTCTACGTTTTATCAATAATATAAAATCTTCAAAGTGTTATTAAACCTCAGTAACAAATGGAAATCATTCAAGCTGACCGGAAATCTTAGAAAGCAGAACCGTACGTGCAAATCACTTTAATTGCCCCACACCGCCTTTCTTATGATTAACGGTAATGATAACAAAGCGGAGTTAAGGTTGGTTTGTCTTTTTACTCGCCTGCTGAGGGTTTTTCCACCATTTCTCCCACTCGTCTGTGTAGTTAGCAGTGATAGAAAGATATCTGTAACGCAAACAACACCCAAACGATCAAAAACACTGCCGAGTTTTAAATCAACATTTCGTTCTGAAAAAAGCATTGTTTTCGTCACAATCGGAGTGATAGGACCCATGTAGCAGTTTCAGTAGACCAATAGCAAAACCAGGACACTGACTTACCCTATAGGGGCATCAAACCACACATAGAAGACCTTATCTGTGTATCCTTCCAAAGGAACCTGGGTGCCCCATTTCAAATCACGTGTGATGCACCGCGGTTTGAGGCCCTCTTTGATCCAGCCCTGGGTGATCTGGCGCGCATTTGGGGTCCATGTTCCTGGAAAGAAATACCAGAAGAAAAACTCGTGTATTATTTGAATTAATTGAAAGGGGGTGTCACGATCTTGTTTCCAAAATTGAAATAATTTCTGTTTCGACGATTGTTATATCTCGCTAAATTTCAAACAACGAAGTGAAATACTGTAATCAAAGTTGAACGCTATCGTCGTCAGACAAACTGTATGAAGCTACAATCTCGGACAAAAGTGGTTCGGAAGGTTTTGCAAATGAGCTGCACAAAACTATCACCCAGTTTCTGTTACACTCAATGAAAATAGTTTCTCTTTTTCTGATAAAACCTTCCCCCATTCAGTGTTGGAAGGTAACAGAACAATTATTCACTAAACAAACGTTCAGTTTCTTACAACGCCAAACCAGGGGGGTGGGGAGAAAACCAAACGAGAGGTCGAAGTTGCTAACCTTCCCAACCTTTTTGTTTATTAGTGAAGTTCAAACCATCAACCGTATAAATTAAATTTCGTAATCGAATTCGAAGTTCTCCGTAATGTCATTATCCTGGCTGTCTCAAATTACATGTACTTAAAAGAGTCTGGTATGTAGTCAGGACGAAGGCTCTGAAAAAAACAAAACAAAAACAAAAATCACCGACTTTAACTAACCTTCCGAAGATGACTCGTCTATCCAACTTTGCAAGGATGGTTCAAGCTAAAAATATGGAAAGGAGATTTTATCGACAGGCGTCATTAATAGCCATATAGATTTGGAGATTTGAACCCCACATCTTGGCTTGTTCTATCTTCACGTGATATTATTTGAGACTCGTTTGCATTATCTCGAGTGTAGCCACGATGATTTCACATGATACTCGGTGCAATATCATAAATTATAATAATTATTGTAATGAACTCAAAGGAACCAAACTCTGCAATTATTGTGTTTAATCTTCTGCGTCAAAAGAGCACAACTTCAACGTTCGAGTCTCTCAAACACACGTTACAGGGATACGTAAGTCTCTTATATCTCGCGCTGCTACGAATTAAACGACATCTATTCGCAATATAACCGCCATTATCTATCCATTATCTGCTCACGCACACAAGCTCGTGCAATTACACACTCGATTACAGTATCCATTTCATTACAATATCGTTAGTGGATATGAAAAGCTGCTTGCAGTTGGCCTTGGCGAGTCTGCGGACAAACTTTCCTTTTATTTTGTACTTCTATTTGCGAAAAAGCGAATACAGGAGTCGGTCCACTCATTTGGTTATTATTTGTGGCTAGGCAAAGTCTGCGTCGAGCCCAGTGGCCCATACCGCCGGAGCTTATCCCGGTTTCCTTAGAATGAAGCCACTGGGAGTATTTCTACTCCCCCCTGGATGGGATGCTAGTCCATCGCAGGGTTACCCCCAAGCAGTATTTTGCCGGTACCAATTTATACACCTGGGTGAAGAGAAGCACTGTGAGAGTAAAGTGTCTTGCCCAAGAACACAACGCAGTGCCTCGGCCGAGGCTCGAACCAGGACCGCTCGATCCGGAGTACAGCGCACTAACCATAAGGCCACCGGGCCTCCCACTTCGTCACTTGGGAGCAACCAAAAAGAACCCGCTCGCTGGCAACACCCTTACGTATTTTTTTCCAGTGTCCTTGTGATAATCTATTCTCTCTCTGATAAGTTAGACATGTTTGGTCCCCAGGAACATAACAAATTTGTAGAAGTACACGCTTGTGCAACTTGGTAAACTAATCATGCTAAAATACCTTGGTCAAATTCAAGAATAAGTGCTTGCTGCTTCTCACTTTTGGCGTTCCTTCACACACTTTACATCGAGGTTTCTGAAAACAAAATAACTTGCTTCATAAGACGTCTTCTCTAATTAGCGATGAATTTTGCGGCAGACCCTGCTAGCTAGCAACATCAGTTAGTAATGGTGAGTGGATTGTGTGTCTCAACGATCCCTAGAGTTATGAGAGTTGGATTGTTGAACTCCTGGCTGAAATTTAGTTGAAATATTTCTATCTTCGCTAAAATAGAAGAAAGCTAATTGTATTACCTTAAGTTCGATTGCATTAATTAGCTTTCCACAGGAATCGCATTGATCTCCTCTAGCACCCTGCATGAACGAATAAAATTATTACCCCATACCAAGCATCTTAAAGAAACTTGAAAATAACAGAACAATTAACAACCATCTTTGAGTCTTCAAGTTCGAGAAATTGCATGGGAAGAAACCAAAAGAGTCAATTCTTAATTTCTTGTAGAAAAATTTATTCGGCAAGTGAGACTTCAAGTACCTCATAGTTGCAGAGAGGACAGGTGCCCTCAACGAAACGATCAGCAAGAAATCTGCAACAGGCAAAAATCAAACAAACAAAAGTAAACAAGCAAATAAACAGCAACAAAACACAATGATCTATAAATGTTATTACGACTGTGGATTTTTACGCACCAGGTAAGACTATATCACGGAGGATCGTGGGTTCAAATTCCATCTGGGACTCGGATTTTTTCCGAGTTTCCGTTGATGCCATTTTAATGTTGATTTATTTCTTTCATTGCTCTCATGGAGGTAATATTGGTCAAGGATATCGCAGAAAACAAATTACAACGACAACTTTAATTCTCTATTTACTTAAGTCTTCAAAAGTTCTTAATGTTCCTTTAACAGTTCCTATGTCAAATGATGATGTCTTGGGGCTTCATTTTTTGTTTCCACCTCTTTAATTTTTTGGCCCATTTTCCTCAGATTCGTTCAGTTGGTTTTAAGTTTTGAAGACTAACTAGATTTACTTTCCGACTTCAAGTTTCACAGGCGAATTTGGGATATTATAAGAGAAGACCAATCGTCTGTTGATATTTATGGAGAAGAAAGTATTCTGGATTTCCCACAGGGTTGCTTTGCCGCATTCTGTTGAATTCCGATGGACCCAATCTGTTGCTCTCATTTTTCTGTTTAGTCAATGTGTTTGCCTAGCTTTGTTTAATACGACATTCAGATGAAAACTTCTCTAAATAATACAACGTAACTATATGTTTTGGTACAAGTCAAACCTTTTGCAATCCGCGCACTGAAGCTGCTCCAAGGTGTCCTCAACTAAGTGACCTTGCTTGTGAAGCCGCCAAAAAATGTCTTGGGAGATTCTAGTGACAAAAACAGACAGTTACTTTACCTTTGCCGACTCTAAACACCAAGGAGTCACTCCTCACTTGTTTCGCCTTGAGATGAAATTGTAAATGGATGTTTACTTGAAACCCGTTTCTTTCCATAATTCTATAGTCCAATGGATTTCCAATTCCTTAATTCGTTTTACCAATCAGGTTTCTGAAATCCATGGCAATGAATTTACTCCACTCCTGACGAGGCATAAATGTCACTGACAGACCTGATAGTTACCTGATTCAGCTATATATAAATTGTAATGTACTACCGAGAAGTGAAGATGAAAGATTAGAAGAACGGTATTACAGAACTCAGTGTATGAATATAAAAAAAACTCCTGCAGCATCTAAAACTGACAAATTGTAGGATGCGATGAATGAAAACTAGAGCAAGTAGAATAGGTAGAATATCACGTCAAGAACTCACTCTGTCTGTTGTGGAGTAGTTGTTCTTCCAAAGAAGTCAAACTTTATCTTAAACCACTCGTAAACTTCTTTGTGGATCTTGAAGTACTTGTCACAGATCTGCTGGGGTGTAAGACCTTCTTCTAACGCCTGGCATTAACAGCAAACAAGACCATTATGTTGACATCAGTTTAGTTTTGTATAACTTATACCACTTATACCCACTTACACCACTTATACCACCAGTTTACTTTTTTTTCATGTGGGTGCCCATGCATGAGCCATCATGCTCGTTATGCTATGCTGACGAGGCCTAATTATGCCAAAACAGCAGTCTGTGGCTGCTAATTTAGTGGCTCTCATTTTCCTTTTTGTTAGAAAAGGCCTAGTGTCGCTACCATTGACGCCTTTGTGCGCATTTTGCGGCCGCGTCTTACCACTATCATATCATCATTGATTTTGTTATCACAGCCATATCCCACAATTGTACCATTCTAGTACTAGATGTTTACCTTAGTCTCAGTCGCCGTGCCGTATTCATCTGTTCCACAGATATACAGCGTGTTATATTGACGAAGCCGAGAAAACCTGCAAAGCAACGCAAACAGTGGCAGCTTGGCAAACAATTCTCACAAACTCTCGTCTTTGACATTTCTTACGTACAGTTCCTTACAAAGTATTAAGTTTGTTGTAAGCAGTTAAGGTACCTGGCAAATACGTCAGCACTGAGGACACAACCAATGATGTTCCCCAAATGAGGCACATTATTCACATAGGGCAAGGCACTAGTGATCAAAATGTTCTTTTCTCCTTCTCTGGGAAGACTGTCAAAGTAAGCAAGAAAAGAGAAAAGTGAGTCTTTTCATAAGTGAAGAGACACAGTCGTGCATTTTACAAATTAAACTTTTAACTGCAGTCAGGGTCTGTCCACTCATGCATGTTGGTCCAAGCAATACTCACATGGGATCTACAAGCCGCCGAGTTTTCGGACGGTTGTTGCTGCCCTGGATCCATTGTTCAAAACCTTCATCGATCTCTTCCTTTGAAAAAACTTTTGCTTGAGTCACCTGAAATAAATTGAAGAAAAATGTTACAATATACTCGTTCAATCGTGTTGTGTGATCATCCGGGTGAGGGTAGTCCTGAAAAGGACTGTTGTTTGCTGACTGTGACTGAGGTTTCGACAACCTGAGCAGCAGTTATAATCAAAGTCAAGTGAAAAAGTGAAAAACTGTGATCACTGAAAATCTCTTTCTCTTAGAATCCATAAAAACGTATAATTCACGATTGATTGAAACATAAGTGCTATTATTAAGTAGGCAAGAGAAGGTAGATCCAGAATTCTCTCTAACTCACCTCTTCTGATGGAACATCATGTCCTTTCTCGTGTTGAGATGATTGTGTACCTAAAAATTAAAAACATAAGTTGTTAGAAGGTTGGAGTCTACTTTTATATTTAAGTTAAAATAACTTCTGCTTTTGGTATGTTCCTATATTTTTACCTTTTTGTGTACACGTGTAAGCACAGAGGGGGAAGGGGGGATACTTGTAAATTTTTGCCAGTATCTTCTGCGATTATTCAACGACCGGGCTCAAAATCTCCACAGAACGCTGTCGACAATGCTGATCCTAGTAGCATGCAGGGCACTTGTCACATATGACCGTAGTAAATAGCCAAGCTCCTTGTAACTCAGTTGGTAGAGCGTCCGACCGGCAGGCGGGACTGGCTGGGATTCGAGTCCTTACTAGGAACTCAGAGTTTTTTCTTTATATCTTTATCCCACGCTCATCAGGACAAACGAATCTAACATCTTCCTCTAAATTGTGTGTTTTTGTTATCAATGAATGAATCAAATTCCTCGTTATTTTGTGTACCTTGTGGATCACCAGTGACTTCTTCTGACTTCAAGTCTGGCGGAGCTTGTGTTCCAGACCTTGCGAGCAGTGCCTCCTGCAACCAGAATGACAACCTTTAACTTGGAAATGAGCGAGAGTTCAATGGCGATGTTTCTCGTGACGTCACCCATTGTTATTAATATGCCAACCACAACCTAATAGGCCATTTCCGAGTTCTCTTTTGCCTCAGTGTCAAAACGAGTCTAAGTGCGAAACCATTGTTATGAAAATGTGTTTTATCTGCATCCTTATTCTCATACAAATTCCATATGAATAGTTTCGCACTTAGACTTGTTTTGAAACAGAGGGAAAACGGAACTCGGAAATGGCCTATTGGATGTTGAAACAATGACTTCTTTTGTTCCAGTTGGCAAATTTGAATATCAAAAGAAGTGTTTGTAAACAAGAAATATCGCCATTGAAGGTAATGTAAGACTGATCTAAAATTCATACAGTGTGCCTCGCATGAAAGTCACCTGCAGTATTGAAACGTTTCTATGGTGATTCTAAGCATCAAAAATGAAGCCAGATCTTCGTTCTCTTTCAGCGAGAACATCTCGTAAACTCTTATAATTATATAAACTACAGTGCTTTACAAGGATTTCCACCCCTGAGAAAAACGGTAATTGAACACACGTGTAAAATTACAATAATTTTACGTGTGATGATATCAATGACGTCACGTTTGATAACATATGTGACCCTGCTGTACTTCAATTTATTGGTATACAGTCGAAACATCTTCAGTTGTACCTCGAAAGTCTTCGTTAAACCTCGGAAATCTTCGGTAATCTTCGGAAAGTTTCGGACAACATTTTTAGAATCTTCGGAAAATGGTCTTTCAGATCATATTCTGTTTAAAATCAATGCGGACAACTACATATGTTCTCACTAAACAATGAAAATAGAGTACTTCTCTCATTAGTGAAGATGGGTTAATCCTGTTTAAATATTCCTTTACTGTTATTATTATTATTATTATTATTATTATTATTATTATTATTATTATTATTATTATTATTATTATTATTATTATTATTATTATTAAAGAGCATGCTTGATGATGTGCTACATAGAAAAGGCCGGGCTATCCACCTATCTTTTATTCCAACATTTTCAAACCTTAAAAGCAGACATTCCTTTGCCCCCTGTCACCTCTGAATCAGTTTTATGGAAAACCTCCTGCGACAGAAGCTGGCTGTGCCACCTCTTTAAATTTGCTATGTCTGGATCTGTGAAACCAAGAGATTAACCTGTTACATACCATCACTTTACACTTTCCATCACTACTGCTGTTCTAGGAAGGTGTAAATACAAGGGGTCGACAATTTGGTGGGTCCGGTAGGAGCCGTACTGTTTTGAACCTGAAATTCGCGCCAAGTGATAAGGATGCGCAATTTCAATCCACATGTTGTGCCATTCTCGTCCCCATAGCCCTTTTCGTTTCTCTTAGCCAGCGGGGCCTTGGCACGAGAAACGAAGGGCTCTGGAGACATTGGATTTCTGGTCCTAGATTCTAGGACTTCCGGACTTCATGTATATAGCATTGATGTTTCTACATGTTGTGTACTGCAATATGGCGGCCAGCGAATATTTTGACTTCCGTTTAATATTTCTTTGTTTTCAAACAGCCAATAATGAAAATTCAATGTTTTTTAAAATCGTATGGCCCCAGAGCCCTTCGTTTTTCGTGCCAAGGCCCTGCCGTCTAAGAGAAACGAAAAGGGCTATGGGGACGAGAATGATGTTATGCTTGGGAAAATACGACGATGGGCGGAACCTGGGCTCCATAGCAATGAGTAGAAAGAGATATGAATAGAAAAAACAAACAAGAAAAATATTAGTACCAGAGAAATTTGAGCCATTAATGAACAGAGGATGGAGTGAGCCCCAAAGAATCACATCAGCTAATCCCAGTTCACCCTAGGCAGCAAAAGAGACAAAGAAAAACCAATGTGAACTTGAAAGCTGTCAGCTTTTTCTTGACAAACTTCTCATAATTATGTTAAAATGCCAAAGAAGGGATTTAAAAACATACCCCAGATAAATACTGGTTCGAAGACAGGGCTTGATCTGCGTGTCTCAGTAGCTTCACCAGATCCTCAATATGCCCGCTGTTTTGTCTACCCAGGGCAATGGACTTGAAAAGATGATGGAAGAGAACAGGCTGCCAGATATAAGGTTCATATAAACTTATCAATTGTCAGAAATGAAGGAACCAAAAATGTTCTGATCACAGACTGATAGAAACAAAGAACGCCAAAATGCAACATATGTAGTCACAAGCCTCTCACAACGACTGATGCGAATGGAAAATGATGCTATTTCTTGATGGAAGCCGCAGTGGCTTGTGGCTAACCTGTCGGACTCCTGTCGGGCCGGGTCATTGTATTGTGTTCTTGAGCGAGACACTTTCCTCTCAGACTACCTCTCTCAAATCAGGAGTATAAAAGGGTACCAGTAAATTGTCAGGGAAATTGGGAGGTTACCTGTGATGGATTAGCATCCCATTCAGGGAAAGTAGCAATATTCCTAATCGCTACATGCTCAGGACAAGTTACTTCAGTAGTAGGGACACTAGGTTCGTGAGGCTTACACCAGTGGAATGGCAATCCATCATATATAGCCCCTTTTCATAAATGGCCTCCAATTTAAATTCTTTTGTATGCATTCAAATTAGCCTCACTAAACTCGTTTGGGAGTAAAAATTCTTTTGAATTATCAACTCAAAAACGAGTTAGTCAGGTTAATTTTAATACTTACAAAATAATTTATAATTGGCAGCCATTTATGAAAAGGGTCTGTACCCCTACTGCATATTTGATAAGGTCTGGTAGGCTTCTGATATCAGCAAAACCACAACAACAAACCAGTGAATGGTGCCGGATCTTGTGTAGACCTGGATCAGTTAAAATCAAAAGATACTATGCAAAAAAACGGTAGACTGATTCCCACGGCAAGGAGAAGATATTAAAACAGAAATAAAATCTTATGAAAATAAGTAGACTACATTTGCCCGATATTTCAGTTTGCAAAAGAAACCTACGAGGGCTGAAAGAAACTGAATACAAAAAATACACAAAATGACCGTTACATATAGGAGCTTTGAAATATAAAATGAGAGGCTATGATAGGTTAAAAAATACGTCAGAAGTGGCTAATTTAGTTCATCGCGTCTATTAATACCAAGCGGCTCAAGTGTCATTGCCTTGTTTATAAGATGTGCCTCACGTGCCTTTCTCACGGAGTCGGCTAACGTATTTACATCCTTGTTGCCACCCAATTCAGGTCATGTGATGATTCCTTTGGGGGTTACAATTGTGCAATTTGTCATACACAACTGATTGCATGCAAGTATGTATGAACAAAACAATTGTAACCTCCCAAATGAATCATCACATGATCTGAATTGGGTGGCAACAAGGAGGTAAACACGGTAGCCGAATAAGTCTATAACCGACCTGCAAAGATGTACTCTCCCACTCCACCCACTGATCAACAGCTGCGTCCTTGTAAGGGTCAGGAGCTTCATCAGAACTTCTGTGAAGGTTAAGAAGGTATCTGTGCAAAAGAGATTCACGGCGATTAGTTTTAAAGAAGGATTACATGTAGACAAATTTACGATTTGGTACTGCATTACTTTTTACTTTGCAGCGCCTGAGTCATTATTTCTCGTTAACTCATAAAAATGTCCATTTTCGTAAATCAAGTAATATGAAATGTTTTTGAACATATAAATGATTTTCTTGCAATTGCTCAGGTGGTTATACTGATGATAGCGCTCTGATTGGTTTAGGATTGTGTTATACTCCGTTATAATCACCCCGCGCGATGTGATTATAATACTGAAGCACTCATTTCACAAAATGGCCAGCACGCGATATCTTGAAAGAAAGAAAAAACAAATGAAATGAAAGAATACGCAATTTCTCCGATAAACAACCAAGCAAATATACTAAAACAATTATTCTCCTCAGTCTCAGTATATTTGTCGAATAATTCCCTCAACCTCGCCCTTTGTATTTTTGGACAATATTCCCTTTGCCTTCAGCGAATAATTGTTAAATAAAGAAGTACCTGCAAATACTGTTGGGACTGTATAATAAATTTCCACTGTCCGTTTCAAGCACTGGAAGCTATTGGATACAAGCAGGAGTCCATTACCAGGAGCGTCCAACGGCTCTTTCACAGACCAATTTACTTTTAATTGAATTTCCCGCGTATATTAGACTACCGCAGGGGAAGACCTTCATAACAAGGACAGGAACCAGATTATACATTTCATGATAATTTATATGGCGTATCAATGGCCAGAACAGCAGATCATTAACATACGGTTGTCGGTTGGTTCTAGTTAGTTTCAACCAAGAAACTACCCAGTTTGCTTGGGTTTAGTTCCATTCCAGTTTACTTGTGGTTAGTCCCCTTACCGGTTAGTTCCTCTCCCGTTTGCTTGCGGTAAGCTTTCACTTTGTGGTTTGGGCAGTTGCAATTTTGCTTGCAATATAAATATTGAAAAAAAAATTAGGTTTCTGGCAGCTAGCGAACAGTTGGTATAGTGGTAAGTGAAGGTATTCTGAGTAGAATTTTCCCCGGTTCGATTTCCAATGTTTGGAATTGAATATTTTCTTTCTTTTTCTAATAAAACTAAGTGTAGAATGACCTTCATGTAAAAATACGTATGTGTGTAATCTGGCCCCGATGACCAGTCACAACCAAGATGGACACAATGAATGACGTCATCAGAAATTAGCATAATGGCGGAAAGATGCGAGGATGAATCCTCGTGTGGCTTTTTTTGGCAGGAAAAATAGTCTAAAAATAAACCGGTCTGTAAAAATGCCGTGAGATAGGGGAGTAGAACGCTCCTGGTAATGGGCTCCAGCTGATAGAAGTAGGAAAAACAAACTGTTATGAATAACTGAATCAAGTAATCACACATTCTAGAGGGATCTTAGCCGATGGGTTCCTTTCCCCTTGTACTTATGTTGTGCAATACAAATATCATAATAAGCATACGAGGCAGTGTCGACATGAATTCCTAAAAGGTGTAGGTAAAGTCTGCATTCGGGCCTTGTGGCCCATCAGTCCGGAACTTATCCGGGTTTCTGTAGCATGAAGTGACAGAGAGTATTTCTACTCCCCCCTGGATGGGATGCTAGGCCATCGCAGGGTTACCCCCAGCAGTAAATACGCCGGTACCCATTTATACACCTGGGTGAATAGAGGCACTGTGAGAGTAAGTTGTCTTGCCCAAGAACACAACGCAGTGCCCCGGCTGGAGGATCGAACCCGAGTCGTCCGATCCGGAGTCCAGCGCACTAACCACTAACCACTGTGCCTACCACGAATTCCTAAAAGGATGTTCCCGAAATTTACCAGAGCAAGCATGTACCAGTGATAGATAGTACCTTCAGCAGTTATTACAACTGTGTATTGTCTAAATTATTTCATAAGAGATTAATTATCATGTATTTGTTTAAATGCATTGTTATTTAAAGAATGGTTTGGTTATTGTTGTTTTTTATGAAATCAAAATCATACAAACCTCACAATTTCCTTGAAAATGAAATTTTGTCCTATCTGGTATAGAAAAATATTAAAAACGTCATTTTAGATTCAATTATCCTTGGTCATGTTATAGCAACCTAAAAACGTAAGCAATAATTAACAATTAGACTACGAGCCCGAGTTTTCTATGAGCGAATAGTCAACGAGCCGCAGCCGAGTTGACTATCGCTAATATAAAGCGAGGGCGAGTAGTCTAATCGTTTTAGTAGAAACTCTAAAGGTTTGCAGTCCAAACCCTACAATATTGTGTACTTTTGAGCCAAAATTCAAGAAAAACTACCGCTAAAAGAGCTACATGCGGGCGGTTGTTTTCGATCGGCGAATAGAAAACAGTGGGAGAACCAATCAGATCCGCGGATTTCCAATAGAACACAGCTGAGTTTCTATTAATATCATTTAGATGGACCGGAGCGATAGGAAGATTACTTGATGTCATTTCGGCATTATTTCTTCAAACTATTTCGAACTTTTGCACTCAAACATGTACTCCCACTCCCCTCCCCAGGAAAATCGAGAGGAAAAAGCTATTCTTAATCCTCTTTCGAAATACTGTTTAGTCTGTCGTGTCTAGAAATCGCAAGATCGAATTCCTTTTCCAACGCAGGGTATTGGCATTGCACAGAACAGGGAAACAACATGAATTTGCAAAGTATAACTGAGAATTTGTTGCATCTTTTAACGTTCGATTTCGTTGGCAGTGAGATTCAAGTATTGGGCCTCAGCCTGCAACAACTGATTGTAAAATATTCCTGATTCTTGTCCAAGTTAGCCAAATTGAAACTCAAGACAGATATCAATTCCCATTCCATTACGATTTATACACCTTGTTGGCATTGTGTTCTTTGTTCGTTTGAAGATTGCAGCTTCCAAATTGATTTCGAATCATTTGTTTTCTGCTCTTCCTTTTGAAAAATGTGTGAAGCAGACAAGCTTACCAAGTTAATTCTTTATAGTCACGCGTAAAAAAAGAAAAAGTAACTATATCGCACGTTTTATTTAATAACTCCAAAGATATTTGCAGCAGAGAAGCCTCCAATAGGCATAGCATATGGGACGTAGCAATATTTTTAAAAAAAATTAAATAATAAGGAGTCAGTAAAAATAAGTCACAAAATTTTAGCAAAACTGAAATAATGCAAAAACACTCTACTGCGCCAATTTGAGTTCGCTCCACTGTGTCAAAGATCGCTAAAACTTTTTTCCACGTTCTATGACGACATCTTTGTTGAAAACCGCCAAGAAATCGACCAAACCTGGAATTAATTATGATTTTTTTTCCGACGTAGACAGAGGTATCAGATTACCGTCACCATGGCAACGCGGGGTTCGAATATCAATTTACGTGTCCTCTACGACAGTTTTTGTGTCATTTAAACATGAGCGCGGGGGGGGGGGGGGTGGTTGTGGGAGAATTCGAGACAGTTACAGACCCTCGACTGTTGATAAATCACCCAATAATCCCCGAGTGTTTAGATGAAGCTAATATGTATTAAACACGAGGAAGCGAGGAATTTGTCAACATGTTACAGCTGAACAGCCTAGGAAGCAGAATCATTTAGACTGGAACATTTGGGTAACCTCAAGCAATAGTGATAGAGAGAGAACTTGTCACACTTTATGTGGGGCATCTCCACGAAGAGGATGGCGTTCAAAGTAGAAGCGTCATCTGCAAGGCACTGCAGAATCAACAGATAGAAGAGGCGAAAAGGATCCATGCCTATTTGAACAGACTCTGGTTTTCAGATGTTTGCCCAAGAGAGGAGAATTTGGAAGTTGATTTGCTTATAGTGGCCGATTATCTGTGGGAGTTCATGAAGGGTGGTGTAAGGGGAGAGAGAGAGATTAGCCAGTTGTGACCTTGACTTCACTAGGATGGGTGCTGTCTGATTCATTGAAGATTCCTCGGCGAAAACTGACCAGAGGGACAAACTTGGTCACGCACGTTCTGGAAATCCAAGATCATGCTCTACACAGGACAGTACAAGAACCACCCACAGTGGAATTTCAAAAGTTATGGGACCTTGGGATCAGTGGGAGAGAGAGAGAGAGACAGTGTCCATGAAAATTTCTTGAAGAGTATCAAGTTTAAGGATAGCAGGTACATTGTGGGCTTGTCGTGGTAGCAGCATCACAAAGAATTACCACTGAATTATGGGAATAGTCTTCAGAGGCTGAACACTCAGATAAGAAGATTAAAGAGAGCTCCACAACTGTTAAGAGAACATGATTCAGTTATCAGAGAACAGGAGAGGCATGGTGTACATTGAAGCTTTAGATAATTTGGAAGTGGGTGAGAACGGAAGAATCCATTACTTACCGCATCATGCTGTTATCAGAAGAGATGTTAAGAAAATGAAATTGAGAGTGGTTTATGATGCATCATCACGAGCCGATGGAAAGGGGCCTTCCTTAAATGACTGCCTGCACGTGGGGCCGTCCCTTACACAGTTGTTGTTTGACATTTTGTTGCGTTTTAAATGCAACAGGATTGCGCTGATAGCGGACATTGAAAAGGCCTTCTTGAACATTGAAGTGGATGTAAAGGACAAAGATTGCTTACTATTGTTATGGATGGATGGCAGTGGAAAGGAAGGGCCTATGCTTGTCATCTGCAGGTTCTGCAGAGTAATATCCGATGTAAGTTCCTCTCCGTTTTTGTTGAGTGCAACACTTAGGCATCATCTTGAGAGCTATGAGAAAGAAGATCCAGAGTTGGTGAGAAAGGTGCTCAGGAGCAGACAGTGTCGAAGAGGCATTCACCAGTAGATCAAGTCTCGTCTGGAAGAAGCAAGTTTCAATTTAAGGAAGTGGAGCTCAAACAGTGACGATCTGATGAAGAAGTTTCGAAACGAACGTGTTTAAACTAGAGCTACTCAGCGGCGTGAAGATAATGTCAAAGAAGATGACGATACGTATGCTAAGACTACTGTGGGAAGTGCAGATGAACTGTAAGACAAGGAACAGAAGGTCCTGATTGAAGCATAGAACTGACGAAGAAAAATCTGTTGAAGAAGAAGAGAAGCCCATATTTATTTAGGTTTAGACAAAGATGATACAAGCGGAAGCGATTATTTCACTTTCTTTTCTGCGCGCGCTTATATTTAATTAATCCGTCTTGCATCAATGCATATCGCTTCATCTTTTTCCACGGCGCAAGTCAAGTGAAGTAAGAAGAAATAATTTTATTTCACGGAAACTTTATAATACTGCAGCTGTCAACGGTGCGCCAATCAGAACTTATCGTTTGCGGTTTCAACCTAAGATGAGGAAATTTCATCAACGTTTCCAGGAATTCAATGGCCAAAATAAACACATGCAGGTGATTCGAATGGCTTCGCGACGAGAAAAAACAGCGAAAAATCAATTTCAAAACCAACTGTTCGTCACTTCAGCTATTTGCTATCAAAGCTAAGCGGGAATGGCCTTTTTATTGTTTGGGAATAAACATGCCTTAGGTATCGAGGTGGACTGGAACAAATTTGTTGCTCCAACCGCTGTTCAAACCACCGAGGGCTCCGCCATAATTCACCAGAAACGTTTTTGACGAGATTGAAGTAACAAGAGATAATATATAGTGAACATTCGCTATCATGGAGCAAAAATCTGTTGCCGTGACGGGCTACTCGGTGAAGCAAAGGTTTGTAGGATAGTACCGAAAATAATAACTTGCACGTCACTTTGTGGCGGCTTTCATTTTGGTGTCATTTCTGCGATACTTTCTCAAGGTTGTTTTTCCAATCCAAGGCGATTGCATGCATATATCCAGACATTTAATTTTTAATATACAAGCTGTTTCTGCCCTTTACTTAATATCAGGTCATAAAACTTTGTCATTTTTCCCATGTAATCAACAGTTTTTCATTGTTTTGGATAGGAAGCTGTTCACGATGCCTTGCTGGGTCTTGCTGTATATTGCAATACACTGGTGTGTTTTCATAATATTGTTTCCCATTTGACGATCCTTCATAGACTGATGCAACGATGTTACCAACCACATCTCTACCACTACATCTCTCGCATGCATGTTTTACATACGTGTAACTATAAGATGACAAATCTTGGTGTTTTACATCGCGTGTCATTAGATCTTGCAAGTCATACTCTTTCAGTATTGTTCTCCTCTTTTTCCGAGTAACACATTATCTCATATTCTAGTGTCCCGTTCCGAGAAACCTGTTTTTATAATTATTTCTTTGGCTTGTTTTTATTTAGTGCTTACACGAACTGGTTTGCATTAGCATTTCCAAGAATCCATTGGCTATTGGCCAAACGTCAGTTAACGAGGCTTAGTCACGATATTCGGAGTCATTCTGAGACTAATAGTTTACTAAGGAAGAAAAACAACAAAGAGGTGATGCTAAACCAAAAAGGAACAAGAATGGTTAAGGATGGAGAAGATTGAGACAAATTACAAATGACGAATTTGAAAAATTTAGGCTAAATTTTTCTTTAAAATTTACGTGCGAGTTAGACGAAACGGATGGCTTCGTGTCAAAGAAAATAGAATACAGTTTAACGCAATTCTTCCTCTTTACAGCTAAGTGGAAGTGTTTTTTTTTTCAACCCAATTCATTTTGAGGACTAGCTAGCCAAATACAATGCGAGGTTTCTTGGAAATCTTAATTACACGGAAAATGGTTGCGTCAGGTTCTTGCATCATTCCGTTTTTGAAGGGGTGAATTATATACCAGAAACCTAAATAAGCCTAACAAGGATGGAAACTTGTGCGATAATAGTTAATAGTTTTCTTTGAAATTGTTTTAAAAAAGCAATCTTCAATTGTACATTGGATTCGAATCGTAAAAGCCTCTGGTAGGTTTCTCCACAATTCCGGTTTCGCTTTAAAACTTACAGCGACAGAAAACATTCTACCTGTACCTTCATAAGTGATGTACTGTATAGTCAGTGGAACCCCGGCCAGGTTTTTTGCCGCCAAGATGCGAAGCAGGAACAGATTCCCTCGGTCGCTGTAGAGCCTCATAGTCTCACCAATTTGAGATGAAAGGAGTCTGTGGCAGCTTGAACGTGCTATGAATGCCACAGATCGAAGTGTAACAACAGTACTGACTCCACCAAAAACTGGAGACATCTGGTGAAACTAGTTTTAGCTTGTATAATAAACCGGTTTTAAAAGTAGAGAAAGACTAAAACGAGTTTGCACAACCGCAGTCCATGAAACGACAGGTTCGTATGAGCTCCGCAATATATCAAAAGGAACTTCATCAACAAAACCCGGTTTGCGTTACTTATAGGTTTTTACTCTTATTGGCAAAATAAGAGTGGAGTGGGTGATGGGGAATGGCGAAATGGTTTGTACCAGAACACCCTGGTTTGAAAAACGACCTGTAAAATGATATTCATAATATCACTTGGCAAACGGGAAATTTACCCATGCACGAACGGTTGTCTTTGGCCTGGGCACCCAGTTTTAAGTTTCAGGTGTGGTGTAACGGCTCTGTTATTGCTGTAGCAAGCCAGTGGTCAGGGACTAAGAATTCATGAGAGTTGGTGCTTGTGCTGTAGGTGTGCCCGTTTTCGAGGATCATTACTCTATCTCTTTATGGGGTAATTTGGAAAGATGTGCTTGTTATGTGAAACGACTTAGCCTTATTCGTTCCCCTCCTCTACCTCCTTTGCCTGAGTTTTTGGATTTGGAGTTAGAAAAATTTGCGATGCTCATATCATCAGATGTGGTGTGTTTCATGGTCTTTAAGTATCGTTAGCGACAGGAAACAATATTCCGAACAGAGTGGCAATTTGAAGCAGTGCTCAGCCTTGCTTTTGTATTCTCCAAACCTTTTAACAATAAAAATCTAACTGAGGAGAATGTGCTGCCTTTGCAATGACATCTGCAAATGGTTAGACATTCTAGTCTTGTCAGATAAGGACGAAGAACCGTAGGCCCCGTCTCCTGCATCTTCAGTGTTACGGTAAGCAGGGGAGGTTAAAGAACTCACGCACTCCTTGCAAGGAGTAGGGAACGAGGTTCCCGGTGTTGTGGTCCTGCCTTGTATCACGGGTTGGTGCTTAACATAGGGATAACCTCACTGCACCTTTCCCCCTTGGACGGACTTGTCCAAGAAAAATTGAGTATGAGTATGAGTTGTTTCCACTTTTTTCGCTAAAAGCTGCTTGCAATGGATAGTAGCGAGCCAGAAACAACGAAATGTATATATATACTCTTCCCACACTTCTCACAAATATTCGAATCAACCACACATCGACGATTATATTTGACAAAATGCCATAAGTGTTTATTACTCCCTTAATACTGAGATTATGACAAAAGTCTTCTAAATGTTTAATTGATCCTGGAACTCTTAATATTGCTGTCTTCCACACTAACTAAGGTTTGGTTGTTAATAGTTTTAAATCGAATCATTCTTGTCGGTTTCAAAAGGGCTCATTTTCACAATCAGATTTGATTTTGCAAACTCAGTCAAAGACCGTTAGCTTCTTGGGAACCTCCCATGTAAAACCAGGCTTGAAATGACCATACACACACGCGTCTTGATAGATGGGCTTCTTTAAGTCAAGTTCCCTAAGGAGTAACAATAAGCAAAAGTTATCCAAAAGGAATGAGGTTCCAAAACAATGTGGGAAAACAACGCTACAGTTTGCTAATACAGCACATTTTTGTAGACCATATACATAATGGTTATGGAGGCAGTATGGCACAGACTATTAACTGGAGACTAAGTTAAAAAAGCTACAAAATAAAAGGCTCTGAATTTATAACAATTGCAAAAACTTTACAAATGGCACAACCAAGATATAAACGTGTTGTTCACCTAAAATGTTTTTTAGCTCGTAGAAAGCTAATAACATTCAATTTAGCAAGCTTCACAGTTGCAAAGTCTTATGTAAAAAATCATTGTTACTAAGGGATTTACACGAAATATTACATATCTCTTACTTTACAATCATGCCAGGGCGAAGGTCGAAGTTATTCTTGATGACCTGCAAAAGCTCCTTTTCAGTCTTTGTGCCAGTTCCATAGGAGAGTACAGTTATTGAGAGAGGTTCAGCAATACCGATGGCATACGAGACTTGGACGAGAACACGACGGCACAGTTTGGCTGCCACAAGAGACTTGGCAATCCACCTGGCTGCATAAGTACCAGATCGGTCCACCTAAAGACATAGTATAAACACGGGTTAGACATCTAAACTCAATCAGGCACATGGTTTGAGATTTTCACTGGCAGGGTTATTAGCGCTGCATCAATCTGAGTTTCAAAGAACAGCTTTAATCTTGGAGTGAGAGGCAGATACAGGGTTTGACACTTTTTGGCTGATGTTGATCAGCTGATAATGCTACGAACTGAAAGCGATTCGTTTAAAACATTTGCAACCATAATCCAGGATTTCGATGTATAATTTGCACTGGTGTTACCTTTTTCGCACTGATGTTACACTTCAACTTCACTGCTCTCAGGCGATCAGAATCGAGTAATTTTTTCATGTATATTATTAATCAAGAAAACAAACCTTAGAGAAGTCCTTTCCAGAAAATGCACCTCCACCATGTGCACCCCACCCACCGTACGTGTCAACAATGATTTTCCTTCCTGTAACACCTGCATCACCCTGGGGACCTCCAATCACAAATGCACCGGAAGGTTGAAGATGGTAGATGGTTTTATCGTCAAGATATTTAGCAGGGACAACTTCCTGCAAAAATAAAATGGGTTAAAACGGTTAAACTTGCCTTGAGAATTGCAAAGTAACTCTTTTCATGGTTGATTTGATTTTAGTTACTAAATGGGTCTGTCGCGCATTTGTACCTTGATGATTTTCTCTTTCAGTTGCTTCTTCATTTCGTCCATTGTGATTTCAGGATCGTGTTGAACAGAAATAACGATAGTATGAACTCTATGTGGGACGATTGCACCATAACCTAATTTTCCCTTATACTCGATGGTAACCTGTGTTTTGGAGTCAGGTCGCAACCAAGGCATAGATCCGTCTCGCCTCTTTTCAGCAAGTTTCCTGTTTAGATTGTGGGCCAAGACGACTGTCAAGGGCATGAGCTCCTCTGTTTCATCAGTGGCATAGCCAAACATAAGGCCCTGATCGCCAGCACCAATGTCCTCCTCATTTCTCCCTGAATGGACTCCCGAGGCAATGTCAGAGCTTTGCTGCTGAAGGGCAACCAAGACACTGCAAGTTTTGTAGTCGAAGCCTAAAATGGTCAATGATCGTTACAGATTAGAGAGAAAGAAAGAAATTTTAGATTAAAACCAATTAATGGCTAAAGAGCAATCCTGGAAAGTCCTGGAAATCTTTTAAAATCAAGAAATGATTTTTTCTGAACTAACTTTATAAGAAATACGAGGGTTACAGTTGGGAGAATTTATATTGGGATCTTGGGAGATCCCAATGTAAAGGGTTTAATGTGAATTTTGGAGTCCAGGAAAATTCGAATTCCTGGAAATTTGTCTGTGAAAAGGGGTACGAACCCTTTGTGCTGCCAAGTTCAGCCAACCTTTTCAGCCAACATTTTAGGATTTGCTTTGCACTGCCTTGTGGTTCTTTGGATCATACATGTAAGTATCAATCAGTGTAGGGTGATGAGATTATTAACAGTGACTTCACTAGGAGTTTGCCTATACAGAAATTTTAATCAACACCAGCAATTAAGAGTTAGGATGAATAACTTTGGGTATAAGTAAATTTCACTGTAAAATATAAACTCTCGCCTTTGTCAGAGTGATCATAGCCAATCGTCTTGATTGTGTCACGGATCACAGTCTGATAGTCCACGACAGCCCTTGATGTGATTTCACCGCAAACAAGAATCATTCCTGTCTTTGTCACAGTTTCTATTGAAAAGAAATTCAACTGAGATCAGTAACTTATTCGTCAACTAAAATGAAACTTCTTAATAAGATGACACAGGTTCCAAAATTATTTCCTGTTAATTCTGAATTTCAGCAAGAAAAGCGCAAAAAATAAATGCCTGGTATAATTGTGTATATAATTGTGTGTATAATTGTGCCTGGTATAATTGTGTATAACACGTTTTTTTTTTATGCACAACGAATTTTGTACACTAATGTAATTTCAGAGGCATAACTGATCACAGAAATCTGTCTTTCTGGTTTGACCGGAAATAATCCTGCCATCGTCAAGTAAGGCAGGTTTTCAAGACGTGTTTGAAGGTAATTATATACACGTGGACAGTAAAATGTGAAGAGACTTTCACTTCAACTTTGAAATTATTTTTTCATCTTGTTCTCTTACACTTTGACACACACATTAGTAAATATCACGTTGTCTCCTTTTCGATATCTCGGGACGCGCGGTAATGTAGTATGCTCGATTTTTGCAACTGTTTAACGGGTTTATAGGGAGTTTTGCACTGACGACGAAAATTAAAACCGACCTACACAAATTTTAACAAAATCGCATGAAAGAACTATTTTTCGAAGAAATTTATCTTGATTTAAACATTAAGAACATTGGTTTAGCTGTGAGAGATTTGCTATAAGTATTAGAGTGCAGTATTACCCCAAACCAGAAGATTCCCGGAATATTATTGTCGTTACGTAAGGTGAGACTTTTCCAAGAAAATAAATATTGCTTCGCTAGCATCAATAACGAAGAAAACTTTGCGATACTAAAATTTTCCCACCGCAACCTAAGTGATTAAAGCGGCTGGGGTATTTTCAAGGTTTGGTTATGAAACGTATTAGGCCTATTCCGAGTAGGAGCTTCAATGCAACCAACACCTTTTCTAAGAAAACCTTATTCCTTTACTTACCGCACGCGACTTTAGCATCAGGATCCTGTTTAAGATGAGCGTCCAGAATGGCGTCGGAGATCTGATCGCAAATCTTATCTGTGGAGAGAAACTTACTTTCGTTTTAGATCGAAGAGAGGAAGTTCCGACATCAATCGACCGTGCCAAAAGCACTGGGCAATTAGAAAAAATAGCATGAACGTTTAGATGAATGTTTCATCGACATTTTGCAACTTTACCTGGATGTCCTTCACCAACGGACTCTGAAGTAAAGAGGAAACTATCGTCATGGGAAGTTTCCGTATTCATTTTGAATCTGTTCGAAGAAGGACAATGTTGCTCTCCGTTCGCAAGGAAAAAGGTGTGACTCAAGTAAACTTTCCTAAGGGACCTTTATACATTGGCTTGGTAACCTTCCCCTCTGTTGGAGATCGCAAACAGCTATATCATTGGATGCTTCAGCTCTAAACACGCGATGAGAGGATTGCAAGAAAAATTCCCAATAAGATTCAAATTTACAAAGAAGCAAAGTCCGATGGCCACGAGCGTCGATTTTTTTTCCTTTTATTTTACAATTCTTGGCGTGTCAGATTATTCGGTGAAAAGATTATTGCGAAATAGCACTTAATGGTGAAATTGTGTGACACGCTAAGTAATTTTACTGGCCAAAGTAAAGTGACGTAATTTTATGATTTTGTCAGTTTTTTCCAGGAAACGATTTTTGCGTCAACCTAGCTTTTTCGTAGCCATATTTGGTAATGGTGGTCAACGGAATCACGTGATGTTTACAGTCTCTGGGAGAAAAGATACGTGAGTGGAGAGACCAATATTTACTCTTGTCAAGGTGTTGTAGCAAGATCATTTTCTAATTATCAATTAGATTAAGGCCGAATCCACTATCACCTCATAGAAATCAAGAGCGAATAATCTAATTGTTTTAGTAAAAATCATAATAAACGAATCATGTGTCGGTGAAAAAGTTCTGAATCTTCCTGCGAAACTCCGCCAAAGCACAAAGACGTCGCCATTTTGACGACGACCTTCAACCACTGCATTCTAATGGCTGATGTGTTCAGTAGCTCAGCCAATCAGATTGGGGCATTTTCATTAGTATACTATACTGTACAGCATACTATGACTATGTAATTTTAGAACATAGCCCTGTATGCTCGCGATGGAATCTTAGCGGGCTTTATTTTTAATAGAACATGGGCAAAAACTATAGAAGCCCGGTACCCCGGATGTAGTTTATGTTGCGTTGCGAATTGAAAAAAAAAATGGCGGCGAAAATCTTTTAAAGTTCTCTTTTTATTTTATCATATGGCTGCTAAAACAAATATTAATGAAATAAGTTCAGGTGACTGGTGAGACGAAAACGTGGACGAGCTATTGAGCAGCGAGTGCCAGAAATACGAACAAGGAGGCATCCCGCGCGCGTAAATTCGGTGATTTTTTAACAATTTTTAATGCTATATTGTAAACCAGTGAGAAGATGGGTTTCCCAATGTCCTATAAGAAAATAATGCCCTTTTGCGGTCTAGAAAAGCAGCTGAATGCCCTCGCCCGGCTCGGGCATCCACTAGCAGCTTTTCTAGACCTCAAGCGGGCATTATTTTCTTATAGAACATGGATACCCATCTTCTGGTAGGTAAATATTGTCATAATGATTTGACAATACGTTATGAATTTTTTTTGTGCGTTCCTTTTCTGAGAAAGTTCTTCTACTTATGCGTTGAGTCTCATACTCGTGTAAACAAACTTCTGTCAAACGAAATACAATAGACCTCATTCACGATAGCCGTCATGTTTGTTTTCACATTTTAATGCAAATTAGGCACGTTATTTGTGAGGGGGCAAACAAGACAAACTGTTGAAAATCTTCACGTACGTTTTCCATTGGCTGTGAGTAGTCTTGTGATTGTCATACATATTTTGCATATAACGTCATTATTGCGTGCGTCTGAAAGTAGGCACAACGCTCCGGTGGTCTAGATTTATGTTACTAACTCTTATCAATATCCACCTAGGGGTTCTGGCAGTCTTCATTGCAAACATTTAACAAATAAAGAAGCCTCGACTGTGCTCTGTTCTGTTGTCAAGCACGCAGGAAGCGTCTAGAGCACGAAAAAAGTGCAGGGAGAAACACGAGCCGATAGGCGAGTGTTTCTCCATACTTCTTGAGTGCTTTATGATAAAGAAACCATCAATTTCCCAACGCATTAGCCTTCGTCTTCAGATTCTTTCTGTTTTCAAAACATCAAAAATGTCGTCAGCGTAATTTATTTACCTACTAGAAGATGGGTATCCATGTTCTATACTCTGATAAAGTACGCTAATTTCAACCAATCACATCGCTTGACAGAATACTTCAAGTGATGCGATTGGCTAACGAAACGGTAGCTGTCAGTCATAAACTGACTTGAGCTAAACTTCCGATTTCGGGCGCACATCGAGCGCTTCAAAATTCACTTTCAGTTCAAAAATAAGGATGTGAAAGCTCAGTTGAATTGAACAGCTACTTGTTCCATGAAATACGGCGGAAGTGTGGCTCTCGAAAACAAACTTTTCCGGCATGACAATTACGAAACGAAGAGCTCGGAACTCGCGGTCAACACTTTACAAACTGGTTGTATTTACGGCAGTAAATTTTACTCGAGACGATTGTCGAACAGCTGACAGCGTTAGAAAGACTAAACTACTTCCATTCAGAACACAGGAGAGTATTCAGAACAAGTTTTTAACTGATCACTCGATCAGAGTGAGTGTTGTAACTCTTGAGGATGGTCGCTTCGCTGTTTGACCGGAGATCGCCATACGCAGAAACGAACACAATCTCCATGTAAGTTTTCATTTAGATTTTTACGAAAGTAAAGCTTGCCTTCAAAACCACAGAGAGCCTATTTGGTGTTTCTTTCGTTGTTTCACTTCTGCTGTGTAATATCTACCTCCGTGACAAATTTAGCGTCATTTTTTAAAGCATTTGACAGGTTAAGAAATTTTATTTCGTCTGCAATTTGTCGGAAACTTAGCAGTTTATAATACGTAGAATTACGTACAATTTTTAAGACGGAATCCCTCAGGAAGTTGAGTAATATTTATTTAAGTTGGACAAAATTGAGTACCAGATTAATTTAAATCATATTGCGTTATTTTTTACCCTTAATAAAAGGTAAAGATGTAAGTAATTATTTGTGATAACACCGACAACAATTTCGTATCATAGCCCTAGAAAATGAATTTTAAAGATCACAAACTGTAGGCAAAATCTAACTTGTAGCCATTTTGTAAAATCGTCTTTGAGCAATTCAGTGGAATTATAGTAGAACTTCGAAATTTGTTTTCGATGTTTGGTGTTGTTAGAAAAGATTTCTTTTGATAAGATATTTGAAGCAGTAAGTCAAAACTTTGCAATAAGGTGTAAATAATTTTGGTACAACAATTTCTTATCAGAGACTGAGAAATTGAATTTCAAAGCTCGTAAGCTATAGGAAAAATCTCACATCTTTTTAGCTGTTCAGTGGAATTCAGTGGAACTTCGAAATTTGTTTTCGATGTTTGGCGTTGTTAGAAAAGATTTCCCTTGATAATATATTTGAAGTAGTAACACAAAAGCTTGCAATAAGGTGTAAATCATTTTGGTACATAATTTTGTCCAATGAATGCTCGAAGTCGTAATGGGTTCCGTCTTAACACTACCGTTAACGATACACTCCATGTTTATCGCGGACAAATAGATCGTTTTTGTGTGTGTGTTTGTCGAAATGTCGAAGCAAAAATCGTGCTCAACTACCAGAGTACTAGCGTGCTCAACTACTCAAGAAAGCCAGAGCTGAAATAAATAAGAACAATTAAGACGGAATCCGCCAGGACTTCGAGTATTTATTGGATAAAATTCTGTACCAAAATTATTTACGCCTCATTGCAAGCTTTTGTGTTACTGCTTCAAATATCTTATAAAGAGAAATCTTTTCTAACAACACCAAACATCGAAAACAAATTTCGAAGTTCCACTGAAGTCCACTTACTCGCATAAAAGATGTGAGATTTGTCCTATAGCTTACGAGCTTTGAAATTCATTTTCTCAGGCTCTGATAAGAAATTGTTGTACCAAAATTATTTCCACCTTATTGCAAACTTTTGTGTTACTACTTCAAATATCTTATCAAAAGAAATCTTTTCTAACAACACTAAACATCGAAAACAAATTTCGAAGTTCCACTAATTGCACTGAATCGCTTAAGACGATTTTACAAAATGGCTGCACGTAAGATTTTGCCTATAGCTTGTGATCTTTAAAATTCATTTTCTCGGGCTCTGACAAGAAATTGTTGCCGGTGTTATCACGGATAATTACTTAGATCTTTATCTTTTATTAAGGGTAGAAAATAACGCAATATGATTTAAGTTATTCTGGTACTCGATTTTTATCCAACTTAAATGAATATTGCTCGACTTCCTGATGGATTCCGTCTTAAAAATGTCAACTCCAAATGCAGAATTTCCGCTGACAATGACCATGAAAAATTTAAAAATCATGCCTTTGACCACGACAAATGAAAGGCATGGTTCTCCTGTTTGTACTTTGTATGCGTGCTTGGTTCTCCTAATTCTATAGATATGGGGCTCCGCTCTGCGGCCCTTTTTGTGGAAGGTGGATGGTGAACCACATTAAAAATCAGGACGTGTGAGGCACACGGCAGAGATAGTGAGGGACATGGTGAGGTAAATTAGTATGGTGTCAGAACGCCAGTTAAATAAGGCTTTGGTAAGTTCAAGGGGAACTATATGCAAAGGAAAGGAAGGAATGGCCAGCAATTAGGTGGGGTTTGATGCCCATACGGGAAACGTGATCGTGCAACTTGGTAAGACATTTATTGTATGTGAAAATCTGAGAGGAAAGGGAACTTTGATCAACGCAAGCAAACAGTCTACCAGAGTCGGAGGAATCAATGAACGTGAAGGCGGGATTAAAGGAGAGTTTCAACAGCCGGTTCTCTGAACTGAATAGTTTAGCTCCAACGAATAGTTACTAGGGTGTCCCAGCTGAAGATTGTGAAGCCTGCCTTGGTTAGTTGCTTGGAAGGGTCAAATTGAGCTCGTTACATGAGTACAGAACCTGTGTAAATCCTGGTCAATAGTGAAAGGATTCTCACTAGAGCTGAACAAAGGACAAACAATTTAAAAACTAGTAATATTTAATTTCCATTTGTTTGTCGGCGAGCAAAGTCAAGAAAAAATTATTAGTGTTAATTCAAAAACTGATTCGCAGTGACCCATGCTGCCGAAAATTGCTCACCAAAACAGCTGAAATAATCCGTTCTGTAGATGATAACATTTTAACTATTCATCTATATTTCTTCAACCAAGCGAGCTATCAAGCTCAAAAAGACAAAAATTGATTGCGCCGTTTTCGCCTGTTTCGCAAAATTACAAACCGATTATGATGAAACTCAAACTGAAACTCTTTTTAATACTTACATCCTACTTCTTTTACATTTGTAATAGCCTGAATATGTTAACTGAGGGACAGAAACCATTGTTTAAAGCCATGCGAAAGCAAGCAAGATTAAAGTAAAAGTTTGGTGAATGAAAGCTAATGAAGAAATTTAGTTTTTGAAGCGTACGCGAGCAGTGGGAAGCCAACTCTGCGCGGCGATGTCAATTATGATGCTTCCAGCCAATCAAACATGATATCGTTTTACTTCCAGTGCACAAGAAATTTGTAGTTTTTCTCGCGAGGAAAGAAACATGGCTTCTGTTTTTGGCAGTAAATGGAGGTCATTGGAGTCGAAACTCCATGGCAGATGGTAGATGACATGTAGATTCCTAAAATTTGTAAAGTCAGAAAAACCCGCAATTTTCTCAAGGCCAGCCATGCTTAACCGATGTGTTGTGTTGTGAATTTTACGAAAATTACTAAAATCGCGAAAAAACGTAAAATTTGTAAATTTTGCAATGGCGTTCAATCCTGGACATAAGTGCTTCGGGCTAATGCATTTTTTTGTTGCCAGGAATAACACTATAAAATATTGTTATTTAACTAGTGGTAACCACAGGTTAGAAAGTGCGGGCCTAGATGATGGCTCCCTAGTCTCCTTCGCAGCCGTTATTAGGGTCGTTCCGCAACGCTCCTCCCCACTAAGGGCGTTGCGTGACGACCCTAATAACGGCTGCGAAGGAGACTATTGGCTCCCGTGCCGGCCGCGCGAAAACCACCCCTGGAATTCCCGTTCCGGCCAAAACCGGCCGGGAAAAGCAGGTGCTGACAAATTTCCTTTCCCTCCCTCGCTGGATACATTTTAGTTTCCCTATTGTTCTGTCTTTTTGTTTACAAAATTCCAAGGTCTTGTTTAACATTCTGAAAAAACATCGATCGATTTTAAGCGTCTCTTGAGAGGAAAATCATAGAGTAAAGGGTGCAAAAACCGTGCTAACGAAGGAGTCATCTTTTATTACGGAGCCCATTTAGTGCCATGGATATTTTCTGCTCTGGTTTTGTTTACCCGACTTTTTTTCCGACTTTTATCCCGACTTTTTTCCCGACTTTTTTCTCGACTTTTTACCCGACTTTTTTCTCGACTTTTTTCCCGACCTTTTTCCCGACTTTTTTCCCGACTTTTTATCCGACTTTTTTCCCGACTTTTTTCCCGACTTTTTTCTCGACTTTTTGCCCGACTTTTTTCCCCGACTTTTTTCTCGACTTTTTACCCGACTTTTTTCCCGACTTTTTTCCAACTGTTTTCTCGACTTTTTTCCAGACTTTTTCCCCGACCTTTTCCTCGACTTTTTGCCCGACTTTTTTCTCGACTTTTTGTACTGTTGGTTGGGAAAAAGCGTGGTAGAACACCAGTGAATGGCATAATAACTCCAATTAATTATGAGCAAAATATATCAAGCCACATGCGGAGCTGGTTGCTGCCATCTTGTCCCCGCTGTGCAAATTAAGTGTCAGCGGCGTTACTAAAATAGTACAAAAAGTCGGGAAAAAAGTCGGGTAAAAAGTCGGGAAAAAAGTCGAGAAAACAGTCGGGAATAAAGTCGGGAAAAAAGTCGAGAAAAGAGTCGAGAAAAGAGTCGAGAAAAAAGTCGGGAAAAAAGTTGAGAAAAAAGTCGGGAAAAAAGTCAAGAAAAGTCGGGAAAAAGTCGAGAAAAAAGTCGAGAAAAAAGTCGGGAAAAGAAAAATAGAGCAGAAAATACCCATGGCACTACGGACTCATTGTCGAATCTGGAAAAATTCTGATTGGCTGAAAACTACAGAACGAGTACTCTGCGCATGCTCACAAGCTGGGGGTGGCCAGAGGTCTCGATTCCTTGGTGCTGACCAAAAGGATCGCGGCCTCTGGGGACGAGAATGAAACGTAGCACTCACGTGTGAAACTGTTGTGATTGACATATTTTTCACATTCCAATCGTTCTTGGTGGAAGAAAAAATGTTCAACTTCCGGTTTGATCGTCCCTGTTATAAACGTGGTGCGCACGGGTGATACGTGATCCGCTGGTCATCACTGTCACAATTAGTGTTGCGGGCCTTTCTTGGGCCCGCAATAACTGGCAACTTGAGGATACCCAGCCACTTCGGTCCACTTCATTTACATGTCTCGGGACCTTTGCTGAACGAGGAATAACACAATAGACACTATTCTTGTTTAATGACATGCAAATAAGTGGCCGGGTATTGTAAAGTTTAGCCCAAATCTGAGCAACTTCTCAACTTATTTAATATACAGTTAGTAGTAATTATCAGTGCATTTATTAAGTATCTTATATAGCTGGGCATTGTATTATAAGACAACAGGGTTCATGCACAATTAATACATGTGCATGTATAATAAATGTATGGGGCTGTACATGTGCAGAAATCTTTCCCTGAGCTGGGTTTACTCTTAAGAGTTTCCACTTTCAGGAGTGCTAAAAAGGCTCTGCTTTTGTGAAAACAGTTGGGGTTTAACCCATTGACTGCTGGAGATTTTTGAAAAAAAAAACATGTTTTTTAGACATTTTGAACATTTTCTAGTCAGTTATCGTCTAAATATGCTTCAAATTTCTCCAAAATGCATTTGCAGAATGAAGGCATGCCAGGTTTTTCACTGGTATCGCATTTAACGATATTTTAGCTCGGCCATGCTCGGCCTCGTATCTTTTTATGCTTTTGTTGACCTTTTACTGGGCTTGCTTTCGGTTCAAGAATTGCCACGAAAGCATCATTGAGACTGGAAATACTCAACATGGAGTAGCCAAGGGTAAGTGAGGGAAATTTTCCTCCTAGTTTTTGGCGGAAAATTCAAAGCGTTTTCCTGCATATTTCAAGCTCCATTGGCCCAATCAATATCATCTGGGTATCATTGGAAAGCTCTTTTCCTTCTGTAGAACTGGGATAAATGGGTTTCCTATTTTGGTCAAAGCTGATGACGTCAGAAGCGGAACAAAGGTCAAGGTCTGTCACGGCCAGTTACGGCCGGTTTAGGAGTCAATGGGTTAAAGCTTTTTGTTTCTGTGGATGGTAGATGAAGCAAATCAAATAGTGTGTACAAAAATGAAGACCACACTGGGAGGCCACAGTATTAGTGAGTCTTTGTCCAGAAGATAGATTTAAAGGAGCTACGTCACCATGTTTTGAGTTTATTTCTTAGAGAACCTAAATTATCCTTTAAATTTAGGAAACCTAAAAATAATAGTTTGCTAAGGAAGAAAAACACTAAAGGAGTGATACTAAACCAAAAAGGAACAAGGATGGCTGAGGATGGAGAAGATTGAAGCAGATTGGAAATGACAATTTTGAAAAATTGAGGCTAAATTTTTCAAAGTGTACAAATAATGACGTAGCTGGTTTAAAGGGCATTCCTTGCACTATCAATACTTTTGGTACTGTTGTCGTAGATTGACCACGTCATAGAGACGCACATGTCGTACAAGGAACTGAAAGAAAGAGCTGAAAAGAGGTGTGTCTTGTTTTGCTGTTGATGTTGGTTTGGTTCCATTTTACAATGCCGTTTGCCTGACAGATCAGGGTGTGGTGCCATATTAATCATATCTTGCAAATACATCTGTCTCTCACCACTCCCCCCAAACCGAAACAGGATTCTGATAGCAGGGTGTGACAGAAATATAACAAAAAAGTAAAAGCGATTCTTATTCAGGGAGACTGGTTACCATAATTATTAAACTGTGGGCTCATCCTCAGTGTAAAAACCTGTGAAACTCACGAATGACATAAAACAAAGAATGAACAAGACAACAAAGAAATTGGAAACAATACAGAACAGAAAAACAATAACTCAAAAACAAAGGAAAATGTCACAGGTTTTTACACCAAGGTAAACCCAAACTGCCAGTGGAATTTTGATTTCTTGAGGGTCAAGGGAATGAAAAAATTAATTGGCTTGAGAAATCCAAGCGAGATGACTAGAAAGAGACAAGAAGATGAGATGTTCAGAAATCGGCATTGACACAACATGGGTGTGAGGAGCTATGGATTTTCAAAATGTTGGGTGAAGGTCGTTCAAACTTTTCTGAACATTTTCAAAAATAATCCAAAATTTGCCGAAGACTTCTGAGGAACATCTGAAAATGCTTTGACAAATTTAGCTACAATAATAGGGTCAAACGTGGTATAAAATTCATTGATATTAATTGAAAGTAAAATTGTCGTAATTTTGCATGTTTAATTTCAGTTTTTCTCAGAGCCTAGGATTGTTGTGTATGTAATAATTATATCAATTTAACATTCACTGCTTGCTAACACTTTCAGTGACTGTTCCGTGTATGTGGAACTGAACAAGCACGTGACTGGCCTGGGTGAGAAGCAAAAGCTTGGTAACCTAGCATTGCTTACACAAGACTTTCATGTGCTTCCAGATTTCCATGGCAACAGGTCACCACTTGCCAACCCAAACATGAAAGGAATGGTAAGGTATAGAAGTTTCT
This sequence comes from Blastomussa wellsi, assembly GCA_947652115.1. Lineage (NCBI taxonomy): Eukaryota > Metazoa > Cnidaria > Anthozoa > Scleractinia > Plerogyridae > Blastomussa > Blastomussa wellsi. The sequence goes on from OX393571.1 coordinate 14,644,801, forward strand.
CTTATTTTCATTTAATTATCAATGGTGTATGCTTTTTGCTTTCAATTATGCTCATCATTGCATTATTAACTTGAAATCTGTCCAATATTTCCCTTAATTTGTCTACAGGCTTCCCAAGCTCAAAATACGTGGTGTATGGGACAGCTTGTGTATATAGAGAATTGTGTGGGAAAGTCACTGATCGTAAAAAAACTTGTGTAAATAACTATCTAATCTGAAATAAAGTTTTCCCACCTGAAATGTGTCGCCTTCTTGCCTCTTGTACCAATTTTGAAGCCGTTCTGACACAGTTTAGTGAAGTTATTCAAAATCGTTGTCTCTCCTTCTCTTCTTTGATTCTCTCTTCTTCTTTCTTTTAGAACGAGAGGCAAGAAGGCAACACATTTCAGGTTTGAAAACTTTATTTCAGATTAGATAGTTAGTTACACAATTTTTTTACGATCAGTGACTTTCCTATACAATTCTCTATAAACACAAGCTGTCCCATACACCACATATTTTTAGCTTGGGAAGCCTGTGATTTGTGTAACCAAGTCCCACCATCCTTTCATTTAGATTTGTGGACTAACTCTTTCAGCTGACCTTGGTGGCCTGGCGGTTCTATATTTAGCTACACTGCAAGCTCTTGCTGTAAGTAGTAGCATTTCATATTCAACGAATCTTGACAGGACTTGTATAAGTGTCGCCGTTAAATTTTGTTTATAGGTCTTTTTATTTTTAATTAAGGGCACTTACCTTAAGTTAGAACTGGCCAGCCAAACTGGTTTGTTCATGAAGAGCATTCTGTTATTGATAAGAAACATTTTGCTGGATTAATCAAGTACAAAATTGTATTCAGTCTTCAATTATTTTTTTGAATAATTAGGGCGAACTACAGAAAGGTCTTTTCATTTTTGGTTGGCCAGTTCTTTCGAACTTTAATTTAAAAGGTGTTTGCTGGTAAAAACTATTAATAAAATGTAATAGTTTTTCCAAGCAAATGCTTTTTAAACAAGTTAATTTTTTAGTCAAATTGACAAAGATCTATCTCCCCTCCCCAGTTTCCCCTGGCACCCCTTCCTTTTTTCTCTCTTTGCACCCCCCTGACCACATTCCTTTACCACCCCTCCCCCATAGTTGGGGCTACCATCATCCTTACTCCTATTCATCACCAAACTCCCCCTAACTCTATATTTATTTCCTTTTTTGTTAAATTAAACCTTTAACCTGGGTTTGAACCACCAACATCCAGATTCAGAGTCCACCTTCTAATCCACTTCACCACCACTGATTCAAGTGCCAACTGCTTTCATATTTCTCAATATCATTATTTTTTGGCCCCAGGCCTGACTCGGCCAAAATGTTAATTGATGCAAAACTGGGACATAACATGACCCAAACCTACACCAAACCCTGAAAATGTAAATGACTTTGACCCAAACTACCTCCTACCTTAATAAAACGCAAAAATAAACTAATTAAAAAAGCACAATTTCATCCAAAAGCAAAAATTTCCTGCAACAATCCTCACCCCCAACAAAGTCTTCTGAAACGAGCGGCATTTTGTGTAGACGAATCACAGCACACGTCCAAATCCTGGAAGCGACCTTGACCTTGATTCCGTGCGCAGGATTCGTTGGGGGGGGGGGGGGGGGGAAATTGCTTGACAAGCCAACGTCTGCGAATGAGGCTGATTAGGGTCCTGTGGACTACAAACAATTAACTGGACGCCAATCTCGAAGAGTGCTGTTTTACAAAATCAAGCCGTTTTTGTTGGGTTTTTTTAGTTGCATTTCAGAGCTCCTTTACTAATTCCTTGGGAAACAAAGAGTTAATTTTGTTTCCTGAGAACTCACTGGAAACATTAAGATTCAAGGGAAACAAAATGAACTTGTTCAAACGGACCAGTCATTGAGTAATTTATTATATAACACAAAGGAGTAAAACTTTAAAATAAGTCTGATTTACGTGAAACGAGACATGGCGGACAACAGTACAGTATTACCCAATGACATCATAGATTAATGATTTTGGAAAACAATAGGGGTAGTGCTTACAGAGGGCCAATGAAAATAGAGGTTCCATAGAGATAGTAGATCAGTCGATTATACACAGACGTTGTTTTCGCTGGTCACGCAATCTTCCTGCGTGACAAGTCAAACGAACGTCTGCGGAGGAGTCTCGAGAGCATTCTCGTCCCCAGAGCCGCTTGTCCCTCTTAGCCGGCTGGGCCTGTGCACGAGGAACAAGTGGCTCTGGGGACACATGATTCGATTGGCTGAAATCAAACAAAGGGAGTCCAATCACAACAGCCGTTTTAAATTCCCAAATCATTAGCACGTTTAAAACGGTAGATGTCATTGGACTCCCTTTGTTTGATTTCAGCGAATCAAATCCTGTATCCCCAGAGCCACTTTTTCCTCGTGTACAGGCCCAGCCGGCTAAGAGGGACAAGTGGATTAGGCTACCCGTAGATTTTGAAATGTTGCCCGCGCAGAGACTTCTGGTTGGAAACAGTTTTATTATTAGATGCCATCAATTAGGAACTCGAAGTAGCCAATGCGATTGCGCGCTTTTTGCAAAAAATTCCAGCTGTATAATGTTTAAATCTCCTTTAGCATGGAACTCGTCACATCATAGAGAGTATGAACAAAGCTGGGCATTCAATCGACACTCTGTTCCTTTGTGGGGGACTTACGAAGAACGAGTTGTTTATTCAAACTCACGCCGATGTAACAGGTTTGTGCCCTCATTTTCTATTGCTGTTAACTGGTGCCATCGGAGAAAGGGAAGACTGTTCACAGAATGCAAAAGAACTGGGAGGCACAGTGAGACACAAAGCACAAGGGGGTTGGGGCAGGGACTTGCACATATCTTTTACAAGGCACCGATTGTAACTTACAGGGAAGAAAAATCACTCAGTGACGTTTTAGTCCGCGCAAATCTTCCTTCAATCACATCGCAATCATAAACTTTTAAAAGGTTTGGTTTCAAACCAGAAGGAAATTTCCATATGATGGTTTTTTTGTTAGCTACACGCTCAGCCTACGTTCACAAGCTTTTTCTGACCGCAGCTCAACTGAGCCAACACAACAAGCTCCTGATCATTTACTTTCTAACCGCTCCTTCGTCTTCACTGCAAACCTTTTAGTTGATCACTCATAGCGAACGTAGAAGCTGAGGACTCGTAGACTTTATTTAAACGCTCCAATATGGCGGCTATGATGTCAAGAGAATACCCTCTCTTGTGTTTCTGTAAGTTATTTTACTGGAATAGACCATATTCACAATATAATTTGGTTTTATCAACTGGGTTGATAATATCAATTGGCCACCGGTGACATTATCAACCCAGTTGATAAAACCAAATTATATTGTTATACTTCCCACCGACGCAGCACCACAGTTTCAGCCGCCATGTTGGTTTTCATATTGTAATGCAAATTAGCTACGTTGTCTACCAGGGGGCAAACATTGAAATGCTGCCATTTCTCGGAAAATCGGACGGTCTAAATAGTGAAGTATTTGCGGTAAAGCCACATTTGAGAGCCAAGTTATGGAATAATGATTTCATTATAAGGTTAGTTTGAAATTGTTACTCGATACCTTGACTTGTTAACTATGGAAGCCGTTTTCTTTTTTATAAAAAAGTGCCAAAACTGCGTTTAACTTGCAGTATTTAAAGCGCAAAATAAAAACCAAACCATGGCTATAAAACAAATTATCAGACATGATGAGAAACCAGCTAAAATTAGTCGATTTAGGCTTGTTTGCCCCCTCAAAAATCACGTGTCTAATTTGCATTATAATGTGAAAACAAACATGGCGGCTATCGGATTCGCTCCGACGAAGGGCTAACGCTCGAAACGTCAGCTCTTGAAACTCTTTACGGTGGCCAATTCACATTATGAACCCAGTTGATAAAACCAAATTATATTGTTATACTTCCCACCGACGCAGCACCACAGTTTCTTTAGAAACATACCCCCTCTATCGTGAACAAGGTCTATTGTTTAATTACGTTCAGCAAGTTTCTCAGTGATCTCTTTCGTTTCGACACACAAGTAAAATATAATACTGAACTCTCGCGTTTGAACAACAAGGCCTGGCTGACTAGGGCACTTCATCTACTGAAAACAAACACGAGCATGACGTCATGTTGCTTAGTAACCTCCCTATTCAAAGTCGTAAAATTCATTCAGGCTTTTACATGTAGCCTTTCTGTGTACGAATCAAAAAATGCTTGTTATAATAAAAACCGAATTGTGGCTTCTACTACACCTATTGTTTGTCGGGTTTGTTGTAGATTCAAAACATGCTTCATTTCGTAATCAGCTGCTTCGTTTTATCGGATAATATGCTAAGAACCAGAGTTTTCTTTTGTAGGGGGGGGGGGGGGGGGTAAGTTTCTAAAGAAACTGTGGTGCTGCGTCGGTGGGAAGTATAACAATATAATTTGGTTTTATCAACTGGGTTGATAATGTCAATTGGCCACCGTAAAGAGATTCAAGAGCTGACGTTTCGAGCGAATCCGACCAAGGGCTAACGCTCGAAACGTCAGCTCTTGAATCTCTTTACGGTGGCCAATTGACATTATCAGCCCAGTTGATAAAACCAAATTATTTTCTTTTGTAGGGTTTCCGTGTGTTTTACCGCGTGAGAGCGAGTCAGTACTCGTGGGCTCAGCTATCTTGGGAGCATGCGCATCAGGCAACTTTTCCTCTATCCAGGTTGGTTATCACACAGTATTTTGTACCTTCTCCCAACTAAGTTCTAAATATATCGAGATTGGTAAAGAGAGATATTGAGATGGGTGCCCGGTTGATATTCTTCCTTTCTTGTCTCGACAGGAAGCCATGAAGACAATGAATGCGACAGGAAAGGTCGTAATGCCACAAGAAAATCTCAAAGGGTGAGAATCGATGCAATTTACAATCTAAATTCTTTCGTCTAATTTTTAGTGTGTTTTGAACAAATTTGATGAGGCTATATTTGCACAATTTAACTGAATGTTGTCTAAGAGCCCTATATTACAAACTAAATGGCGAGCGGTCCTGGTTCGACCTCCAACGGGACCCATTCGGTTGTGTTATCTGTTAATAGGCCACCGTAAAGAGATTCAAGTGCTGACGTTTCGAGCGTTAGCCCTTCGTCGGAGCGAATCAAGGAATTTTGCGTCGTGTGTTTTTATATACAGAAAGATGGAGCTTCGCTATTGGCTGGTGCCTGGTAACGTGAAAACTTCGGAATAAATTAGTTGAATGAAAAGCGTTCGTTGATACCGTGAGGGTTAAGAGTGCCGATTTGAAAAATAAATTTTTGTTCTAGAGTTTTACGGCTTTCCGTGTTTCCTTGGTGAAGGGAAAGGCCGCAGACTGCCATATGTTGCTTAGAATGATTTGGGAGATTGAAGTGTCTCGCGACCGGTTTCGATGCATTTTTGTCGTCTTTCTCTACGTCACGAAGATGTTCTCAACCCAGTTGATAAAACCAAATTATATTGTTATTCTTCCCACCGACGCAGCACCACAGTTTCGTTAGAAACTTACCCCCTCTATTCATTATCTGTTAATAACTGAGAGAATTCTCGCGTGCTCATTGGTGGAGAGTTATGGTCGATAAGATTATAGACCATAAAATGTCGCATGGGCTAGCAAGTCGTCAAATGCTAACAGGAACATTTAGAAAAAAACTTGCGATCCTAGGAAAATTTTAGAGAAAATCAGTGTGAAATTGCGAGTGCAGATCTTAACAAAATTTTCTTAGTTTGGTCAATCACAAAGGAGACAGTGAACCAATCAAAATTCAAAGCAAATATTTATGGACGGTACGAAGCGCACAAAGACGTGTGTGAACGGGATTTATTTTAATTTGCCAAGAATAATTTGTAAATTGGTTTCTTTTACAGGTTTTATGACAAAAAGCATCAGGTGTTCTTGCAAATGCTGAAGAATCAAGTGGAGTACCGTAAAATAATGATGGATTGATTTTTCATTTCGCGCTAACAAAAACTTGTATGCCACTTTTAATAGCTAGCTAGTACTTCCAGTACTAGTGATGGTGAAAGAAAACTTGACTTTATGATAATCTAAGTAGAGTATCTAATGCGCTGAAGTTAGGAATGTGCAGGAAAAGTTTTGACAAGAATTTGCATGTGCAATGTTGCCGCCAATATAAGGTTAAGCATATGTTTCACTACTTGTGACGAGAAAAAGACAAATATAATTATGCTATGTAGATGTGGATAGCAGTCTTTCCAGTAAATAAGAGAAGACAAGGATAAACAGGTGAGCTATTCATTCTTTTCACTCCTTTACTCAGTTTTTCTCATTCTACTGAAAGGGATACTGTCACGATATATTTGCCTAAAACTGTGATAAATTCACGAATGGTCCCTAAATTTATGTAATAAGAACTTTACTAGCTCTACCTAAATGATTAAAAGCAATTTCTTGACGAAAGTCTACGCTGAAACATTTTTGCAAAATTTCAACGATTTTCGAGTCAAACTTGAACCCTTGAAAAACTGACATCTTGACGCTTTTTTATAAATCCATATCACAATCTGTTTCCATCCTCGCCATCGTTAGCCATCCTCACTTTCTAATGGATGTATGTTTTTGGGATCTCCAAAATCCTCTAAAAATGATGACAGTGTCCCTTTAACTCTATTGCATGCAATCAACTGTCTAGTTTTCACAAGCGCAAAAGCACACGCATAACGACATAAGCATATAACGCTAGTGAGAACAGCAACAAAATAAGCATAAAGAAACAAACACACTTGTTTCTCGTATGTTGTCCTCACTAGGAGTTACCGCCGCATAAGCATAAGCCAACATAAGCATAAACACAAGAAAAACGGACGGTGTCCGTTCTTCTTGTGTTTATGTCGCCTTATGTCGCGGTGCTTCCTAGTGAGGGCAACGTAAGAGAAACAAGTGTGTTTGTTCTTCTTGTGCTTATGTTTATGTCGCCTTATGTCGCGGTGCTTCCTAGTGAGGGCAACGTAAGAGAAACAAGTGTGTTTGTTCTTCGTGTGCTTATGTTTATGTCGCCTTATGTCGCGGTGCTTCCTAGTGAGGGCAACGTAAGAGAAACAAGTGTGTTTGTTCTTCTTGTGCTTATGTTTATGTCGCCTTATGTCGCGGTGCTTCCTAGTGAGGGCAACGTAAGAGAAACAAGTGTGTTTGTTCTTCTTATGCTTGTGCCTAGGTCGTTGTGCCAATGCTTATGCACTAGTTAATACCAGCGTTAGGCCGGACACCTTCATGAAACGGACAACTGGTGTTGGTCCCTGCCCGCCATTTTTCAGTCATTTCATTGTATCAAAACTCTCTACCTCTCTCTACTTTTATAAAACGGACGTTTGGTGCACTGAGGTCCTCAGTGAGAGCTGATTTTACTTTGTGTGGTTTCACTATGTGTTCGCTAGTACGAGTAGACCGGTTCTTCTTATGGGTTCGGTTCTTCTAACTCGCAGGCCCGCAATGCATACAAATAATTACAGCGACATAGCTCTGCAAGCATTATTTTCCACTTTCCTCTGCGACTACTCCAAATAAGCGAAGGATTTGGGCGATAGATTGCTTAGAAATTCATTACTAAATAATCCTTTATCATTGCCGGGTTTTTCCTAGTTATCATCAAAATCAAGATTAATGTTGTCTTTCCTGCAATTCTTTTGACATGTATCGCTGCTGTTGTGGGCATCCATGCACACGAGTTCCTGGTTTGTTTACAGTACACTTTGGCGCCTCAGAGGTTGTGTTCTGTTATCGTTTCGTTTAATATGGTGTACTTGGAGATGGTAAGCTATCAATTGTAATACGGAGCTGCATCATGGCTTGTGCATCTTCAAAAATTAGCCTAAATTCTTCCAATTCGCCAATTGTAATCCGTCTCAATCTTCTCCATCCTTGTTCCGTTTTGGTTTAGTGTCATCTCTTTGGTGTTTTTCTTCCTTTGTAAACCATAAATTTTAGGTTTCTTATATTTTCAGTAGGTCCATGTGCTGTAATAAAATATGTTTTGTATTGTATTGTAAGTAGAGGAATATATGTTAATTGATGTACTTTCCTTATTACAGAATAAATATTACAATGGGATTTAAAAGTGGCAAGTCGGCTGGAGTCTTCATTTCACGGTGAGTGCAGTGAAGTATAGACAGGATTCTGCAAGCGCTCTGATTGGTCGAAAATACATGTTTTATCAGAGTATAAAACACAGAAAAAGGGTGTTTTATTGTTCCTCGTCAGCTTTTCTCTTGTCAAAACAATTCCCGTACAATTCTGAGCAAAGCAACAGAAAGCGTAAAAAAGCGTTTAAGCTCGAGAGGAAAGAAAAACAAGCGATCATACATGTTTGGTTGTTTTTACTCGGGGCGTGTAAAATCTATATCATAAATCAAACGAGGAAGCCTAAGCTATGTATTATACCGTCTTAAATCACACTACTTCATAATAGCCCACCTTACACACTTAGCCACTACCTCTAGGTCTTTAAATCAGATGCAAAGTGTATATTTCAGTTGTTAGGGTAGATAAAACATTAACTATCTTTTTTAACCTTTGTATTGTAAAGTAGTTTCTCGTTTTACCTGTCGATTTATGGCGTATTTTACAGTACGGATCACGGATTCAGTTAACATTAAAAAGGTGTTTAATTTTACACTAATTATTGTGTTATTTTTAATTTCAGTTGCACGCGTCATCATAACGTGAGGACATGACGAGTTAACACGAAGAGCAGTATGCTTGATCACTCGTTTGCTTCAAAAAAAGTTCGTTAAGTGATAGAAGTTTATAGTTGAAGAAATACGTTGGCGACTTTTGGCAGATTTGTAGAGACCACTATGGCAAGCTAAACAAAAGTCTAATTAGGGCACACTGCACTACGTAAAAATCCTAGTGCATTTCGTAGTCGTTGTCAACAAAACAACAATATGCAAATTCTGCGAAGATAGTTCCGCGAATAGAGCTCATTTAGAATTTTCTTGTGATTGTTAGCGTTCATCAAGAAGGAAATTTGTTTAGGATAGATTGTGCTTGTACCTCTACCTGCTACACCTTCCCTCTTCCTCCTACAAGTTCCGCCTTCCTGCTACACCCTCCCTCTACCTCCTACAAGTTCCGCCTACCTGCTACACCATCCCTCTACCTCCTACAAGTTCCGCCTACCTGCTACACCCTCCCTCTACCTGCTACACCCTCCCCTTATCTGCTACACCTTCTTTTACGATTTTCCTGTCTTGCTTTGTGATCCCTTGTCTTGAAGAATTTGTTCACTATTTGCAACAGAATATAGTATTGTTGCAATTTACTAAGCACTATTATACAGGACTGTATTTGATAGTTTGTTTCATGAACAGGAAGGGAATTTGTGTAGGATAGATTGTGCGTGATTTGATTTTAAGCTGTTTTGAACAAACTTTGATGCAGCTGGCTTACGAAAGTTGTACTTCTATAGATAGTGTGATTTAACAATAAAGTCCATTGAAAACTTCTCCTGCTTTTTTTACGATGTTCTTTTCTTCCTTTCGTATCCAATTTCCACTCGTTTCAGGATTTAATAATTTCAGTGGTAAGAAGTGCATGTTTCTGTCCTTTAAAAACATGTTCTTATTAAAAAACATGTTCGTATTAAAAAACATGTACTTCTTATTGCGCATGCGTACTTGTCTGATTTGCGAGTGCGTACTGAGAAAGCGTACCACAATGATAAGAAGCTTTTCCAAGCATAAGATGCGGTTGGTGGGGATGCTGCTTCTGATTCTAAATCTGATTCTGATTCTAAAAAAACTTTAATTTACTACAATACTACTACAACTACACTACAATACTACTAACACTACAATACTCAAAGACAGTACTTAAAGACAGTATTATTTTGCGCCATCCCAAACCCCCACCCACCAACCCCATCAAAAAAAATCACCTTAATAGCCAAGCAAGCTTTCCAGCTTTGTGGTAGAAGGTGGACCAACACGCATGCGCAATACGAACAAACTTTTAAAGGACACAACCTTCAACTTTTGATCAATGAAAATGTTGAAAGTTCAATCCTTAAAAGAATGAAAAGTTGACATGGGATCCGTCCGTCCACCATCCCCCACCCACCACGCTCAAAAGAAAAAACTTTCCTATATAGTTACAAACTTTCTCATCCTTGTGGTAGTTCTTTTACAAATACGCATGCGCATTAAGATATCTCCACCGTTGTATTTAGTGTTGTAGTGTCCAAAAATTGTATTTTTTGTGAGAAAAGGTTATAGTGAGTAGCAGCAACCCCCACCACCTCATCCAGGTGGACCAATTACTCTTATGCTTGGTAAAAGTTCTCATCAATGTGGTAAATCTTTGTAAATAAGCGCATGTGTATTGGTCTACCTCGTACCACAAGGATAGGAAACCTGGTTTGTTATAAAGGCGACGGCTGGTTAAAATTAAACCCCTACTACCCTACCCAGGAAAACGAAATTCAATGTCACATCTTTGCATGTATAAATTCAGTGACTGACAGTGTACTACAATGATGAGCAACTAACTCGGAATAAAAGGAATAGCTTGTAAAGTTCTCCGTGTACATGTGTTGGAGCCGTTTTCCTTGTACCATAAAGATGGCAAACGTGAAAGAATATTTAAGAATTTGGAAAAATGACATCTACTTTTACCACGATCAAGTTTATGGTGTGCTTGCTTGGGGTTCAAGAAAGTAGCACAAGTTTTTTCTCACACTATTTTATTAATATTTTATTTTACATCAAGTCTGAAGAAAATGTAAAATGGACAAACAGTCAAAACGCAAACAGGAAAAACTCCAGTCAGAAAACTTTGCATGATGAACATATAAACTTGCATTCCAAGGACGAGAAGCTTTGAGCCCTGTCAGAAAGCAAAATAAAACACTAATTAGTAGAGCAGCTTTAGAGGACAAGTAGGCCTGAGACCTGATTCCATCAGGGTGAATAATTAATAATAATTAATAATAAATCACACTAGGATGGCCAGGTAGTATTTATGCTGACAGTGTTTCTGTAACACTGATAAGCGATGAACTAGTTTCAACGCTATGGGCGCCATTTTTTGTATTAAAACCATTAAGTTTCGGGACTTTACAGGTTTTAATACTTCGCTTTATGATTTACATGTGTGTAGGATACAACCAGCCGACCCGCACAGGGCAGTACCGACTTACGGTAACCATCCTATGTTATTGCTTGACAAAATTAATCACACTATGATGGCCGGGGAATATTTATTATGTTGACATCTTTTTGGGACTGGAAAACTTTCTATTTGTAAGATATATTATATGAAACACGCCGATGAGTGGTATGGTTGCAATCTTGGAAGTTTGGCTATACTCAAAGGCGTTTTCTCATTTTCCACATTTCACCATCATTAATCTTCAATGTATATTGGTTGTGTGGCGTAGTGCTTATTTTTCTCAAATGAAACAGGCAAGCCTTATTGGCAAAATCGGCACAATCCTTACGAGACTAAGATTAACGACAGCCAGTTATCAATACTCTGCCTTGTATAATCTGTACGTAATCCCAACTCTAACACTTAGAATGGTGTACTATCCTGTGTTGTACCCTGTCGATGCGAATTAAACAAAAACGTTTCTTTTTGCAAGGGTGCTGGATGAAAGGGAACATTAACGAAGTTATAATTAAACCTGCAGCATTCAGCAAAACATAAAATCTAGTCTGGACACTGGAGAGATTTGATGTGAATATTGAGAAAAAGAAAAACCCACATTCATTACTTGAACAGTATTTGTATGGACACTTCCTCTATTTGTGATTTCGAATGGAAGACATAAGAAGAGTTCGAACACTGGTCAGTATCCAAAGCAATGAAACTACAGGTGGTGGCAAACGAGTACACATTGTTGCGGACACAACTGTTTCCCTGTTTGCCCGCGTGCGCGCAACATTGTTGCGGACACATTGTGTCCGAGACACAAAAAATGTTTCAGATTTTATTCAGAAACATTTTGTCTGCAAAAAAGTTTCCGCGTTTGCCCGCATAACAAATCGTCATGAGCAACAATGTGTCCTAGTTTTTCACCGTCTTACCACTTGCAGCAAAATAATTATCAGTCAGTATCAGAATTCTTTTACATGTGCCCGAGCAGCCAACCATGTTTCCGCTCCTCTTACAAATTGTTGAAACCCTGTTTATTATATCTTTAGTATACGATTCCGTTACTATATCCAATGAAAACAATCGAGTAATATCAAACGTGTCATCCTTATCCACAGGCGGCCCATGCTCTCCATGCAATAACACAACACGCGAAACGTGACTGGCGTTACGGAGGTGTTGTGTTATAACGGTTTGAACTTACAAAGGGTTTGTTTTGGGCAGCGCGAAATCGAGTATGCAGCCTTTACTTCGTCTTAGCAGAAGAAAACCAAAAAAGTCAACTCGCCTAAACACCTTCCGATCGGTCTGAGAAACTTCGTAGTCTATAATTTTGAATCCGTTTTTTTTTTCATACACACCTTTGTAAATTCAAACAGTTGTAACACAACACCATCATAACTCCAGTCACGTTTCGCGTATTGTGTAATCGCATCGGAAGCTTGGGCCGCTTATGCCTTATCAAGCATAAGAGAACTAAATTTATATCCGTTTTAAACGGTTCAGCTCAATAGCAAGTGTCAATAGAGTCTTTCGTTTGGAAACTAGCGCATTTTTGATTTCAGTTAAGACCGTGTGTGACATACAGCAGCATAAAGTGACGATCATGTTCTTCATAAAAGGAATATCAATCTTGAGATTTTTAGCCATTTGAGGAGTCAAATGAAAGTAGTAGGAAAAGCGTTTATGTAAATTTTTGTTTGTCCATTCCAGGTTATCACTGGCGTTGTAAGCTCCAGATGTTTAAACTATTTTCCGGGCGCCATATTGCTGTCCCACTGAGGTACACCAATGCTGGCCTCTGCAAATTTGGGTGAAACGGTTCAACACATATCTGCGATTTGGGAAAACGCAGTCCTAATACGTAGAGAAAACAATTCTTTAGTTATCTCCTATAATATCACTTTTTGTTGACTTCAATGACTAAAAGGTGTTTGATTTATTTTTTTATTGCATGATCTAGTGCTTTAATTATTTGTCACTTTAAATTTGATTAGAAAAAAAACTACTCTAATAACTGACATGCAATAAAACTCGAGCCAGGCCTAAACGCGAAGCTCAGAGAAATAATCTAAATCAGTGAAATTCAATTGTCAATTCCAATCACATAAATTCCGCCGAAGATGGCCATGGAAAACAGCAGATACCTTGCTTTGACAGCTGTCAATCGATCATACAAAAGTTGTTTTGAAAGTTCTTTATGGCAGCAGACCTGGGTAACGCTATTTCCCGCCACAAAACACGGGTTGCCACTGGCACCTTGTTTCCAGGCCTAATCCGTGCGTATGTACGCTGCTGACCACCAAATTTTCTCCGCTTGACGAGTTTGCTAATTTCTTTTGGTATGGATGCTACCGGCCTAAGCGCGCGCCTTTGGCACACCCGGGAGCTCCGCTATAAAAACAACGATAAAGCTGAACAGAAGAGGCTACAAGATTTCCGCATTTATGCTACAACGATTTTCTTGAAACTTGGCTTTGATATGTTAATACACACCGATTCTAGAATTTTTTTTGCTGTGTGAGTAGTAAAGCACACCGGTTTAGGCAGTAGCCAATCAGAAGCCAGGATTTGGGTCACATGACCATTTTTCACGAGAGTCCGCCATTTTGTCACGCAAATAAAAATCACGCAAATTCATTTTAAAAACAAGTAAAATTCCTCCAATAAATTACAAGTTACAAGCAAGGTAAGTGTATGTGAGGGGGACTACAAGGGAGAGAGCGTCTTGTCAAACTGTTCGTAGTGCATGGATGCGAGTTTTGAGGGAGCTATAGAGTGGTAAAGTGATGACGTCACAAAAACTAAATTTATGATATTATGGGATTTACCGAGATATTCTTAAAGTGCATGATAAAGAATACCCACTTGCCAAAAATCAACATCTTATTTCAAATTGGTGGTGAGATATTGGACTTGCAGTATTTATTGTTGTAAAATTCATTAATAATTCAAAAGGAGTAGATCCAATGAAAAGGTACTATTTAGGTCACATGAATGCTCTGTAAACCCCAAAACAAATCAGCAGTAGAATTAACTTTTGATACAAACTCCTACTCAGCTAATTAGTATTCATTAACTTTTGATACAGATCTCTACTAATTAAAATGCACAGCACAATGGAATCGAATAACAATACTTTGCATTCAATTTATTGTTTTCAAAATGCCCATACAGATCTCCTACTCATATTTTATCTACTATGAAAAAATTATGTACCAAAATTATTTCACCTGCAAGCTTTTGTGTTACTGCTTCAAATATCTTATCAAGAGAAATCTTTTCTAACAACACCAAACATCGAAAACAAAGTTCCACTCCACTGAATCGCTTAAAGAGTATTTTACAAAATGGCTACACGTAAGATTTTGCCCATTAATAGCTAGTGATCCCTTAGTCCTGCGAGACAGTCTGTCCCAGTAAACAGTAGAATCCGTAGAGATAATCAAAGCTTGTCTTCAAACAAACACTTTAACAGGGCCAAGAGAGAGTATTTTAAAAAGAACAGGGCAGGAATGACCAATCAAAATACTGTCAAAACAAAAGGGAACAGATCAATCAAATATTTCGTAGGACACTGGGGCAGACTGTCGCACAGGACTAAGAGCATGTGGAGTGCATGAGGAAAGAGGATCACAGGACTTAGATGTGACCCAAGATGTTACTGTAACGGATGAAAATAAGCCCTTTGAAAGGAAAATGATGGTTGCCTCATGAAACTCTTGTTACGATGTCATTGATTGGTCAATAGAACAATTGTGTACTTGAGCGAATGTATTGAATGTCAATCAATAAAAAGCATTGAATAAAATATCACGTTTTGCCAGGAGAAGGAACTCGTTCCCAGGGACCAAGGAATGCCTGTAGGCTTCACTTCATGACCAATACATGAGTTGACGCCGACCAAGAATTACGTATGAGCGTATTAGTGAATGCTTTTCTTATAAACAATGAATAAAACTTAGTAAACCACCTGTAACTCATGAAAGAGAGTTTTTATTAGGTTTATCGCAAGCGAAGCAAACTCTCTATTATTACAGAAGACGTTCTCAATTTAAAAGAAAAGAGATTAAAGCGTTACTCTCCTTGTCGCGTTTCGTACCAAACATATATCTGTTAGCGAGACTTTCAAAAAGATGTTCAACAGGTGCTTGTCAATTCCTTTCAAAACAGTTATGAATTGATCTTCAATAAGTAATTAACCTGGACAAAGCTTCATTGAAATGAGCAGTGTAAAACTGACAACAAAGTGACGAAGTATTCCTTGTTGTGTTTACGAGACAACCTGAAATGATGAATATAATCAAATATCTCCCCTCTCCTTGTTTCGTACGGTTTCGTTACACGCATATCTGTTACCGATACTTTCAAAAATACATTCAACAAGTGCTTTTCAATTCCCTTTCGCTTCGCTCAAGAACCTATTTCAAAAAAGCTATGAATTGATCTTCAACAAAGTGACGTAGTATTCTTTGTTGCGTTTACAATTAAAACCTGAATTGATAAAATATAATCAATTATGGTCCAGCGGACTAAAGAGTTTCTTTAAAAAGATAAATAATGTACGATTGCTTTATGAATAAACGACCACGCGGGATGTACAAAAATCAAACGTTAACAACTTGTCTTTGACAAGCGTGTGGTCGACCCGAGGAATTTCTTCTTGTACCTTTACGGATACCTGTACCCAGACCCCGTGGCAGAGAGCTCAATGAACAGTGGAACAGACAAGATGACATCAATGTCGAACTCTTACAGTATGTCAATTGTCAATAGCTCCCTCACAAAACTCACATCCATGCACTACGATCAGTTTGACAAGACACGCTCTCTCCCTTGTATTCCCCCTCACATGCACTTAACTTGCTTGAAACTTGTAATTCATTGGAGAAATTATACTTGTTTTTAAAATGCATTTGCGTGATTTTCATTTGCATGACAAAAATGGCAGACTCTCATGAAAAATAGTCATGTGACCCAAATCCTGGCTTCTGATTGGCTACTGCCTAAACCGATGTGCCTTACTACTTGTGTGCGATTTAAAAATATTTTTCATCAATTAAATGAAATATAATTGTATTGTTAGTGAATGATAGGAGAAAGTTTTCCCAAAGTTTCATTGTCATCGCGCCAAAGCCGAAAGAGTTATGACAAAAAGTTTGGCAATGACGAGTTTACTCAGAATAACTACAACGCCACCTTAAAAACTGGATAATAAGAGTCTGACAAGTGTCTGATTAGATTTCAAGAGAATCAGGCTTGTTGAAAGACAGAAGAATATGACAATCGTTACTTTGGTAACCTCTGTTACTAAGAAACCAGTGATAAATTAAATTTTGGTCATATGTGATCATCATGGTACAGTTTGGCCAAAATCAAAGTTTGGCTTCTGGACTTATTTTTTATTTTCAAAACGACCAACCTTATTCTAAGAAAATTACATCCATCGAGTGAAACTGTACAGCTTTCAGGCCGAGCTTTACATGCCCAATACAAAAATTATTACAAATGAGATGAAATCACCAGTTGCAGTCTCTCTAAACAAAATCAGGATTTAAAGTAGCATTTATCTGACTGGGGCATTCTCTTGAGCTGCAAAAACTCCATTTGAAGTCTACAATCCACCCCAGGTGGAGGCTGCAGGGAGGAAGCACTTTGACCCATGTTTGGGTATAGGGGTGCCAATGGGGTTTGAAACCTTGGCCCTGTTCAAAACAAAATTAGAATTAAACCCTTACCCTGTTTAGGACAAACGAAAATGTTATTTTTTTTCTAATTATAGTGTTCCAGATAAGGGAGGGGTCTCAGGTCAAAAACCTGACAAGGTCAGCTTTCTGACAAGACAAATAAATTGAAAACTTATAATTATTTGGTGGGAACAATGGGAGTTTGACCTGTTGGAGTTCCTTGTTGGAACCTTGCCTCTAAAACTTAACTGGAACCCGGATTATACTGTAGCACTAATATCTAGTCCAGAAAATGATCTAATGAAAATGTGGACTGATGATTGGCTAAACAAATACTAAAAGAGAGAAATGATCATCACAGTTAATTTCCAATTTAAGCAACTGGAATGAAGAAGCCTGCAAAAAATCAGGGCTTCAACAGGATTCGAACCTGTGGCCCCTGTGATACCGATGCGAAGCTCTACTAACTGAGTTACGAAGCCACACACTGGGAGCGAGGTCAATTTATTGAGTTCATATTTTCCCGTGAGGGTGAAATGATGTAAAGTATATGAAATAATTCAAATGTGAACTGCAGATGTAGATTAAAGTGCAATGCTCCACCAACTGAGCTATGGAGCACACATTTGGAGAGAGGTCAATGGGCCAACGACTGTAACTCAAAGATAAGAAAAAATAAAGAAAACAAAACACCTAAAGAGGTGGGTAACTTTCTCATCCACATGCCCGAGCTAAAACGTCGTTAAATACAATGCTAGTGGAAAACCTGGCATACTTTTATTTTTCAAATGCACTTTGAATTGATCTGGAGTAGATTTAGCCCATAACTGCTAGACCACAAAATGTTCAAATTTTTCAAAAATGTCGAGATGTCAGTGGGTTAATGATTGTTAAAAGTGAGAAAGACCATGCTAAGCACCTCTTCCACTATCCCCTAAAAACATTTTCAATACAAAAAATTATGAACAAAAAAATCACTGAGGAGTATTACAGCCAATTATGGAAAAAGAAAGTCCCTTACACATAAGCTAAGATGTTTCTTATATTCTTCATATAACACTTTGCAGCTCTACGATTCTGCAACCAATACAGCTTTGCCTCTGGACTCAGCTAATTTTTTGGCAATTAAAAATATTGTAAATTAACAGATGCCTTACCTATAGTTCACACCACTGAGAAGGCAGTTTCATTTCAGCCAATCAGGCATTCAGTGTAATCTGTCAATGGAAACAAAATTCTCTGAGAGAAAATGCAACCAACATGTATAACATTAAGTTTCTTCTTACAGTATAGCCACACTGTCAAACAGACAGGTGACGAGATTATGGAAAACCATCACCTAGGAAACAGAACAGAAAACCCTCAGAGCCAGCCACTGAATCAGTATGCATCAATGAACCAAACAACACAACAGAGAAGGCATAAATGTCAAGCCACCTAAAAATCATACATAACTTACCTTATACATTTGAAAATGTTTAAATTTTTTTCATGGACCATTTCGGCACCATGGGGTAAAACCTCCTGCGATAATAATTTATAGCTCGCAACAGAGTAAAACCCAGGAACAGGCTGCAATATGCTTCAACCAAACAACACAACATTTAAAGGTCAAACTTTCCCTTGATCCTATAAATCAAAGTACTCGCAAGACCTAAAGGAACACAGCAGTCAGCTCCTACTGTCTGAAGTGATTCCCATGTCATGTTAGCCTGCACCTCGGATAACCTCATTGGTGTGGCTGTTGCAGTTTGGACTGAAGGCAATTGTTAAGCCACCTGACCTCAGATAACTTCACAGGTCTGGTTGGTACTCCAGAAAATGAGTCATTTTTGAAAATTACATTACAAATCATGCATAACTTACCTTATACATTTGAACATTTTTTAAATTTTTTCATGGAACATTTTGGAACCATGGGGTAAAACCTCCTGCGATAATAATTTATAGCTCGCAACAGAGTAAAACCCAGGAGCAGGCTGCAATATACTTCAACCAAACAACACAACATTTAAAGGTCAAACTTTCCCTTGATCCTATAAATCAAAGTACTCACAAGACCTAAAGGAACACAGCAGTCAGCTCCTACTGTCTGAAGTGATTCCCATGTCATGTTAGCCTGCACCTCGGATAACCTCATTGGTGTGGCTGTTGTGGTTTGAATTGAAGGCATTGTTAAGCCACCATGACCTCAGATAACTTCACAGGTCTGGCTGGTACTCCAGAAAATGAGTCATTTTTGAAAATTACATTACAAATCATGCATAACGTACCTTTTACATTTGAACATTTTTTAAATTTTTTCATGGACCATTTTGGCCCCATGGGGTAAAACCTCCTGCGATAATAATTTATAGCTCGCAACAGAGTAAAACCCAGGAGCAGGCTGCAATATGCTTCAACCAAACAACACAACATTTAAAGGTCAAACTTTCCCTTGATCCTATAAATCAAAGTACTCACAAGACCTAAAGGAACACAGCAGTCAGCTCCTACTGTCTGAAGTGATTCCCATGTCATGTTAGCCTGCACCTCGGATAACCTCATTGGTGTGGCTGTTGCACTTTGGACTGAAGGCAATTGTTAAGCCACCTGACCTCAGATAACTTCACAGGTCTGGCTGGTACTCCAGAAAATGAGTCATTTTTGAAAATTACATTACAAATCATGCATAACGTACCTTATACAATTAAACATTTTTTAATTTTTTTCATGGACCATTTTGGCACCATGGGGTAAAACCTCCTGCGATAATAATTTATAGCTCGCAACAGAGTAAAACCCAGGAGCAGGCTGCAATATACTTCAACCAAACAACACAACATTTAAAGGTCAAACTTTCCCTTGATCACACTAATCAAAGTACTCACAAGACCTAAAGGAACACAACAGTCAGCTCCAACTGTCTGAGGTGATTCCCATGTCATGTTAGCCTGCACCTCGGATGACCTCATCGGTGTGGCTGTTATGGTTCGAGTTGAAGGCATTGCTAGGCCACCCTGACCTCAGATAACTTCACAGGTCTGGCTGGTACTCAAGAAAATGATATATTAATTTTAATATAATTTTATTTAAATCATGTTTAACTTACCTTGTACATTTGAACATTTTTTTAAATTTTTCATGGACCATTTTGGCACCATGGGGTAAAACCTCCTGCGATAATAATTTATTGTTCGCAACGGAGAAAACCCCAGGAGCAGGCTGCAATATGCTTCAACCAAACAACACAACATTTAAAGGTCAAACTTTCCCTTGATCACACTAATCAAAGTACTCACAAGACCTAAAGGAACACAAGAGTCAGCTCCAACTGTCTGAAGTGATTCCCATGTTGTGTTAGCCTGCACCTCGGATGACCTCATTGGTGTGGCTGTTGTGGTTTGAACTGAAGGCATTGCCAAGCCACCATGACCTCAGATAACTTCACAGGTCTGGCTGGTACTCCAGAAAATGATACATTAATTTAATTATAATGTATTTAAATCATGTATAACTTACCTGATACATTTGAACATTTTAATTTTTTTTTCACATGGACCGTTGTGGCACCATGGGGTAAAACCTCCTGCGACAATAATTCGTTACTCACAACAGAAGAAAACCCAGGAGCAGGCTGCAATATGCCTCAACCAAACAACACGACATTTAAAGGTCAAACTTTCCCTTGATCCCGCTAATCAAAGTACTCGCAAGACCTAAAGGAACACAACAGTCAGCTCCAACTGTCTGAAGTGATTCCCATGTTGTGTTAGCCTGCACCTCGGATGGCCTCATTGGTGTGGCTGTTGCATAATTACATTTACAAATCATGCATAACTTACCTTGTACATTTGAACATTTTTTTAAATTTTTTTCATGGACCATTGTGGCACCATGTGGTAAAACCTCCTGCGATAATAATTTATTGCTCGCAACGGAGAAAAACCCAGGATCAGGCTGCAATTTACCTCAACCAAACAACACAACATTTAAAGGTCAAACTTTCCCTGATCCCACTAATCAAAGTACTCGCAAGACCTAAAGGAACACAACAGTCAGCTCCAACTGTCTGAAGTGATTCCCATGTTGTGTCAGCCTGCACCTTGGATGACCTCATGGGTGTGGCTGCAGGTGTAGTCTTATTACATTAGGCATATCATTGTTGTATTATACTAAAAATTTCTCACCTATTATTCATATATTTGCTGTTTTTTTCACAGTTGGAAAATAATCCATCAATGAATGTACAGTATCTGAGATAACTGCATGATGTATTTGTAAGTCAACACTCCAGAAGTGAGTAATCACAGTCATTAAGTCCCTTAATTCCTGTAAAAAAGAAAAATATTTCTAAGACAGTATTTGATGATAATAAGAAAATATTGTCTTCTTATTGAACCACATGTAAATAGCACATGGTTCATAAATATCATAAAACTCGGGCTCATTATTGTCCACAGAGCTGCTTGTCCCACTTAGCTGACTGGGCCTGTGCACGAGGAACTAGAATCTAACAATGGTCGACCAATAGAATCAACCGTTTTAAACTTTCTTACAACAAAAGTGTTTTGAAGCGGCTGATGTGATTGGACTCCCTTTGTTACATTCTAGCCAATCAAATCATGTGTTGCCAGAGCCGCTTGCTCCTCAAGCGCAGGTTCAGCTGCTTGTCTAAGAGGGACAAGTAGCTCTGGTTCAAGCTCTGGCAATGAGAATGCCTCAGTTTCGGCTTTAGGTGATAAATTATACTCATAACACAGCTAACAAGGTCAAGGTAAATGTCATCAGCCAAATTAATTATAAAGAAAACTGGGCTCTCCCTATTTTTCAGCACAGCACGTAAAAAAGCATTTCAAACCGGTAAAGAAATTCTGGTGAATCACAGTGAAACTAAACAAGGCTGTTGTTGAAAGGGATAAATTTCCCATCTCTTACATGAAGTACTTTTTGAAAAATCATTTCCTCCTTCCTACAATTTTCTCCTGGGTTTAAAAACTCGAAATTTACAATGGTATGGCTGAAGGGCTATATTCTCAAAACTTTGCTTAATATTTCATCTGGGTTTTTTAAAAACTAATGTGAAGATTTTCACAACAAAAGCTGCCTTTGCCTTCACTACTTGTGAACTACGTTCAATTGTAAAACAAACAACTGCTACTCGGCCAGTTTTCAAAAAATGAGTAATATTTCTCGCTTCTAAAATTATTTTTACTTCTTTTCCTTTCTGAATTTTTCATTTTCAATGGACAGATGTAATAAAGTGAAAGGATAACAGAGATTGTTGTCGCTTTATCGCAGAAATTTGACAATAAAAGATGAGCAATTGTAGAGAAAGTATACCAAACGCACTAAAGCCTGCTCTTTCTTCAAAAGGTATTAGCTCCGAGAGATTTGGAAAGTGCAAGAAAATAAAGAATGTACGAAATACTGCCACAAAGTCCTAAATAAATATTGTATTTATCTGTCAATGTTAATTTTTCATCTTTTCTTTGATTTTCATTGACGACTGCATTGGTGGAACGTGTGGCGTTAATCTTTATTAAATTTACCTGTTGAGCTTTCTGGTGACTTTTCAAGATATCTTATCATTTTCAGGCGGTAAACAGTTGTGCTACAGGCGGTAAATTTTACCGGTTACCGCCTGATAAGGAGAGCAGTGTGGTCGTCCAATATTATTGTTGAAGATTGCATGACTTGTTTGACCCTTATTCTATCTTATTATTTATGTTGTCACGTTTCCCATATATTGCCATGAAGTAATTGCTAACCATCATGTGCACATGACAGATATCCTGCAATATACGTATGTTGCATGATTCATTTCAAATCTTGCAAAAATACAGCATAACCAAAGCTTTTCCAACTGAAACATCCGCTTTGTTGACAATTTATTGAATAAAACAATTATCCTGCTCAATCTTGCAGAATACCACACTGTCTGAGTTTGGTCAACTCGACATATGCAGGGTTGTCAATAAGCGCTGGCGACCAGCAATATTGCCGGCTACTTAGACCCCTCAGGGGCAGACCCCTCGCCTGTCTTGGGGCCTCTGCCCCCCAGTACCGTCTACTTTCAAAATATCTCCCCCTCCTTCAAATATTATTGACAACCCTGCATATGGCCTTGTTGGCTAAGTATCAGGCAATATTCCATGCTATTTTGCCGGGTAACCACAACCTCTCTGGAACTCTATTTTTATTGGTCGGCTGTCAGCACTACCACTATTGTTTTCCAGAGCTAGAAGCATTGTTGTGACATGTTATTTATTGTTTCAGAACCAGTGACCTGTCTCATTCCAAGAGGTAGTGGGAGACCCAATTTTGCACAATAACTGTTAAATATTTTGTGACAATCCCCGAGCATGCTCTGTCTGTGGGTTCAGATGCTGGTTTCAAGTTTTCCTTGCCACTTCTTTGCAAGCATGCATATCTCATTTCAGACATTTTTGCTTCACACTAGATGCTCTGTGCCTCAATATCCCCCCCCCCAGGCATACAAAGGGAATTTGACGCCCTTGCCTTTCCCGGGGGTGGGCAATTTGAACGTTAGCCTTGATTTCATGTTATGAGCCCCAGCGATTCCATGTGGGTTGATAAATCATGGCGGAGGAGGGCAGATGCCGACATGGCAAGGGTTTTAAAAGAAAAGGTTGCAGGTTCTTGGCGGCTTAGCAATTGAATCTCTTTATGGTGGCCATTTGACATTATCAACCCAGTTGACAAAACCAAATTATAAAAAGCAAAGGACTAAGGCTTTAGGTGCCCAAAAGATCTTTGAGTGGTTGAGATCTTATCGCGTTCTCACAGCTAAAACGGCACAAACAGATGTCTGATCTCGACTTCTGGAGCATGATAGAAGCTACTGAAAAGTTGAAACGGTGATCTGGTCACCTATTAATTTTCCCGGGGGTGGGGGCATTTGAACGGCTTTTTGGCCTGGGGAGGGAGGAATTTGAACACAAATTTCTCAAAAAGTCAAATGCCCGAGGGGTTGCCCTGGGGGGGGTGGGGGGGGGGGGGTGGGGGGGGGATGTTGAAGCTTCGATTTGCACAAGGAGACCATGCATCTAGCATTCACAAAAGTCATAAAATCGTACAAATTAACTGACTAATCTCCATTTCTGCTGTTTACTGACTAAGACCGTTTTTCCTAACAGCTTACTGACTAACTGGCTTTTTTTTTCACTGCCTAGAGCTATACCCCATTGGCACCCTCCTATGTTCAATTTTGAAAACTTATGTACCTCTAATAAGGCACAGTCTAGTAGATAAAAACAAACTGTAAGTCAATTTATGAGCTTTTAATATAGCTTTAATCAATACCTTCGTCACTGGCTTCCTGCATGCCAGAGGTCTTCAAAGGTCAAAAAATATAAACAGCTTTTAATTCCGATTTCTGGCTTCAACCTACAAAAAGAGCACGGCAATTTAGCGTATACTTCAGATATAACAATATCACAGCTTCAAGCTGGCTTTAAACAAAGAACAAACCTTTAAAAGTACTGTATTAAAACTCAATTTTCTTCGTTACTTGCACACGTGCAAAATGGAGGAGAAACTACACTCGCAAAGATCAGAGGGAGATAGTATGCAGCAACAAGGAAGGGGAGGGGAGGGGAGGGGAGAGAAGATCCAGGGAAGCTGTAGCAGGCAAAAGACGACATAGAAACTGTCGATTATGGCGCCTGAAAATGTTTAATATGTCTTGATGTTTGGTCATGGTGACTAGGAAGATTTGAATTGCAAGGATTATTTATTGGTAGACAGTGCTAAAGGGAAAAATATACCACCTCTACCTACTCTGTTCAGTCGGCCCGCATCCTAGAATCTGCTGAGCTGAGGAAGGGCGGCAACTGACCAGTTTGTGAAAATGGAACGGTCAATTTCGGTCCGGCCGGTAAAAGTGAACCACCTCCAGTGGTGGTCTCGAATATTCCAGTCGGAAAGAACCGAAACGGACGTTTCCTTTGGAATTCTTACCGAAATGACTGGCATTTTTGGGTAAATAGAAAGCAACCACGATTTAAGATCTTTCGTTTGAAGCGTCCAATATATAGAACTATCATGCCCAATTTCTTGGAGCAGATTGTTCCACAGGGATACCCCACTGTAACTTAAACTTCATGTGGGTTCGCATAGAGTTTGTGCGTGGGTCAATCTCGTCCCAGAGCCCCCCTCCCCCTCCTTCGGTCAGCCTAAAGAAAGCCCTGGGGCCCAACCGAGAATCGAAACCTCTGGATGAGATTGAAAGTCCGCCAAAAGTCGGCCAAATCTCATTAACTGTTGAGAACTTATTCATTTCATCCAAAATCTATGACGTACCGGTATGCACACAACGAAACCAGGAACAGGAATATCATGACTGGAATCGCCCAGAGCTATTGGTCAAGAGGAATTGCACAATTTCGATTCTAAACCAATCAAATTTGAGCATTAACGACCGGAAGTCCATGAATCGCGCACTTTCAAATCAGACTTGGCTAGACTCTTGCGTTCTTGGTGCCCACCAAAACAAAACCGGGCTCTGGACAAGATTGCTTACTCCGAGTATGCGTTCCCTCCGTTAACAACCTCCCACGTAAATATATCATTTTCAAGAGAGTTCTTAGGAAATCGAAATGAACATCCCATTGGGAAAGTCATAATAAAGATTTATTCAAATTCACAGTTCAGTATGTTCACAGAATGTTACTTCTGAAGGCATTCGTGCAGTACAATTGTTCCTCTATAATAACAATTCCATCAAATATTTTTTGATTGAAATTTGACGATATTTTAAATTGTTTCAAAAGTTAAGAGGAAGCAAGTGTACTCTTTATCTCTCTCCTCCGCAGAGGCTCTCTGGGAGGTATCCGCTGAACGCATTGAGGGCGGACGCAACTTGCAGCAGCACTCAATGCGTTCAGTGGTTATCTCTCAGAGAGCCTCACCGGGGGGAGAGACTCTACTACGTTTTGCGATGAAAACAATATCTTGGCATTCTATATTTCACCCTGTTTACGTCACTACAGTACAACAAACTGTTAAAAATAAAGGGCATTTTACGGAAAAATTTTCATCAAAAAGGAAGCACGAGGACAGACGCGCCATAACTACAGAGTTGCACCTCTGACTAAACAACTGCGGGCTCAGAAATGCTTTCGGACAAAAGTCCTATCGATACTTATTTTGATAAAACTCATTTTAGGAGAATTTGCTAAGGCGTCAAAACAACCTCGTTGATGACTTACGTAATCTCGTCAATTGTCTGCTTGATAACATATTGAGACTGAAAGGGAGAAATTAGCTTTTGAGCTGTCTTGGGCATAAAATAGTTAATACCAAATGAGAGCTTTGCAGTAGCAAAATGAAATACGTTAACAGAACATGACAAATGCGTTTCTTTTACTGTCCACCTTTTCCGATTGTGAAGAGGTATGTAAGTTTTGGCTTAATTTGATTCGGTTCTGAACTGTTCTTAACAAAAACGCCAGTAAATGATTATGTTGATGTTCAACTGGACAATTTCGGAGTCAACAAATCTGTTGACTTTAATGCACTGAGGCTACACCTTATGGACATTGACACGTATTCCGTCGCTGGTGATCATGACACATTGTATTATCCACACGAGAAGCTGTGCCTCTGATTCGATGTTGTTTTTCATCGCCGTTTAATTTGTCATTTCTTTTTCCCAATCCTCGCCTACACCAAACTTGCCCGTCGAGTCGTCTGCGTCATCACTCGTGCTAACTTCGCCATCCTTCGCCTCGAGTTCGGTAAGTAACGCTGTAGCTTCGGCAAGCGTGTCGGCAGCACTGGAAGTGCGTTGAAATGTTCGGCTGGACGAGTATTCATTCGAGGAGGACGTGTGTGGTGCCCAGTAGTGCTCGTTCATTTTTCTCTTGAGCCATTGCACGGCCCATTGCCAGCGCGATGAGTTTTGCAGCAAGTAATCTTTTGCCTGTGGACACTTGTTCGCAAGCTGCACAAGGAACTTGATGCACTGGTAAGCGCGGCGACTGTCAGCCGTGTTGCTCGTCTTGATAACAGCTGGAAACGAAAAGAAACATTAAAACTAAGACAGAGGAATATACCCAAACATCTGACCAGAGCGAATTGTTAGAGTTTTTCTGCGCGCACGACAAGTTAGAAAATCAAAATCAAGCAATTCCTGCAACTCCTAACAATTAAATTGGAAAGCAGTAGTGTCTCTTACTTTCGAATTTTGGTGATTAACCAATTAATCAAAACAAAAGCCTCCTTTTGTCTTGTCGAGGCGTCATCAAGGAGAAATATTGACCAGTATACATTCCAAGAGGTTCAAGAACGATGAAGAAACCTCTATTAACACCCGTCTCTCTTCACGGTAAAATTACGTCTTAAGATATTCATCGCCATGTTTATTTTTTGTGAAAATGTGCTACTAGTCAGCAGTAATACATATTAAGGTAGCTGGATCGCTCCAAGCTCAAAAATTTAATCTTTGAAAGATATTAAGGAGGTTAAAACACATTCATGAGACGAGGGCTTCTATCGAGCCAGTAGCGGAGAAAATGAAGGCCAAAGTTGGTTGCTACGAGTACCGCATTGCGATTATTATTACCCACTCAGTAGACCACTTTACCTCTTATATACGACTGTCGCCGACAGATATCGGGTTTAAAATAACACTCCCCCCCCCCCTTTCCCCCCAAAACAACAACAACAACAACAACAACAAAACAGGTCTTAAAATCAAAGACATCTGAGTCAAGTTATGGATGAATTGGATTAATCCAGGTTTAACGGAGCTACGTCACCATATTTTGAGGCATTTTTTGCGAGGAACCAAACTAACCGTAAAATGTAGGAAACCTAAAAATAATAGTTTACTGAGAAAGAAAAAAAACCCAAGAGGTGATACTGAACCAAACAGGAAGAAAGATAGAGGGGTGCTGTGGTGCTGCGTTGGTGGGAAGTATTTTTTGGTTTTGGTCTGCGTCACCCAGGCGATTTTACGGTAAATTGTTTGGAATTCATTGAGGCAGAAACTCACCTAACACTCCATCTCCTTGTTCATCCGCCACACATTTTATTCGTAATAACTGCAAAGGATCTTCCACCATCTGATTGAAAAATAGCAATACAGACTTTGAGAGCTAATCGGTGACTTGAGAAAAATGCAACATTGACTCACTGGCAACATTGTTCTTTCGTTTAACACTTATGCACGTATATACTGCAACTTATAATTATGAAATTTGTATTTGATAATGGCGACAGTATGAAGCCGAGACGTCATACTCGAGCGTTTATATTTACTCAAAACATTCAATACTGTGTCTAAATAACTGGCTCTTTGCTCAGGATAGTTGAACAAGTTACAGAAAGTGTAAACGGCGAGCAGAACGAGTTTCAATTGAGTGTCGTTAAACCAAAACCAAATCTTTGGCCAATCACAACGGACGGAGACAATCCAGTGAACCAATCAAAACTCGAAGTAATTACACGTGGCCGACAGAAAGCGCGGGAAAACGTGCACGCGCGATTGGGTTTGGTTTTACTTCTGATTGGTTGAAAAATTGGCGCGAGATTTTTAAGCCAATCACTAAGCGAAGTAATGCAAAACCAAAATAAACGCAGAATTACTTTAGACACTGAAGTGAAAACCGCTCAAAGATACGAGACGCAACAACAACAAAAGTCTTTTTACCAGTAAATCAAGAAGAGCCCAAAACAGATTTTTCATGTCATTTGCAGAAACAGTAGCAAGAAGAGTCTGAAAACAAATAAAACAAATTAATTACTACCAGTCATGGATCGAGTGGAGTACAATTCAGGGGACAATCGGGTCTGACCGGGTGGGTAATTTCAAAATTACGAACACGATTGATGCCATAATTGTACGATACTAAGTCCATTTGCCAATTAATCGTATCGATAACAAAGTCGAGGTTACGAAGTCCGGGAGAAACTATTTTAATAAAAATGTCACCATATTTTTCAGTCTGCTGGACAGAGAGATCAAGAAAGAACTCATTTAAATACACGAAATTGCCGCGCGAATGACGCAGCTGCCCAGTTATAGGTATACAATAGACCATATTCACGATAGCCGCAATGACGGTTTTCATATTGTAATGCAAATTAGCCACATTTTCTGCCAGGGGGCAAACATTGAAATAATGTCGCTTGTCGGAAAATCGGACGGTCGAAACAGTTAAGTAGCTGCGATAAAGCGATATTGAGAGCCAACTTATGGAATAATAAGGTTAGTTTGAAAAAGTTACCGTTTTCTTTTTTTGTTAAGTAACAAAAACTGCGTTAAGCTTGGAATATTTAAACCACAAAACAGAAACCAAAGCATGGCTATGAAAAAAATTTATCAGACATAATAAGAAACCAGCTGAAACTTCTCGATTTTCGGCTTGTTTGCCGCCTCACAAATCACGTGGCTAATTTGCATTACAATGTGAAAACAAACATGGCGGCTATCGTGAATAAGGTCAATTTTCAGTTGTTCAAATGGGACACCCACGTGATCAAGCAACAAACTGATACCTGACAAAAAGGCGCACACAGAACCAATCAAAGTCGAGAATTTTGTTGCAGGCATTAAAAGGCGTTAATCAAGCAAAGAACCTTTGATTTATGTTTCCGCAACGTTCCAGCGACGGTCATGAAATTTTAACTGCTAAATCACATACCCGTATTTGCTGTAACACTTTAATACTGAAGTGTTCATTGCACCAGCTGCAGTGGATGAACATGTCGACGATTTGCTGCGATGTACCCATAACATCGCAAATGGCTGTGGAAACCTGCGGAATAGGTACACAAATAGATTCATACTCAGGCCTACTCTGGGACCTTAAGTCGCCTTAAATCGCCTAAAGTCGCTCAAAGTTACGGCGACATACTCCGTGGATAACAACATGGTGCGAATGAATCTACTTTTTTGCCTGTTGCTTTAAAGGAGCTCTAGCTGTCACGGACAACACGTCTTAAAAAGTTTAGCCTAAATTTTCCATGTTTGTCATTTGCAATCCTCAATCTTCCTCATTCCAAGCCATCCTTGTTTCTTCTTAGTTTCTTGTTCCCTCTTTGGTGTTTTCCTACCTTGGCAAACTATTATTTCAGAGATTCCTGTGATTTGAATCCAATATTATACATTACTACTAAAGATGCCTTGGGGAGGGGGGTGAGAGGGTACTCCCTTATATGCATGGGCTAGGCGGGGACGTGTAGCTGGATAGGGTATGATTTTTGAGCAGCTCAGTTTACACAAAGATTTCTCATACTCTTTCACAAAAGCGTATTCTCATAAATCTAGGAATTCTTTTAAAAATGAAAAAGGCTTTCTAAAAGGTCATTTACCGGTATTTTGCGATTCTTTTAATTAAACACTAACGAAAACTGTAACTGCCGTCGTGAAACCTAAGAGATAAAATATCTGATACAGCCAATCATTACAAGCATACACAACGTAAAGAACCAATCAGCACGCTTTACAGAAACATGCAAACCCCGGCAAGCGCGGCTGCAACCAGCATAAAGCGCGCGAAAACAGGCATAAGCAAAGCCAGGACGTTTGTTATGGTTGGTCAAACCATATAGAAGTTCGGCTAACCTCTTTGATGTAGAAGTCACTATTGACACCAAAGATTGCGTCTTCCATTTGAGGGGGCATGGGAATGAGCGAGTCGGCACGTACAGTTTCCAGGAACGTCGGTCGCAAAGACCTGGGTTCTAAAAATTCAAACAAAACAATAACATGTAAACGACAACGTCTGATAGCGGAGAGAAGCCTTCCATTTGTACAAATAAGACTCATTGTCCATGGACTGTTCTCCTTGAGATTTTACCAACAAGCGAAAATCATCCCATTTCAAGCCACTACTCCGGCAGAAAACAGCTTCTGGAACAATGAACGCACAACAATTCTAGATCTTTGTATATAGTACTAAAGTACAGCTCTTACCAACTGTAAGCTGTGAAGACACGTCACAAGAACAAACTAAAGTGGCAAGTACACTGTAAAGATGAGTGAACTCCTGTGCTTGAATAGAGCTCCATCTACGATTCGATCCCTGATCACAAAAACAAACAAAAATATCTAAACAAAATAAAAATACGAGCCCAGCGTTTAAATGTTTACAACAGATTTGTCTGCGAGGTTGCGCGATATCAACGTGTAGAGAATTGTTGTTCATTCTACAAGAGCGCAACAAGATCTCCAGCTATGCAGCTTAACAAAATACCAAAACATATTGATAATGCCCAATCTAGGCTACATGACAATCGCTTCTTCGAAGATGATAACAAGCGTCATATTAACAAAATCTACTAGTCTACTAATGCAAATGCCGCAATCTGATTGGCTGAGCTACTGCACACTATCAACTCTTAGAGTGCAGTGGTTGAAGGCCGTCTTCAAAATGGCAACGTCTTCGCGCTTTAGCGAAGTTTGTCAGCAAGATTTAGAACTTTTTCACCAACACACGATTCGTTTATGACGATTTTTACTAAAACAATTAGATTATTCGCTCTCGATTTCTACGAGGAGATCATACATATATCGAGCTCACAATCTAATAGTTAATTATAAATAACTGAGATACTATTTGCGCTCTCATTGGTGTGTTTAGATGACAGTACGTAAATACGGTTGTGACGTTTTAGATTCGCGCATATTTTGAAAAAGAAAGTTCATAAAAGCAATGGAGAACTTTTCCAGAGTTTACATAACCTCATCTAAACACACGGGAGGTTGGGAGAATCCGTGAGTCGGCTCACAGGAGCCTTAGATCATTTCAAATCATTATAAAAATAGAGGGGGTAAGTTTCTAAAGAAACTGTGGTGCAGCGTCGGTGGGAAGTATAACAATATAATTTGGTTTTATCAACTGGGTTGATAATGTGAATTGGCCACCATAAAGAAATTCGGGAGCTGACGTTTCGAGCGTTAGCCCTTCGTCGGAGCGATAATAATATTATATTATAAAAACAGTCGTCATCATGAAACCCACTTGTACCACGTTTGGGTTAAATATTCAAATCTCTTGACATTTTTATAAGGTCTATATATGCAAATTAGGCCCGTTTGTTCTATTTTAATGGATGATCTTAAATCACGCCAAAACCCATGCCTATAACACCCTACACCTGTAACCCCAAGTTTTAACCATGCCGTATTCCCTGCAACTGATATTTAGACAGTAAACAACAACAGTTTTCAACTCACGTTCTCGATGTTAGGTCCCACCAAGAAGTGCAAGAACTTCGAAAAGGCTCCCTGAGCGATAAGATGCTTACAAGTCATTCGATTCTGCAAAAGAATAAACAGAAAATCGAGTAATATTATTTTGGCACGCTATGCCGATACAAATCACTGCGAGTCTGCGACTTTGCCATAAGTTACGGTGCGGTTACGATGCTAGAAGGCAGCAAAGGAACATACATGTTTAAGGAACATGAAGGAGTTAAGACCATTTGTGTGGGAAAAAAGTCAAGCATCACTTTTCATTAGATTTTTCTTCCTTTAAGTTATAATATTATGACAGCGTTCCTCTTAACTAATCCAATTTCAGATCTAGTAAATCCAGCTTGTTTGAATCTTCGTGTTAGCTGGAAAGAATATAAAAAAAGACTGAGCAATAACGACAAGGGGCCTGCGAATCAAAGGGTATGTTTGTTGTGTGCCAAGCTAACTGACCACGTGATACAATGCGGACAGAGTTCGCTCAAAATGTAACGAAAATTTGAAACCAGCTTCAACCTCAAAATCCGTGAATATTTAATTTCTGCTCGCAAAATCATGATTTTAGATTGGTGAAAAGGAACGTTACCTATTTAAATCATGGCCGTGAGATTTGTAAACATTAAATGATGAAGACAGCGTATCGCAAGGAAGGAAGGCGGGTTGTTAGCCTCCTTCGTAGACGTCATTTGAGTTCGTCACCCAATTTTTCCACTCCCACGAGGGAGGAACGCGTGACGTACCCAATGAGCGTCTGTGTAGGTAACCTGCGATCAGGCGTCATTTTTTCCTCCTTCCCCGAGTTGATAAGTAGGGAGGGAGCGCACGATCACAGGTTACTGTGCAGTAAGCTAGCGGGTTGTTTGTTAGGAGAGAAGAGAGTGAAGGAAGAAGAGAGGAAAAAAAGCAATTTGATCAACAAACCATAGTGGCGTATCTGTTCATAAGCCAGAAGTATTCTGAGCAGCTTTTGTGGTTATCCACTACATCCCTGTCACACATCTGTAGCAGGGCTTCTACCAACATACTAAGCTGACCAGATTCCTACAAGTGAAGAGAACGAGACTTCAGTATAAATTAAAAGGTTCCTCAAGCTTTAACAACAGAGTTCGTCTTGAAGCATTGCTGTTGAAAAAAAAAACATTACAGCGACTGGGCCATAAGGAAGTGACGACATTAACCCCCGCAATACTCAGGCAAACAAACCGGAATGGTGAACGATTTCAAGCTTTCTTCAAGCGAGAAAGCCATTGTTCCTGCTCCTGATACACTTTTTTGAAACGAACACGCCGATGTCTGATTAGAACTCACGCGCTTCCTTATTAGTTTAAATTTATTTTACGTTGTTTTCCTTATTAAAGTGCACCTAACCCCAAAATATTTTTTTCGCTAGAATAAACCTTTGCACCAATTTGAAACGCATTGCACCTTTTTACTATTTATAGCATTCAAAAATTACGATAAACTGTGCATCATTTGTTCCATGACCGAGTCAGAAGGGGCGTGGGTCTATTCCCGATTTGACGTCACAAACTGATTTGCATGCATGTTTGCAAAGCCTTGATGTGATGCAAATCATTTTGTGACGTCAAACCAGGAATAGACCCACGCCCCTTCTGACTCGGTCGTGGAACAAATGATGCACAGTTTTTCATAACATTTGAATGCTATAAATAGCCAGAATTTGGTAAAAAGGAGAAAAGAAAGGTACAATGCGTTTCAAACTGGTGCTAAGGTATATCTTAGCAAAAAAATATTTTGGGGTTTAGTGCACTTTAATTGTTTTTGTCAGCAACTGTGCTCACATCGTGGGTGGCTCCCTGGAATTGGAAAAGGATTTAATGGAGCGAAACCAACTGTGGAATCATACGTGGCATTTTAGGCATCATACTAATTAACGGTTATGGCAATTAGATATTTTTGGAGGACCCAACATTGAGATCGTAGTCTGTCCCTTTGAACAGCTATAGTGGAACGAATAATGAATCCTAAAATCGAATGACAATTTTCTTTGAATTTGTATACATGTAGACAAGAACAGACGTTTCACCTTTGTCAAAGTAGAAGTTGAACCGTTTGGTAGGGTAGCAGCTCTCGTAAGCTTGTAATTCTACTGGCAGCAGTTGCTATTGTTTTAGGGGCTAGGGGCATTGTTACTGTTGTTTGTTCTATTGTTCTACTGATCCTCTAGTGTAGCAGTTTCTATTGTTTTGGGGGCTAGGGAACGGCAGGAGGAGACATGAAGATCACAGGCCATTTCACGTGCATTTCAGAGAACATCATTTACTGTATCTCTTGCCGGAAATGCCCCAAAGCAGTTTATATTGGGGAGACGGGACGCAGATTGGCCGACCGATTCAGAGAACACCGCCTAGATGTGCTGCACAATAAGGGGCAGCATTTCAATGGCCCCAGTCATTCACTGGAAGACATCGCGCGCGCATACATCTTGGCATGCGCTCACAGTTTGTATTATTTGCATACGATGGCAAACAACGAACTCCACTTTCAACATGCCACCCTGAAGAAGGCAGCACTGCTGAAACGTCGGTGAACATAACCGAACTTTATAGCAATACAATTTGTTTTATCAACTGGGTTGATAATGTGAATTGGCCACCGTAAAGAGATTCAAGAGCTGACGTTTCGAGCGTTAGCCCTTCGCTCCGACGAAGGGCTAACGCACCAACGCAGCACCACAGTTCCTTAAGAAACTTACCCCTCCCCCTCCGAACTTTATAGCGTTTAAAAATACCACTGAAAAAGTTTTGTATCACCTGAACAAGACGCTACGCAGTTTTTAACAATATTATCAAGCAATGTACCTGTTGTTTGTTCTGTTGTTCTACTGGTCCTCTAGTGTAACAGTTGCTATTGTTTTAGGGGCTAGGGGCATTGTACCTGTTGTTTGTTCTATTGTTCTACTGGTCCTCTAGTGTAACAGTTGCTATTGTTTTAGGGGCTAGGAGCATTGTTCCTGTTGTTTGTTCTATTGTTCTACTGGTCCTCTAGTGTAAAGGTTGCTATTGTTTTAGGGGCTAGGGGCATTGTTCCTGTTGTTTGTTCTATTGTTCTACTGGTCCTCTAGTGTAACAGTTGCTATTGTTTTAGAGGCTAGGGGCATTGTTCCTGTTGTTTGTTCTGCTGTTCTACTGGTCCTCTAGTGTAACAGTTGCTATTGTTTTAGGGGCTTGGGGCATTGTACCTGTTGTTTGTTCTATTGTTCTACTGGTCCTCTAGTGTAGCAGTTGCTATTGTTTTGGGGGCTGGGTGGCATTGTTCCTGTTGTTTGTTCTATTGTTCTACTGGTCCTCTAGTGTAACAGTTGCTATTGTTTTAGGGGCTAGGGGCATTGTTCCTGTTGTTTGTTCTATTGTTCTACTGGTCCTCTAGTGTAACAGTTGCTATTGTTTTAGGGGCTAGGGGCATTGTTCCTGTTGTTTGTTCTATTGTTCTACTGGTCCTCTAGTGTAACAGTTGCTATTGTTTTAGGGGCTAGGGGCATTGTTCCTGTTGTTTGTTCTGTTGTTCTACTGGTCCTCTACTGTAACAGTTGCTATTGTTTTAGGGGCTGGGTGGCATTGTTCCTGTTGTTTGTTCTATTGTTCTACTGGCCCTTTAGTGTAGCAGTTGCTATTGTTTTGGGGGCTAGGGACATTGTTCATGTTGTTTGTTCTATTGTTCTACTGGTCCTCTTTTGTAGCAGTTGCTATTGTTTTAGGGGCTAGGGACATTGTTCCTGTTGCTTGTTCTATTGTTCTACTGGTCCTCTAGTGTAGCAGTTGCTATTGTTTTAGGGGCTAGGGACATTGTTCATGTTGTTTGTTTAATTGTTCTCTCAGTGCAAGCCATTCATGCGAGACCTTACGAGAGCTGCTACGTCGCGCTAACCGTTTCCCTTTCAAACTTAGCACGATACCTAAATCTGAAAACAACAATAACAAATGTTTTACACATGTACCACAGTTCCTCCATGATTTATGAAGCTTTCAAATGCGAGACCAAGAATCTTGGCGAACGCAAAGCGAACTTCTTGAGAAGGGCACTCCAAAAGGAATGGTCTGTAAGAATAAAAAACGAGAATAATATCTCTTATCAACCAGGCATGAGGGCTATACTGGAAGAATATCGGCCCGAGGTTTTAACTTAACGGACCAAAAAATGTGCGGAGCTCTCCATAAAGAAAAGATGAAGGGTCGATATCTCCCAGTAGGGTTCCAGTCATAACAGGACATTATTGCACGCATACAAATAACTGAAAAAGGGTTGTAGAAAGGATATAACAGTCGAAAAAAGTTCTGTCTTATTATCCAAAGACTAAAATCAGCCAATCAGATTTCTCTATTGCCGCTCCAATATTTCCTAAGTTTCTTACAATGCAATTATGGCTTTAAAAAAGAGGAGAAAATTCAAGCAAGCAATTTTTCTAATATTTAAGCAATTGCAAAAGCGCTTTGTTTGGAATACCAATAAGCCTCTTTGACCTTGTCTTTCGCACTTTTCTTCTCATGCAATGACGTCTTGTTTTGGAATTGTATAATTTGTTACGCAACACTTCCCTCCACGATCCAAACACGTGTTGCGTGACCGGAAAAATATTGCATGACAAGGCAAGAAACAAAACGTACCTCACATAACCTTTGCCTCTTTCTCCAGCTAAAAAGTTAAGAAACCATGAGCAAGCTTCACTGTTGTGCTTTACTATGGTCCCAATACAGCCGCACCATTCCTCTGTATGGATTCTAAATATCATACACAATCAGCGTGACAAGAAGAGTGATTGTGATTGCGTGACAAAAACACAACGACATGGTTTTCCACTTACCTGAGTTTCCTTGTAGTCCGAAAGTACGTGTTAAAGAGGAACTGTACAGCCAACTGTAGACTGCATACTGACAGGATCGTATGCTTACCAGATGATGTGTTCCTCTGTGAAATAGAAACAATCAAAGGTTCCATGAAACAACTCATCGACTAACTAACACAGAAAAGACTTGATCGTGTTTGTTCTGTTATAAAGCACTTACGGAAGTGACGA
Source organism: Blastomussa wellsi (assembly GCA_947652115.1). NCBI lineage: Eukaryota > Metazoa > Cnidaria > Anthozoa > Scleractinia > Plerogyridae > Blastomussa > Blastomussa wellsi. The sequence goes on from OX393571.1 coordinate 14,681,860, forward strand.
GAGCGAGAAACAAGCGTAGATTGAAAAACTAGATGCAGGCTGATTGCCGATCGCAGCAACAAAGATTTTTACAAAATTCATCTTGTCACCAGGCGAACTGTCGCACGAACCTGTCTATGCGACGTGTCGCAGCGACTTGGTTTGGAAGCAGTACACACGGAGCGACTTGTCACAAAGACCTGTCACGTTAACCCTTTATTTAGTTACATAAACACTGCTTACCGCATTACAAGACGCAAGATTGAGGACGAATTTGAAATAATCGACATTATAAACATCCCTGTTCTGCATAAACTGAAGGTTTTCAGTGTGAACCTAGAAAGCAACAAAACAAATAAAACGGTGTCATGTGTTACTAACAAATCTTCAGCATGACTTGTCAATTTTGTCGCATAACGCTAAACAAGATTGGATAATCTAAGCAAATGATTCTCTAATATACGGGTCTCTTCCAATGATACTTTTTTGAAATCTACCATTTAAAGTCAACTTTGGTAATGTATAAATTGCCTTCAACATCTTTGGTAATATAGCACTGCCTTAGCTTCGAATCACGGGAAACCTTGAAATACTAGTTTACAAGGGTAGAAAAACACCAAAGAGGAAACAATAAACTGACAAGAAACAAGGATGGCTTTGACTGAGGAAGATTGAGGAGGATTGTAATTGACAAACTTAAAAAAATTATGCTAAGATTTGTCATCCACGACAGAGATCCTTAAATCTCCAGTCCATAACTAGGGAATTTTTAAGAACACTACCTGATTGGTCAATTCAAGAAGCGTAATATATACTTGGCTTTTTTACTGGCTGTTTTTTGGCGCTTGTGGGAGTGAGGTTTGAGCCTCAATCAGACGTGGCTAAACATAAGCTGTCAAGTTGTTAACTAGCGCTAACATTGTTTTGTACGCCCTTTCTCACATTACAAAAAACAGAATTCCTCCCTTTGGCCAATGGGCCTGAATCTCGCGGCAGCCATGTTGAGTCCCGAGGGATTGAAAACTTTTGTTTTGCCACGCAGGAACTCGTTCCCAAACATTTGAACTCGTGGCTCGGGGGTAAAAGGCGGATGGTATGTTTGGTTTTCAATATTTCCAGAAGGTTTGTCACAAACTAACCACTCTTTGAATAGTGGCCGGCATTTTGTCCTTAAAAATGCCCTTCCGCTCTCCTTTCTGAAGTAAAGCTGTCAGCTGACTCAAGCCATCTGTCCGAGTAGGTGACGGGGGACCCGAACTCGAGGAGATCGACGATGATGACGGAGATGGAGGACAGGACCTGGAAAAGAGTTAATCATTAATCATTACTATAATAAAATTCTCAAATCTGATTGGTTCATAACACGCACTATTTTTTAATAACTTTCAGCGAGAGCAGTTAATTATCAAGCCATTTGTCTAAGTGGGTGACGGGGGACCTGAACTCGAGGATATCGACGATAATGATGGAGCGTTCTGGTCACCATAGACCTTTTTGTTTCTCCTAGCCGGTGGGACCTTGACATGAGAAACGAAGGGCTGTGGGGACATAGGATTGTCCAAAAAATATATTTTTTTATTGGGTGGTTGGGAACAAAGAAATCTTAAACGGAAGTCAAAATATCCGCCGGCCGTCATATTGCAGCACACAACATGTAGAAACATCAATACTACATTACTACATACACGAAGTCCAGAATTCCTAGAATCTAGGACTGGAAATTCTATTTCCCCAGAGCCCTTTGTTTCCCGTGCCAAGGCCCCACCGGCTAAGAGAAACGAACAGGGCAATGGGGACGAGAATGGAGATGGGAGTCCAATGACAAAATTCTAGCATTGTTATGATTATTAACTGGTAACCGGACAACGTACCGCTCCGGAGAGGGGGAGGGGTGTGCCGTTCAGTTCTGTTGGTAATCACACGTGATTAAACGAATCACAATTTGCGAATGATTCACAAATCAAGTTTGTGGATGAATCGTATGATTACTGACAGGATTGGATTTGGCTTAGCTCTATTACCATTACTTACGTCGAAAATTAGGTGCGCCAGGATAAACTCAGACACAAATTTGCCACATTACGTTCAATTTCTTTCTATCCCTATGAAGAATTTGTTTCAACTTTGACTAAAAGGAGGTGAATGTGGGCACAAATTGTGCGTTCCATGTTTATCTAGGCATTTACTATCTAGCGAAATATTGTATGGCATCTGTTAAGCTCACTCATACCTCTGCCCCTCCATAACTGCATCTTGTCGTACCAGGTTTCCTCGGCTATCATTACCAGTGCCGTACTGGGACTTAACCTTGTCGGTAGACTCATAGAACAACATGTAACCATTCCAATAGCGATGACGAGTTTCAGGGTAACTATTGACTGCAAGACAATGTACATGCATTGCTAAAGGAAGAGCAGTGAATTTCGTAGCAAAAATTATTATTCCAACGAGCGAATTCCATGCTTCATATGCCGCAGACTGTCGGTTTTTCAAGTGAAACTTAACGAGGAATTCAATTGTCTATCATCCAAATTTTAAAAGAATTCACTGCAATCTTTTTTATTGTTTTTTGAGTGCACTCATATATCCCCAGTTGCACACTCGAGAAAGTCATTATCCAAGTGGAGTTCGAGTTCGAGTTCAAAATTCAGAAAAAAACTTTGTATAGTCATACTATAAAATATTGATGACTACTTGCAGCACAATTCTTCCAGATTTGAATATAGAGGGAATCGGAATAAGAATACGAAATGTCATCAATAAATTTAGACATAATAACAAAAAAGAATTATGCAGCATTTTCATGGATAGCCTCCTAAACAACCGTTCTTTCCTCCCCAACGTTGGAGAGGAAAGACTGCATGACGAGCCAAAGAATGTCCGAGTAAGAGACTATTTTACGGAGGGGTCAGACGTGTTTCTCAAAGTCCCGAAGACATTTAAAGACTTGGCCAGGATAAAAACTTGGGCAACATTCTGAAAATGATAACGTACCAGTATCATACACGGTAGCCTTGTATGTTCCACCAAAACATTCTGCTTCCAGGGTGTCCTCGTTCATGTCAAATTTTTCCACAATGGTGTCATTGAACTTGTACCACTTTTCCTTAGTGACGCAGTCGTTTGTGCCATTTCTATTTGCATAAGAACAAGTGTTATAAATAGCTGTTTTTTAACTAGGGAAAGAGAGGGAGAGAAGGAAGTAATGAAGAGATGAAGGATAGAGGGAGGGGAGAGGGGAGGGGATAAGATGAGAGCAGAGGAGAGAGGTTGGGAGGAGAGGGGAGGAAAGAGAGGGATGGACTGAAAAAGGAGGGAAGGGGATGGGAGGGAAGTGGGAGAAGAGAGGGGGTTAGGGGGAGGTAGGAGAGAGATGGAAGGGGAAAAGAGGACAGATAAAGAGGGGAATGGGATGAGAGAGAGGAGGGAAGACGAGATGGGAGGGAAGGAGAGAGGAAGGGGATGGGAGGCGTGAGAGAGGAAAGGGGAGGGAAGGAGAGTGGAGAGGGGAGGAGGGTGGAGAGGGGATGGGAGGGGAGGAGGGAGGGGAGGGGAGGGAGGGATGAGAGGAGAAGAAGGAGGGAGGGGTGGTTTATATTGCTGTAAAATGCAACTTTGAAATACCGAATACTGACATATGCATACAACAACATCAGACCCTGGCCGCCCTTCCTTTTCTCTCTTCTTCAATTTCCCCTTCAAGAGTCCAAAGAATGAAATTAAGAACATCACCAAAACACTCTGGTAAAGCAAGGGAACGTTAGAAACCTTCTGTCCTTGATGAATGAATAATAGTGTCCAGCATTTGCTTGCCCGCTGTGTACGATGACTCCTACAAGCTCATACTGAATCTCGGGTGCATTGATGGATACATTTGATTGAAGGGAAGAGCAAGAGGCAGACATGTGTAGGTCTGTTGTACTGCCACTCTCACTGTCTGTGTCTGGGGTCTGTAGATTGGTTGTGGACTCGCGTCTTGCCACTCCATCTGTTGTGTACGGCTCCATGTTCAAGACCCATGGAAACTGGCAGAATAAAGGAAGCATTAAAGGTTAGTAAAGCCTTTTAAGACCAACTGGCTGATACTTTCCGGCAGCTTACATTTCTGTAACATGAAGCGGATAGGAGTATTTCTACCCCCCCCCCCCCCCCCCCCTGGATGGGATACTAGTCCATCGAGCACCCAGTATTCTGTCCGGTTTCTCCAACAATTACCAGTACCCATTTATAATCCTAGGTGAAGAGACACCAACCTCGTTCCCAGGGTCTCTCTCTCACCGCCCCTCAGGGGCGGGAAGGAAAGGACCCTGGGAACGAGGTTGGAGAGACACAAGAGTGACAAGACAACGATCCAAGGCAGGCTCCGAACCGATACCGACTGTAAGTGCCCCTAAGGCACGGGTTTTATCCCTTGTTTTGATTTAGTAATCGTTCAATTAATAATCTATTAAGTCACACTAGGTGCCTCGTCACGCGTTCCTTAAGTAGTATCGCATTTCCACAGACCTATTGTGTAATTCAATAATTCGATCGATTTCGCAAGCACTCGTGGTTTAATAGAAAGAAGTTGTCTGTCGTTTTTATCGAAGGAAGGAAAGGTCTTGTTTATTCAGTGTCAACTCTCGCCAGATCCGGCAACAATGTAAGTTTAATTTACCTCGAGTATTTCTATAGTTAATTTCTTGTTCCTAATTTTGTGAATCAATTATTTTTAGTTTCACGGCCAGAAGCAACATTAAAGTCATTAAAGGAGGCGTTCCATGAAAGAAATATTGGTGCGATATTTGTTGTTTCTATCAGTGCGATTTGTACGGTCCAGCTAGCGGCGATCAAGCGCCGCTATAGTGAAAATTGAAGGAATTCAAGATATTAGCGGGAGTTTGTCGACTGCAAACAATAGCCATGGCGCAGGCAAACCCTACGATGGAAGAAGTCACGAGCGAACAGAACGAAGACCATCAAGTCGGCCTTCAAGCGACTGAAAAGGACAAAAGAGAAAGAATCCCTACCGAAAGGGGCGAGTCACTTCGCCTGGAAAGGCTTGTTGAGGAGCGAAAGGCCACAGGAGTCGCTCTGAGGAGGCAAATAACGAAGGTAAACTCTTTACTTGAATCGATAACAGAATTAGACGCAAGAGTCCTAGAGCAAGAGCGTGACAGTCTAGACTTGTGTAGGGATAAGATGAATGACGCTCATCACAATTATTACAAGGAATTGCATGACACTAAGGAAGCAGATGAAGCGTACGAGTGGTTTGATATTCGGGATCGCGAACATTTCCAATGTCGCATTAGAATTAACGAAGCCTTGCTTAGTGTGGAAAGACAAACAAGCGATAAAATGTCTCTGGTTTCGTCAAAATTATCCAAGCGTTCTTCCTCCTCTTCAGTAAGATGTAGAAGAGCAAAGGCAGCGGCCAAAGCAGCGTGTCTTCAAGTAGAAATGGACTTTCTAGAAAGGGAAGCAGAGTATAAGAAGCTAGTAATGCAAAAGGAGTTAGCTAAGGCAAAGGCTGAGGAAGAAACCATGCGCAAAATCGAAGAAGAAGAAAGGCAGGAGGATTCCCCCCAGATCCCGAAGCATGAAATACCAATTCTAGACGTCAAACCCAAGTTATTGCCCAAAGAGGAACCTAGTGAAACAAAACCTTTGCAAGATGACGGGATCTTAAACCCAAAGGCTCCGCCCTTTGAACCCCCAAATGGCCCAGTTGTACGCCAAGGCACGCAAGCTGATGAATCACCATCACGTGAATCAAAGCCGGAGATTTCCGACAGAACAGACGAGTTAACCTCAGTGGTGAAGCTTGTCGCCGAACAACAAAGAATGAGTCTGCTCCCAGCACAGCAACCCCCGGTTTTCTCTGGAAACCATTTCGATTACGCAGCATTCATCAGTGCCTTCGAAAGTTTAATAGAGTGCCGAGTGAGCGATCCAAAGCAGAGGCTATATTATTTAAACCAGTTCACATCTGGGGACGCTAAGGAATCAATTCAAGGCTTCATTAACCTCGACTCTCCAGATTCCTATGATAAGGCTAGAAAGGTATTAAAGGAAAGATTCGGCCATCCTTATCGCGTTGCACAGGCCTACAAGGATAAGCTGAATGCTTGGCCTCCTATGAAAGAAGGGGACGGCGCGCGTTTGCAACAATTTGCTGATTTCCTGGTGCTTTGCGAACAAGCCATGAAAACGCTAAAGTACATGGAAGGCCTTAACTCCGAGGATACTCTTAGAAGGATAACTTCAAAGCTGCCAAGTAACATGGGAGTGAAATGGTGCCGTTTTGCCAATAAGATGTTAAAATCAGAAGAAAGACTTTCTACATTTCATGACGTTGTCAAATTTGTAACGCAAGAAGCAGCCTTGGCAACCGACCCAGTATTCTCACCCGAAGCCCTCAAGGAAGCAAGGAAAGACGAGTTCACTAGCAGTGGCAGCAGTGACAACAACATCAACAGGAACACAACCCGGCGAAACAATGGAAGAAAAGACAAGAGTGCAAGTAGCTTCTTGACAAGTGCCACACCTCACGATGATCAAAAGGCACCATGTTCTTTATGTCCATTCTGCAACAGTCAGCATCACGATCTGGAGAAGTGCTCAAGTTTCAAGAAGAAGACTGTTAAAGAAAGAAGAGCATTTATCCAAGAAGCTAGAATATGTTTCGGTTGTCTCTGCTACGGCCACATGTCAAGAAGATGTCGAAACCGGAAGGTGTGTAAGACATGTAGTATGCCCCACCCAACCATCCTTCATGATGAAAGCAAAATTTCTCCCAAGCAAAGTAGTGAAGACCAAGCAAGAGTAGTTCAGGCAGCTGAAGCAACTAGCAGCTGTACAAGTACCTGTAATGCTACTGGAGTCACCGATGCCATCACAAACTCTATGATTGTTCCGGTTCGAATGTACCACCAAGACAACCTCGAAAGACAAGTGGTAATTTATGCGCTGCTCGACCCAGCTAGTAACGGAACGTTCATTAAGGAAAGCATACTCGAAGAGCTGCAAGTTAATGGAGTCGAGACGCAATTGAAGCTGAACACAATGCATGGTTCAGAAGTAGTTCCTACTCGTAGAGTGAGCGGTCTTATCGTGGAAAGAATGGATAGAGAGGTCCACATCAAGCTTCCCAAGACGTACTCAAGGAACGAAATACCATCGAGAAGAAACGAGATCCCAAGGCCAGAGTCAGCAGCAAAATGGCCACACCTAAGTCACTTAGCCAACAAGATTTACCCGTACCAAAACGATCTGCAAGTGGGACTTTTGATCGGCTCGAACTGTCCAAACGCCATAAAGCCGAAGCAGGTCATTCCTGGTAGAAGCAGCGATCCTTATGCCATCCGTACCATCCTTGGTTGGGGCATCATTGGTCCAGTGACAGGAAGTACAACCACAGAAGATTCGGATGTCTTGTGTCACAGAGTTGCAGTAAAGGAGATCGGCAGCGAAGAATTACCTTCCCATAGTTTTGTTGTTGAAACACACGTAAAGGAGATCATCTCTCCAGAAGCAGTTAAGAGAATGTTCGAGCGAGATTTCAATGAAGGGAAGCACGTGGCTCAACAAACTCTTTCCATTGATGATCGAAGATTCATGGCAAAGGTTAAAGAAGGAATTACCCATCGTTCAGATGGACATTATGAACTGCCATTGCCACTACGAAATGAATCGTTAGCCCTGCCGAATAACGAGAAGCTTGCAGTCCATCGCCTCCAGCAGTTGAAACTGAGATTTCGAAGAGATGAGAAATACAGAGAAGACTACACGGCATTCATGAATGACATGATTAAGAAAGGATATGCTGAGAAGATACCAAAGGACGAAGTTAGGAAAGATGGAAAGACATGGTACCTTCCTCACCATGGTGTCTTCCACCCTCAGAAGCCGGACAAGATCCGCGTAGTCTTCGATTGCTCCGCGGAGTACAAAGGCGAAGCTCTTAACAAGCATCTTCTCCAAGGCCCAGATCTTACCAACAAGCTTGTTGGAGTGCTATCGAGGTTCAGAAGGGAGCCAGTTGCCTTCATGGCAGATATCGAAGCAATGTTCCTGCAGGTCCACGTCACTGAGCATTGTAGAGATCTGTTACGCTTCTTGTGGTGGGAGGATGGCGATGTAAACAAGGAGCCCACGATATACCGGATGACCGTTCATCTCTTTGGAGCTGGTTCGTCTCCTGGTTGTTGTAACTTTGCGTTAAGGAAGACCGCTGATGACCATGAGCAAGAGTTCGGCTTCGAACCAGCCGAGTTCCTAAGGACAGATTTCTACGTTGACGACGGTCTGAAATCTGTACCTTCTACAAGTGAAGCAAAGGAGCTCATACGCAAGACTAAAGAGATGTGTCGGCGCGGAGGATTTAACCTGCATAAATTTACAAGCAACAAAAGAGAAGTCATCGAGTCCATACCAGTGGAAGATCGTGCGAAAGGCATAAAGGAGCTGAACCTCGAGAAGGATGAGCTGCCTATGGAAAGAGTGCTTGGTGTGAGTTGGTGTATCGAGTCAGACGCTTTCAAGTTCCGGATCGTGATGCAAGATCGCCCTTTAACACGAAGAGGAATTCTGTCCACTGTTAGCAGTGTGTACGATCCGTTGGGGTTTCTGGCACCTCTAATCTTGAGAGGAAAGGGCCTTTTGCAAGATCTGTGCAGAGGTAAAGTGGAATGGGACGACCCTATCCCCGAGAACATAAGATCACGTTGGCTGAAATGGAGGGATGAGTTACACCACTTAGATCTCTCCGTTCGCAGATGCTTCAAACCAGAAGGTTTCGGAACGGTGATATCAACACAGCTTCATCACTTCTCAGATGCAAGCACGACTGGGTATGGCCAGTGTTCATACGTTCGTTTGGTAGACGACAAAGGCCAGATCCACTGTTCTCTGATTATGGGCAAAGCAAGAGTAGCTCCTTTAAAGATGGTCACCATACCACGTCTGGAACTCACAGCAGCTGTGGTGTCAGTGAAGGTCAGCGAGATGCTCCGTCAGGAGCTCAAGTATGAAAGTATAAAAGAATCTTCTGGACTGACAGTAAAGTCGTGTTGGGCTACATAAAGAACGACTCGAAGAGGTTCCACGTGTTCGTAGCCAACCGTGTTCAACAAATAAGGGACCAAACCTCACCTAGCCAATGGAGACACGTCGAAACGAAGTGTAACCCAGCCGATGATGCATCGCGTGGTATCACTGCCAAAGAACTCGTCGAAAGTTCAAGATGGATTTCAGGGCCAGAGTTACTTTGGACGCCCAAAGACCAGTGGCCACAACCCCTCGAGGCTCAAGACCTCGTTACGCCATCAGACGATCCAGAGGTGAAGAATGTAACTTCTTATGCAACAAGTACGCAAGAGCCATGGAACCTTGTTGAGAGCTTAAGCTACTTCTCGGACTGGCATAGGGCTTGTAGAGCCGTTGCTATCTGTCTACGCTACAAGCAAAAACTCCGTCAACTGGCGTCCTCCAAGAAGGAAAGTTGTGCTAAACCAACCAAACGTCAGGAAAGGCCTGCCCTGACAGTGGAAGAGATTTTATCAGCTGAAAGGGAGATCCTCAAAGCAGCCCAGAAGATCACCTTTTCAAGGGAGATGGGTCTGTTAAAGCCGTTTCAAGAAGGACAAGATAGATCATCCGCGCAGCAGAAGAAGAGAGCCATGAAGGCAACGAGCTCGTTGTACCGCCTCGACCCATTCCTTGACCATGATGGAGTGCTGCGAATTGGTGGTCGGATCCAACGAAGTAATTTCACAGATGAAACAAAGTTCCCAGTCATCCTTCCCAGGAAGGGCCACGTGACAGGTCTGATCATTGAGCACTTCCATGAGAAGGTTCAACATCAAGGTCGTGGAATGTCCTTAAACGAGATCCGAGCCAATGGATTCTGGGTTATTGGCGGAACATCAGCTGTAGCATCCAAGATTGCAAATTGTGTCACTTGCCGGAAGCTACGAGGTGCAGTCCAGGGACAGAAAATGTCCGACCTTCCGGAGGATCGTCTGGAACCGGCACCCCCCTTCACCTACTGCGCTGTCGACTACTGTGGACCATGGTATATTAAGGAGGGGCGCAAGGAGGTGAAGAAGTATGTTGCCCTCTTCACATGCATGGCATCAAGAGCCGTACATCTTGAAGTCTCGAACTCCTCGGAAACTGACTCGTTCCTCAACGCCCTGCGTCGTTTCATCTGCAGAAGGGGTCCTGTACGTCAGCTGCGCAGTGATCAAGGAACGAATTTCATCGGAGCAAAACGAGAGCTCCGCGAAGCGTTGCAATCTATGGATCAAGGCAAGATCAGTGCTGAGATGTTGAAAGAGAATTGTGATTGGATAACCTTTAAGATGAATTCCCCATCAGCCAGCCATGCAGGAGGAGTATGGGAACGCCAAATCAGGACCATTCGCAGCGTATTGTCAGCCCTCCTGGAGAAGAGTGCAAGTTACCTGGATGGAGAGTCCTTTCAAACGATGATTTGTGAGACCGAAGCGATCGTGAACAGCCGTCCCCTGACAGTGGACAATATAAGCGATCCAGGGTCACTATCTCCACTGACGCCAAATCATATCCTCACGATGAAAGCAAAGCCAGTTCTACCTCCGCCTGGCGTGTTTCAAAGAGAAGACCTGTACTCAAGGAAACGTTGGCGACGAGTCCAGCATTTATCATGCGAATTCTGGGACCGTTGGAGGAAGGAATTTCTTCATAGCTTACAAGAGAGGTCCAAGTGGACGAGGCCACGCCGTAACCTGCAAGTTGGCGACGTAGTTATCGTTAAAGACGACAACAAGGCGAGGAATCGGTGGAGCCTTGCTCGTGTGATAGAAACGTACCCCAACAAGGCCGATGGACTGGTGCGTAGTGTCAAGGTAGCGATTGGAGACCCTGATATCTCCAGCACTGGCAAGAGAGTGCACCCCCCATCAGTTTTGGAAAGACCCATTCAAAAGCTTGTCCTGCTGCTGCCAAGAGAGGAAAAACCGGGATTCCCGCATGGGGAGCCATTCAACGAAGACATTCCAAAGGAGGACTAGACACGGACATGCCAATGAATTCTGAACTCATTTCTTTAATTATGTTTCGTTTTGTTTTGAAATCCGGTGATTTCAAGGGGAGCCATGTAAGTGCCCCTAAGGCACGGGTTTTATCCCTTGTTTTGATTTAGTAATCGTTCAATTAATAATCTATTAAGTCACACTAGGTGCCTCGTCACGCGTTCCTTAAGTAGTATCGCATTTCCACAGACCTATTGTGTAATTCAATAATTCGATCGATTTCGCAAGCACTCGTGGTTTAATAGAAAGAAGTTGTCTGTCGTTTTTATCGAAGGAAGGAAAGGTCTTGTTTATTCAGTGTCAACTCTCGCCAGATCCGGCAACAATGTAAGTTTAATTTACCTCGAGTATTTCTATAGTTAATTTCTTGTTCCTAATTTTGTGAATCAATTATTTTTAGTTTCACGGTCAGAAGCAACATTAAAGTCATTAAAGGAGGCGTTCCATGAAAGAAATATTGGTGCGATATTTGTTGTTTCTATCAGTGCGATTTGTACGGTCCAGCTAGCGGCGATCAAGCGCCGCTATACCGACCATTCAATCCCGAGTCCATCACATTAACCATTAGGCCATCATACCTCCCACAAGTGGCAAGACAGTACAGAAAAGCTAAGTCATGAATGGACAAAATTGAAGGAAACTAGAACGGACTATATTTGGGTAAAGTTGAAAATCTTGGTATGACTTTTTTCAAGTTTAAGGTGGCTCGATAGTCAAGTAAATATATAGAAATCCAAAGATTTTGTACAAAACTTGAGGGGTGAGGGGTATTTTTAAAAGCTCTGTTTTCTGCAAGTGTTTTGATTGAGGGACTGGGTCTGGCATGCATATTTAATGTCTGATGGCAGCAGGTCACGTGACACTGCTCGGCTCATTTGAGCTCACCTTCTGTTCGGCAGAATCGTGGGCAGAATCAATGTCATTTGGGGCAAAAATTGCCCCAAATTTCATTGTTTTGAGTCATTTGCTGGTGCTGGAGCTCATCATCAAGGGCTGAGATGGCTTAAACCTTGCCAATTCCAAAGAAATGTTTATTGGCACTGTGAATGTGACAAACTTCGACCAGCTGCTCGATTCCAGCTACTGGCAGTTTGTTGTTCATGGACAAGGGGCCTCAGAGCAAATGAACCTTGTCTCACCAGGCTTCAAGTGGCAAATATGGAAGTTTCGATCAACGATGGAAGTGACTGGAAAAGATTTATTGCATTATTGAAGCCTGGTCAGAGACTTATAAAAAAATATCAAAGTGGTTGGAGGTAGGTGTTTCCCGCTCAAAGAACGTCCAAATTTCCCAGGATGCAATGCGGTCAGATTCCTGCTGGTTGGCTTCTTGGTCGACATTGCTTACAAAAAGGAGCTATTTAAGCTCTTGCTTGACCTTTTTGACCGAAACTTTCATTTGAGTCAGAAGCAGAAGAGTTGCTTTGTAATGTTTTCCCTGCGATTAAATGACTGAGTTGAAGAAAGATGTGTTTAGACTGTTTGCTTGTGAGGTAAGATTTGCATGAATTGTTTTCACTGTTTTGGAGCTGATGTGGTGTTTTGCTGCAATCTCCATTCTCTAACTTTCCTTAGAAAAAGCACAGTGCTTCCATCTATTTTCCTCTGTTGTTTTACTGCAAAACAAATGCTTCTGCACTAGAATTTCGTACACAAATAATAAGACCTAGCTCAAGGATTTTTTTTCTCAACCCTATGCAGTTTTGAATGTTCACACTTGCATGGAAAAGGTAAATGATAACACTTCTATTTTTCTATGCCTTCAACTTTTCTAGCTTTCCCTGGGCTCAGGCTGAAGGGCAATAAACCTTTTATGCAATGAACTAAAATATTGCCTATCTGGTGATTGCATAGACCACTGTAAACTTAATCTGTAAAAAGTGATTCCTTGCCTGAGTGACTTAGTGTTTTTCCTCAGTTATCGTCACAAGAAAAGTACCCTCTGAGACACCATACCAAAGCCTGTACTGTTACCATGGCAACAAGACACCCAAACATCATTGTGTTTGTCATCATTCATGGCAACTAGTGTCATGATGTTGATTCTGTCTAATTAAGTTGCATTTTCAAGTCAAAGGTCTTTTTGACTATCGAGCCACCTTAAATCAATTTGTATGAAAATGTTACTTTATGCTACCAAAGCATTCTTGTTGCAAATTGGCATTTCAAGCTCATTCTCGTAGCATGCTACATGTGGCAAAGTTGTGCTGTCTAACTCAGTCCCAAGACACGCTTCTGTACTTGCCATTATTACCTCAAAATGATCATCAAACTTGAGTGCTCTTCCAGCCTCCCAGTCATAGCCAAACCTCTTGAGTTGAATCACTAGTACAGGCGGCAGTGTCTTGATGCACATGCGCTTCACGGTAGTCCGCTAAAAAATGTTTTAATTTTTTAAGAAAAAGCATTGTTAGAAAAAAATCTTTTCTGATCGCAACCAAAGATGCAGTTTCATGATGGAATCAGGAATTCAAAGTAATCAGCAGACATTGATTAATCTATTATCCCTCAACTTCAAAACAAAGAGTAAAAATAGTTATCTTATTGCGTGAAATTTTCGCGACATTTTAATTACGCGATTGTGCAAAAATGTCGTATCCAAACTCACATTAATTTCGCGATTTTACTAAAGTGAAATGTTTGGCTATTGCCTTGATAATGTGCTAAGCATTTCTTGAATTACAATAAACTACTTTACTTCCTTTCTGCAAAAGAAACCTATATCACCTCTTATGAGCCATACCTGATTGTACATAAAGAGTAATCAAGGCTCCATATTTACCCTTTCATTGCACTTCTCACAGAAGTATGCATTGTCGCCTTCAAGTATCTCGCCATTAACAAACTGTTCTAGGGAGTCTTCTAATTTTAAGTTCTTTACAGTCACTTGCAAGGAATGAAAAGCCTCCTCCCTCTCATACCTAGTGACAAGAAAAGTTGGCAAGTTACCAGTATGCTTAACTAATAAAAAAGGCACAATTTAACTCGTCCAGTGATTTATTTATTTTTTTTTTATTTATGTCAATGTTGCAGCTCACCTATGATTACACTCTTTGCAAATCTTCTGATCAGCAAACATGCCACAAAATGTCTTTTTAAATAACTGCTCCTGACCTGATTTCTGCAAACAAAATACAATTTTGATTGAAAGGTTCTAAGGATCATACTATATTTTATTTCACCGGCAATTCACCTGATACACGACCCTTTGAATTAATCTCAGTGTTCCAGATAAGAGGGGGGTCTCAGGTCAAAAACCCGACTAGGTCAGCTTCCTGACCCGACAAATAAATTGGAAACTTGTAATCATTTGTTGGGAACTGTGGGGATTTGACCCGCTGGAATATTTTGCATGGCACCTTGCCTCAAAAACGTAACTGGAACCATGAATCTGGATAGTGAATATAATGTTGGTTGCTGTGTCACTGAGTGGTCCATTTTCGCAGTCCAACTAGTCAGACAAGCTGGGACTAACTGTGTTGGAATTGAACATCAGTTGCCAATTAAACCAGGTAAATTGAGAACGGTCCTTTCCATTTTGCATTCCTTTTTCCCATTGCCCTGCACCTATAAAAAGCTACTCGACTGAAGTAAGGCAACTAAACAGTTCGTAAAAATGGAACCGTAAATTTTGGCCTGACCGGTCAAAGGGTACCGCCTGCTGAGGTGTTCCCGAATAATATTATTCCAGTCGGACCGAAAATGACCGACTTTTGACAACAATTTCTGAAATATTTGGGCAAATGTCAAGTACCCACTAAAATTGGTAATTGATATAATTTTATAACACCAGCTCTTCTCTTCCAAGTCAATGATGTTGACTTGGCCAGCCAGACACCGTCGCTTTGGGGCAAGCATGCAATGTATACAAGAGTTGAGAGAGTTTAAAAAGATGGAAATTACCTTAAGAATTTCATCAAGTTGATCTGTGAGGTTACTAAAGAATTCAAAAGCATCCTGAAAAAAAAAACGAACATGTTCTTTTAACTACCAACACACGCAGTAAATGGTAGCAGTAGCACATTTGCAGAGCTCCAACCCTGTTACATTTTAAAACGTTCTGGATTTACCTCATAATCATTGTGTTGAGAATGAAACAAATTTATACGTTTGTAGGGTAATTTAAGAAAGTTGAGAAACAAAGTCTACAGGCAAGCTTAATTTTAAAGAGATACAAGAGAAAAGCAAAATGTTTAAAGAATCTGACCCACCCATTATGCATCGCGAGTCAAACCGCCATTTTTGGGGCCCCCGAAAAAGCGAGTTGTAGCGACCGACATATTTTATCTGTTTCCAGCGACGTTGAATGCTTCAAGCAGGTGACATCTTTTCGAAAATATATTCCTCGCTAATTTTTCTTTCTTTGGGCTTCGTTATTTTTTGTACAATCGCTTTTTGTGATAACGATAACAATAATAGAGGTGGGTGGGTCAGGCTCTTTAAGGTTCAAAGATATGCACATTAGATTACGTGGAAAGTCAAGAGAGCCCATCCATATTTAAAGTGCTACTTCCTATTTAAAAAACCTTACATATTTAATGTAAAGGGATACATTTTACACCATACTACATCACACATAGTTTCTTGTCTATGTTTGTTTGTATGTTTCTGTGCAGGGGGAGTCCCCTATAAAAATTACAGAGATACTTGTTGTACCTTTAAGGGAACAAGAATCTGGTACTTTGCAGGGGTACTTTAGACATTTTCTAGCAAACACCCCTGTAATTTTTATAAGGAAGCAGTGGAGGATCCAGGGGGAGGGGGGTCGTGGGGGCTCCCCCTTCCCTAACGGAATTTTTATTTTTTTTTTACTTCTCGTTTGGTGACCCCTATAAAAAATTCCAGGATCCACCCTTGGGAAGTCCCCCAGGGGTGGGGAGATTGTACCCCTCACCTGTTGTTCTCGGACATTAACTGGTTGACCCCAGAGTTTAAAATATTTCCAGAATTGTTCAGGTGCAAAATACTGTAACTTGCTGTCCATCAAGTGGCCAAAGACAGACTGGACCTGGAAGAACACACTGTGGAGAAAGTTTGGTCACATGATGACACGATCAATAAAGGAGCAAGGTCATGATATTTTGAATCACTTTTGGAACGTAAAGATGAAGGAAAACTAAAACTACTAGTTTACTAAGGAAGAAAAACAGCAAAGAGGTGATACTAAACCAAAAAGGAACAAGGATGGAGAAGATTGAGACGGATTACGAATGACCAATTGAATTTTGCACAATGCACAAACCGTGACGTAGCTCCTTCAAGTCGTTTTATCATTTAATGACAGAATATGATAATAATTCAGGTACAACGTTCTTGTATAAAACAATCTAAGGAACGTATGATAATATTACACAAACACAGCATCAAATGCCTCCAGGCTTTCCTCGGTGATACTGTACAAAGGAGAGGTATTATTACTTGGACAATGTACAAAAACCGCAACAAATGCTTCTAGACAATCAGTGGAAAAAGGCCTTCTTCTGTGATACTTTACAGAAGGGAAACTACTAATGGTGACCGTCAGATTGAAGTATGAATACTATATTGAGCGTAACTATGACTTTTCAAGCCACTTGTGCTTATGCTTTCGATTATCACTCTTCAGACCAATCTTGTATCAACAGGTCTCCTTTACAACCATGGGCATTCTCGTCCCCAGAGACTGCGATTTGTTTGGTCAGCATCAGGAAATCGAGACCTCTGGCCGCAACCAAATTGTGAGCATGCGTAGAGAACTTGTTTTGTAGCTTTCAGCCAATCAGATTTGTCAGATTCGACTTTGTGCATGCGCAGCGTGACGGGAAGTCCGTGAATCGCGGACTTCCGGTGTTGGACCTTCCCAGAGGACGCGATTCTTCATGCTGACCAAAAGGATCGCGGCATCTGGGGACGAGAATAAACCATGGGGAGATTGGAAAGGAGTGAGGGTTCTGGAAACGCAACTGGACCTGGAATTCGAAAGTCATACTCAATCTCAAACTCGTGCAGCTATCTAAAGGTCGCTATTACGAGAATAATGCGGTTACAACAGAAACATACCTTTCTTTATCTGGATGAGAATCATCAAATGCTAAAATTGCCTGCAAAAATAGGAAAGCAATCAATCACATACGCATTGGAGAAATGCTGGTAAAGAAATGACTTTGTTATGGGTTGTGATGGCCTATGCGGTATCAAACAACAGCCTGAAATGTTAATCAACCAAGGATGTGACCAGGCAAATTAGAAGAAAGGAAATTGCCGTGCATTCAGATGAAGCCAACAAATGCCAAAAAAAACATTTTCAGTGTTATTAACAGTGACACTGATTCCCACGCACCTCTCTGAGTCCTGGTTGCATGTATAGTTGCTGCAGAACAGAATTCATGTAACACGTTGCTCCTGCATTCTTAAGACCCACAAATCCACACTGCGCTCTTGGGGCTACTGGAGGCTGAAACTAAAAAAAGAAATCCAACATCTTTTAACCGGCACCAGTGGAATATACTAGTGTTTGGTATTATAGCGCCACAAAAGGTCGTGGCCACATAGTCCTTTGCTTACTTGAACAGTTTACATTCAAGGTAATTCCACTGAAATAGAACCTGCACTGAGAGATTTTGCCAAACTTTGTCTATTGCCTGCTAATCTTATAGGAACTTTAAAATTTTTATATAAAAATGGGGAATGGGGTTCCCATACTCGTCTAGGAGGGACGGGTAATTCATTATGATATCAATGATTATTTTAATTACAATTGCTTGTTAAATTCATATTTCTGACGATTGCTTCTTTTTCATCACTGGGGATTGGCTTACATTTATTTTACAGGAAGAAAGTTATTGCTCAATTTAAAACAAGAGAAAAAAAGACAGGTCACGAAACTTGGTTAACTACCCCAAGCAGTATTTCGTAGGTACACTTGGGTGCATGAATAGAGGCACTGTGAGAGTAAAGTGTCTTGCCCAAGAACACAACGCAGTGCCACAACCAAGGCTCGAACTTGGACCGTCTGATCCAGAGTCCAGCGCACTAACCATTAGGTCGCCACGCCTCCCACAAGTGAGGTTTAGCCAGCTGCTAATGATTAAAGTTTAAAAAATACAACGAACGTTGTGTTGTACCTCCCATTCTCTAAGTGTACCAGGATCTCCAATATGATGCATACTAATCAACTGCGATACAATGAAAACAAGGTTTTCAGCACAGCCATCCGCCAGTTCTACCAGAAGATCATAGGCAGCTACTTGGCACTCTCTTCCAACGCACCTGCAACACACAGTATGCTTCACATTAGGAGATTTGATTTACCAAAAAATGAGCAAATTAATAAACACAAAAATGGGAAGCATTCTGAATTCCGGATTGAGCAGACTGATTTCATGCCCTTGCGACACTGCGGAAAAACAACAAAATGACTGAAAATGTGAACATTTTGGCAATTTTTAAGGAAACATCTGACTACTTAACGGTAAGATTTATACCAAAGGTAGATTGTTTTATGCTTTTTAATTATATCGGCCACCATTTTGGAATAAGGTCTATCTGAAAATTGGTTCTTGATTTGCATGAAAATGAACGTGTAGGTAAATGAATTATCATATGAATAGTTTTGCACAAAGACTGGTTGCTACACAGAAGAAAAAGCCAATTAAAGTGTAACTAACCCCAAAATATTTTTTTGCTAGAATAAACCTTTGTACCAGTTTGAAATGCATTGCACCTTTTGTTTCTCCTTTTTACCAAATGCTGACTATTTATAGCATTTAAATCAGTTTTTCCATGACCGAGTCAGAAGGGGCATGGGTCTATTCCTGGGTTGACGTCACAAACTGATTTGCATCACATCAAGTCTTTGTAAACATGCATGCAAATCAGTTTGTGATGTCCAACCAGGAATAGACCCACGCCCCTTCTGACTCGGTCGTGAAACAAATAATGTACAGTTTTTCATAACTTTTGAATGCTATAAATAGTCGGCATTTAGTAAGAAGGAGAAACGAAAGGTGCAATGTGCTTCGAACTGGTGCAAAGGTTTATTTTAACGAAAAAATATTTGGGGTTAGGTGCACTTTAAGCAATGGCCCATTAATTCTTACAGTGCCTCTTTCCTCTCATTCTCTCCTCCAAGGTGTAGAAATGGGTACTTGCAAATTTAAATTGTATTCAACTTACTTGGGGTGTACATCGATAACAGTTTCTTTAGATGGTGCACTCCTGGTATCAAAGATGAGTTTAGAAGCGGGAAAGAGAAAATCGTCTAACAGGTCTTTACTTAACTTCTCTCCTACAAGTTAATGTGTAACATGATTAGAATTAAAAATAGTTTACAGCCTTGCTCATAAAACTGTGAACACCTGAAATATTTCAGGAATGTTGATTATGTGGTGACCAATCGCAGCAAAGTTCAGGACACGCGAGCAAACCTCAAAACCGCAAACTAATTACCGTTGCTCTTTGCGGTTAAGTGTTCTCACACCTGATTGGCTTTTTCTTTGTAACACAATAACATTCCATAAACATTTCTGGTGTTCACGGTTTTGTAAGCAAGGCTGTAATAGTTATGCAACCTGCAATACAATTTGATTTTACTCACCTAACCCTTTCTTATCGACTCCCTCACAAGTAAAAAGTGTTTTAATTAATTTTAAATGTCCTGCCAGCAACGGAAATTCATTTTCTGAGAAGGAAATAAAATAAAAGCTAGTAATTAAACTCCAGTGACTTAAGCAGTAACATCTGTCACAAAAACATGGAAAAAGTTGGGTGCACTCTCGATTTTTACCATAACCCAGCAGATGACGATTAGGCAAACTTGCAATCTGATTGGCTACAGACCCCTACTATTGGTCGATAGCAGGATTTAGCAGCACGTACTGCATTATGACTGGCACTGGTCAAAAATGATTAAACCAAGCCACCAATCAGTTAGCCTTATCGACACTCTTTGTTTAATAGAACGGTCACTGGGTTGTACTATTTGATCTTGGTTTCTATCAACTGTTATAGTTGGTGCTGCAAGGAACAAACTATCTTGTCAAAGAGTAGGGAATGAGGTTCCCGGTGTTGCGGTCTGGCCTTGTTTCACGGGGTTGGTGCTTAACATAGGGATAACCTCACTGCACCTTTCCCCCTTGGACGGACTTGTCCAAGAAAAAGTGAGTACGAGTATCTAATTGCTAAATGGTGCACATGGGAAGTTCGGAGAGCATTAAAGAAGCAAAAGAGTTGCTCAAAGCAATAGCCAAGAGCATTTCTAGCTTCCTGAGTACTCCTTGTTTATTGAATCCTGGTTAATTCAATTCTGCTCAAAAACAGTAATGCAGCCTTGAAACTACTTACTGTAACCTCTGATACAGAAAACTATATATGTATTACACTTTGAAATGTAAGTTATCAAAAGGCTAGCACTTTACCTAAATTAATTCCGCCTTCAAAGTTTAGAAGCCATTTTATTTCAGTTTCGATCATCATGGTAGGATCAATTTTCATCAGTCGTTGCTCTGTAACTGAAAGGCAAGATTAATTCTACCTCGACAGTATTTCAGTTGAAAGTTTGAGTCCTACCATAATACAACAAGCCAAAACTCTTGCACTACTGAAATTCACCAGAAATGGGTCAGAAAAATGTTTCCTTATTATCAATATTCCCAATTCTTGATGGCTAATGTGAAAGCTAAAATCATGTTCATATCTGTAAAAGACATGAGATTACTCATCAAACCTGGGTATAGTTAAACCTACAATGTTAGATTGAGCATGTCCGGACAACCCTTTGCATGTCCATTCACACAAGAGTCACTTTAAAACTATACTGGAACCACTTGTAAGTGGGCATTCTTTTAAACAAAAACGTTTCTTCTTGTGAGGGGACAAAACAGATGGTTTTGTATGTGGCTGGGACCAGGACTAAGTTTCTCCTATGGAGAGTTCGACTTATGTGGGTCAACATTTTGGTTTTGTGTGTGGCTGGGACCGTGATTAAGTGTCCGCTATGGGGATAAAAAATGTTATAATTTGGTTTTATCAACTGGGTTGATAATGTGAATTGGCCACCGTAAAGAGATTCAAGAGCTGACGTTTTGAGCGTTAGCCCTTCTTTCGCTCGGACGAAGGGCTCACGCTCGAAACGTCAGCTCTTGAATCTCTTTACAGTGGCCAATTCACATTATCAACCCAGTTGATAAAACCAAATTATATTGTTATACTTCCCACCGACGCAGCACCACAGTTTCTTTCGAAACTTACCACCTCTATAAAAAACGTTAGGTTTGTATGTAGCTGTGACCATGACTAAGTGTCTGCTAAGGAACGTTCTGCTTATGGCAGGTCAAAAATTTTGAGTTTGTATGTGGCGGGGACCACAACTAAGTTCCAATGTAAGGGAGGTGCCTGCCTAAAGGTGGTGTCCGTTGGAAAAGGTTCAACTGCAATAAAATGACCAATGCTGACATTAATCCATTACCTGTCAAGTAGTCTAGCAGTCGACAGAGGAGATCAAAGAACTGGCTACAGTGTCGCTGTAATCTAAAAGTCACCAAATGCAAAATCAAGGTCAAAATAAATCAGTATTGCGAGTGGGAATTTTTTTGTGGTATGTTTGGTCAATATGGTCATAAATACTGACAACCATAAAGCCAGCCATGTTTTACTACGACACAAGGGCAGAGTTTGAAAACGTTTACCCAAACACATCAATTTGCAGTCAAACTCTTGAACATGCATAACTCATCATAGCCTGCATTACACCAGGGTTTAGTTTCATCTGCAAAGCAGGCTAAACTCATCATGACACCATTTTGTCTCAGAAGACTACAGTACCATTATATAGTTTTTAACAAAAAGGGCTATTACTTTTCGGTCACCACTGATTTAAATATCTTTCAGGTTATAACTTTCAAAAGCTGTGCTTACTATTAGGAACACTTTAAAAAGCTAAAACGTTTTCGTTCAAAGGCAAACCAAAAATAATGGCTTAGTTTTGCTACCTAAGACTATGTTACTGTATGGAAACCATTTACCAACGTCTTCTGTTACAGATGGCGAGGATGGAATTGGATTGAAATTTGAAAAAAAATGCCTTTTTTTCAAATTCCCAAGCCAACTCGTGAAAAAATAGGAAACCAGCTATTATGGTGAGCTCTCTCTGCTAAATTTTCATTTGATATCTTCACAATTCCACAGGAGCATTTTTATATGCCTTTGAGTACAGGTATCAAGCAATGACTTTAGAAATGAATTGAAATGAACACTCCAAAATCACCATGATAATGCCCCTTTGAGATGCCAAGGACAGAGAAAAATAGAACTTGGATTCTGTACCTGTAATTTTTTCCTCTGACATGAACTGTAGGAGTCCACAAAGGGAGTGGCGCATTGAGCATCACACTCAATAGAAAATGATTGGGTGTCTGAAGTTTTGGTTCTGAAATAGGAGATTAGAGCATACCTTGTAAGAGAAAAAAGCAGTCTTACCTAATAGGCCATTTCTGAGTTCTATTTTGCCTCAGTGTCAAAACAAGTCTAAGTGCAAAACCATTCATATGAAAATGTGTTTTACCTGTATGAACATTTTCATGCAAAGCAAACTCATTTTAATATGAATGGTTTCGCACTTGGACTCCTTTTGAAACGGGTAAATGGGAACTCAGAAATGGCGTATTTAGGACACTGGATAGCTACATATAAATAAGTTGAACAGACAAAACATGAATCACATTTAGCTGGATCAGAACTTTCAACATTTAAAGTAGAGTGAAGTTAAAGGGAAATCCTACATCTCTATCTTCTGTTAGAAGAAATTATGAAAAGAATTAAAAAATAGAATGTTTGTTGTTCGTCCGTTTTTATCAGAAATCAAAACAAGCTAATTACAAGTGATTTCAGTCTGCGAAAGGAATGTGGAAAATACACACAGTCACACAGTAGTATTACACATACCTCCTACAGGAGTTTGACTCAGAATCAAAAGGTTTTCTAGTGCTGTGGACCGCACCTTAAGTAAAAAAATCATTAAGAAATACGATGTACGTCAGTTGTACAATGACAGCAATCAAGCATTGTAAAAATATACCAGCTGTGAGTGCTTCAGAAAGGGGTTGAGCCATAACCAGAGATACTTAGATTCAGGGGGCTTAAAAGTGGCAGGAGAAAAATGTTTAAAAAGCTTGAAAGAAATGACGTTAAGATTCTGATGACAGATACAATACACTGGTGAGTAAAGTAATATTGAAATGTTGGATGGGGAAGGTAATATTTCGGGGGGGGGGGGGGTATAACCAGAATATTGCTGAATTCAGGTTTGAAACATAAACTCAACCAATCACAGCAAAGTTCAGGACACGCAAACAAACCTCAAAACCACAAACTAATGACCGTTGCCGTTTGCGGTTTAGTTTTCTCACACCTGATTGGCTTTTTCTTTGTAACACAATAACATTCCATAAACATTTCTGGCGTTCATGGTTTTCTTAGCAAGGCTGTAAATGTATCTATTGCAGTTAACTGTTTTTTTCTAGGTTTTTACTGGTTAGTAAATATTTGAATTTGATATGAAGTCTCATTGTACAGGCAGTTATAGGTATTTATTTTGTAATCCTTACTATTTTATTCATCATGGCTGATAATGATGTTTGACACATCAAAACATGTCCCAAAAACGAAAAAGTGTTATGTTTTTAAATGTAATTACAACCTGTTTCAATATAACAAAATAATTTAATCAATACAACAATAACAGATCAGACATTACCTGTGAATTGACAGAACCTATAAGAATTTCCACAATGAAGTCATTTACATTCGGAAGATAATAAAATACTCCTGCAAAGTAAAGGATACAACACAACTTCAGAGAATAACTAAACTGGTTTAATCAGTTTTTCCAGCCACAATTTCTGTTGGTTTCAAAAGTCTGCCACAAAGTATATGCGGAAATGTCCCAGTTGTTGCACACAATTAGCCATTTTCTAATCAAGCAGGGGACTGGGTACGAACATATTTCTCTTCGGTACAAACATTCAATATCGATTGAATTGAAAAATGGGGCACGTCATCTGGAAGAACATCCAAAAATTAGTAAATTTACCAAATTTGATGGTTATTTGTTTAAACTCAAAGGCATGGCACACTTAGTATGGATTGGAGGGACAGGCGTCCTCCAATCCATATTAAGCTCTCTTATTTTAAAAGTGTACCATACACCTTATTCCAAAATGGCTACCATCTTAATATTCTTTTGTTGGTATTCAAATTAGCCCTTGTTGCCTCAATTTTAAGCTCAAAAATCAAAAGAATATTTTATCTTGAACGAGGCAACAAGGGCCAATTTGTATGTGCATCAATCAGCGGCCATTTTGGAATGATGTTTATGCCTTTGCATTTAAACCAATAACCGTCACATTTGGTAAATTTACTAATTTTTGGATGCTCTTTCAGATGGCATGCCCCATTTTCAATTCAATCAATATTGAATATTCGTACCAATATTTGTACCCAGTCCCTGTTCATTCAGAAAATGGCCAATAATCATATTGGCCAATAATCTTATTGCCTCACCCATAAGTTGTGTCCTGAGCTGTAAACAAAGAACCAGCAGCTGTAGGGCCTCGCCAACTATAACAACATCCTGATAGTGAAAACAAAGCCAAAAGATGTCATCAGTAAAACAACACTCGTGTTGTTTTCCACATTGCTAATTCTAGCAGTATTCAGGATGGGTGTCATATATGATAATGTAGCTAGTAAATGATATAATTTGGTTTTATCAACTGGGTTGATAATGTGAATTAGCCACCGTAAAGAGATTCAAGAGCTGAATCTCTTTAAGGTGGCTAATTCACATTATCAACCCAGTTGATAAAACCAAATTATATTTTTATACTTCCCACCGACGCAGCACCACAGTTTCTTTTGAAACTTACCCCCTCTATAAAAAATGTTAGGTTTGTATGGAGCTGTGACCATGACTAAGTGTCTCCTAAGAACGTTCTGCTTATGGCAGGTCAAAAATTTTGAGTTTGTATGTGGCGGGGACCACAACTAAGTTTCAATGTAAGGGACGTGTTTGCCTACCTAGTAAATGGCCTAGCTCGCCAAGAGTTAGAGTGACCAATGATTATCTCAGCCACACTGCCCCCCTCCACCCCAAACAACATGTATACACAATTCATAGTGCCGACAACTATAAATTATAATTTTCCCACCTTGTTCGTAACTTCAGAGAGGTTCCCACTGGAAACACTTGATCTAAAGGACTTTACAGACTCTGTATCACTACCCGTCCCTCCATGGCTACTTCCTTCATCATCAGAGCTTTGACTAGACAGCCTCTGTCTACCCCCTGCCAGGTTGATTCTTCCAGCAGCTGCTGCCCAGGCCACACGCATAAAACATGCAATGGTCTCTGCAAAGTCATCTCGTCCCATTGTCTGGAAATAGAAACAAGACAGGTTAGTTTTTAACTGCTACGTGGGGAGCATTCATGGCGTAGTGGAGAGAGCACTTGACTCGCAGCTATATTGGCCAGGTTCAATTCTTAGATCCGTGATGCAAATGGAGCAGTGTTTGAAGTTACATACAGCAGAGTATTGCATATCAGATGATTACTCAACAAATTGTCATGTTGCCCATATATGATCATTGTGCTCTCAATATCCGTCAACTGCAGCTGACAGATATATGTTAAGTAGCGATAATTTGGTAGAAGTCTCCTAAAGCGCCGCATAACAACAATTCTTCTAGCTGTAAAATGCTCTTTGTTGACAATTTGTTGAATAATAAAACAATTATCCTGCTCAATCTTGAAGACTATCGTCTGATTTTAGCCAACTCGGCCTACACCCTCATCAGCTAAGTATCAGGCAATATTCTGCGCGATTTTGCAAGATAATTGTTAATTATGCTTCAATACAATGCTACCTCTGTTGAATAACAACATCACAACTGTGGGGAACAACATTACTTGGCAAGTCCATAAATTAAGCCATAGGGCTTCCTGTTACATACCTCAATTGCTACCCTTACAGAAGGGTGTACATCATCTATCATACTGCTAGAGCGCGCTCTTTTGGCTTCAATTGCTGAGTTGTTAAGGGAGTCGTTCAAGTCAGTTTCCATGGTACCTGTTGCCATGGCAACTGGTGATGCCGCAATTGTGGCATGTTCTCGGTGAGGTGGAGAAGGTGGGGCTGTAAAAGAATTTTCTGAGGACTGTCCACACAACAAGAACCTTGAAACCAGAGGGAACAAGAAAGGTCTTAGAGCTTGTGAATATAATAAATACAACTTTACAATACCTGCCTGTTCACAAAATAACCAAGGACTTTTTAGGAAAAAATTATTTCTAGGCACTTAAACTCGATATTCAGAATGTTGAGACATCTAACAAACCAGCTACAACAAACACTTTTGGATACAAAAGTTACTGTCAGATCTGTCTTTAGTTTTCGTAATGCATTAGTCTTATTGAGAAATATACATTGTCCAGTTTCTTTTTGCAAACATTTATATCATTCTTCTAAGTCAATTCAATTCCTTTTCAATGACTTCAGTGGTTCAAAGACTTTCAGTTTGTTCCAGAAAGGGAAAACATCAAATTGGTTTCAACAAAAAAATGTTAACCACAATATATTGAAGACATTGAGGTCTCTACACAATTACAAACCTTGCTAACTGAAGGCAAATTGCATAGCAGCCTCTGCGAATCTCAGTGTCCACATCCTGGGGAAACATGTCTTTCTGAAGAATATTCACCACAACACTGAAAAGAAATGGTCTGTCCCATCAGTGCCCAGGTTCAACTGCTGCACCTTACTTTTTAACAGAAGGAAGAAACAATACCTTAGCCCTCCACTTGCTAAAAAATTCTCCTTAAACATTCTTGCATTGGCTCCTCCATCTCTGTGATGTGTTGGCATCAACTTGCTACTTAGAACCTGAAACAGTCAAACAATGCATTGAAGCATGTTTACATTGTGACAAATGAGTATTTGACAGAGTGTTAATGCCTGAAGTTGCTAAGCAACATGACATGGATATGTACATGCAGCAAGATGCAGAAAGCAAGTAGCACATTTCCCTTCTCTATGCAATACCTCAAGGTTGTAGAGTATCCTGAAGGGGGACATGCCTGGTGTGACGCACTTGAACATGTTCTGTAGATTTGCCGCTGACTGCATTCTGTCATCATTACCACCAGGAGAACAGCTTATAGTATACTGTGAATTGAACAATGCTCAGTCAATAAGAAATTTCCTCGCATTATATCCATGCAAACTGGACATGTTGGCCAACAAGAAATTTTACAGGAAATGATCAGTTCATCAAAAGATGGCATGTCAGAAGATGTCACCTTGCACATAACATTTTAAAAGGCCAGGAAATATTGCCAAACCAGAAACATATAGTTAGCATCTGGCCAAACTCGATGCCATCCTCAAAATACCTGTAAGTATAAAACAATCTCAGCAATCTATCTGTCTAAAGTCACTATTGCTTGTGACAATTTCTTTTCCACCAGATGAACAATGTACAACACAATAAAAGAAGCTTTCAAGACAGATCTGGCATTCTATGTCAAAGAATGTTCCCAAAATTGATCAGTCTTAGTCCATAGACCCTTTGCATAAATGGCACCTACATTTGAATAACAATACTTTGTACATCCTTAGCCTCGTACGTATGTTTCTAGACAAAGCATTTTTCACATGGATGTGAGGCTTAGGATGTACAAGTATTGTTATTCAAATATAGGCGCCATTTATGCAAAGGGCCTATTTGTCCACAAAAGTGGGTTTTCCTCATTATTATCCACAAAAGGGTACATATTACCGGTTGCCCTATGGAATCCAGAGCTTCCTGCACATCTGGGTCAGTCGGGAGCAACATCAGCAATCTCTGAATACGCATAGTAATACTGCAAATGAAAAATGCAGTAAAAATCTGCTTACAAGAACCTGCTCTGGTCATAGTAATCAGCTCACAACAATAACATTTATCATGTCACAACCACCTACTCTTCCAGTTGCTGTTGCTTATTTCAAAACATTTTGACACCCCTGACCTTGAAACAACAACAAAACACAGTTGTGCTACCAACCTAGGTTCCTCAAGCTCGGCCAACTGATACAGCTTGTCAAAGGCCTTACACTCAGTGGCCATTATAACACCAGGCATCATTCGCTCCTGCAAGAAATAATTTAATATGCTTTAAATTTTAAATTAAAATTAGTACTAGTTACTATAGGGCCATTTCTGCTTGTGAGCCAAGAGTGTGTTAATCTCCTTAGACACAGTGATAAATATTCTACTGCAAGATTTGCCGGGAAGCTAAAGCAGTTTGTTGGTACCATGAGAGTAATCATCTTGCCCTGCATTTGGCCCAGGATCAAATCCCAGACAGGGCATTATATGTGGATCAAGTTTGTTGCTGAATCCTGTCTTTGAAACCAAGAGTTTTCCCCCAGTATCATAGTTTTCCTTCCTCCATTAAAAAACAGTTGATCAGCAATCTGAAGGCCGTAAGTTTATCACTCACAAGACTGTTATGTGCTACCCTGGTTAAACAACCTTTTCCCATCAATCTATGGGTAGGGTGATCAGTTACTGTCTACGGGGTGGTAAGGTAGTGAACACAGCAAAGTGATTCTCAAATGCAACTTTGCTACAGTGCTACAATTTCTGACGCACCTGTTCCAAGGCATAGGTTTGACGATTTGATCCACTAGCACTAGACTACAAAACAAATGTAGAAATCATGAAATTACCGGTACATGAAATGTGAATCACATTCAAGGCAATATGGCAAAAACATTCCATGAATATATACATGTATATACTTTTTATATTCTAATAACTGGAATAACTGATGATGTTTCTGTATATACGGTTAAGAGAAACTGAGTACAAGTCAGGTGTTGTAATTTCGAAAATAAAGTTGGTTTTGCTAGTGTTTAGCATAGTGTCTAATACTCAACAAATGCTGTTAGACTAAGTTAATAATATCTAAATTATATAATACCTCATCAATACGCATGGACTCTTGAATCTGTAAAATAGAAAACAGAGTAGTTTTGCTATTATAGTTAATCCAGACTTGCAAAAATAGTCTGGCTAATACAGAGTCCAGAAAATGAAAAATTAATATGAAATGCAATGAAGCCAAAATTCATGCAACCACGGTCAAATATCTGAATAATCATACAATCAGAAATCTAAGTTTAAGTTGAAATGTGAAGAATACAAAGAACACTAAGTCTTCTTCAAATGTCAGTAACCAAAAATAACTGAACAGAAACAATATATTTATTGCGGCATAATGATTTTCACCTCAGCTTTGATAATTCCAACTATTGAATGTAACCTTAAAGCACTCTAGTCACTTACAGTATAATCAATTTGTCATTCCAGAAAAAAAGGACAGGCAGCTCAAAAAGGAGTACTTGATATCAGGGGTTTCAAAAGGAGGCGGCAGCTGCTGGAGTTCCACCGGCTACTATTATGCCGTCGGCTACTCTGGTCGTAGCAATCAGCTTGTGACCAAAAAGCTCACTTATAACAGCTGCCTACTCTACCAGTCGATGACACCTACTTCAAAACATTTGGAAATCCCTGGATACTAACCTGGATATTCCAGAGGGGTGGGGAGTTTACACCAATAAAACGTCCTTAGAAGGGAGGGGTATAAATATACTTTCTGGAACACCGTAGTCTATGTGTACCTCTGCCTCCTCCTTGGTCGGCACAGTGGTGACTCCAGAGACCGAGACTTTTGCAAACAGTAGTTGTTCGTCTTCAAAGTCTAACTGGTAGAGAAGCTTCTGGTCCTTGGATGGCAAAAGCTGCAATTCAAATAAAATGTATACAGCTGCAGAATTTTTAAATGTTATAGGCATAACCGATAAATGATTGCTACAAATCACAAAAAAATATAAATTTAAGTCAGTTGAGACAAAAAGTGACTGACAGTGATAATAAATAAGAATAAAAATTGTTGATAGATTTTAATAATAGAAAAAATATTCATAATAATAATAATAATAAATATTTAGAGCTTAGACACACCAGTTTTTCACTAGTTGATATCTGGATCTGTTCAGGGTTGGTGTTAAGTCGGTTTGCTATTCTGTGACGAAGAGACTTCAAACTCTCATTGGAATGACACTGAAATACAAGAACAAGCTTCTTAGTTTGTCTGCTATCATAATATAACAAACTTAGACACATAATACTTGTGTCCAAATGAATCAAAAACAACAGAAGGCCATTTGCAAACCTAGCTTGTTAGGTTATTGCCTATTGTCTAAGTACTGTTAGACAAGGGAATCTTTAATTAATGGTTGGTTCATGCTTTCAGTTGCACACTATTGAGTTATGGTGCAAAGCTGAAAGCACGAACCAGTATTTTAACATTGCCAGTGGAAATGCATATAAAATCTGCACCAAAACTCATCAATTACGCTATCAGCAAACACTACTGGATTTTGTGCACACTTATTACATATATGCAGCTTTGCTTAATCTTTGCTGGACTTAACTCCTAATTATTTTCGTTACAACACAGGTTGTAGAAAATAGAACGTCTTGGGATAACTTTGGTCCAAGAATAACTTGTCTTTTGCACAACAGCGAAATAATTCTCCAGAAAAAACAGAGCAGGAGAGAAAGACAACTGAAATTCAGGTTACATGACAAGTTGCCATAACAATTTGTTTAGTCTAACAAGTTGTTTATAAATAACAGAACAAAGAAGGTCTATGAATACAAAAGTAATGTATAAACCTGTAGAGTGATCTCTTGTTTGGGTAAATCGCATGATACATTGATGGTGATTGGGTATCCATGAAATGATGCCCCATGAGGTAAAAGGGTGCGAGGACCAGCATGAAGATCCTGGGGAAAAATAATCATTTAAAGGAGCTCGGTCACAGATGACATGGTTTTATTTAGAAATTGTGGTCTTTATTTGTTTAAAAAGGCTACAAAAATGAGATCAAACATCTGTACAAAAACCTTTACAAAAGTGACCTTAACTACAATAATTACTTCTGAAATGAACAGATACGGAAAAGACAAAATTAATGTCTTGACTAAACTCACCTCAACTGTTGTGATGTAATGTTCCACTAACACCAGCAGTCTTTCGATACTTTGCATGCAATTTGCCCTTAACAGAAGAAATAAATATTAATAATATATGAAAGCTTCTGAATGGCCACAGACCTGCCAGTAAAAATTTATAACAAGCTATAGTTGAAATAAATTACTTGCCAGGGCAATCTCTATTAATTTTGACAGCTTATTTAAATATTGTTTCATAGTTTTTTTCAGTGATTCACCAAATCCTAAAATGTAGCTGAAATAAACTGTAAGCTACACTACTCCAGTTGACGTACAAATTAATACCATAGGTGTAATTATGTTGAACAAAAGACAGTTTTATTGGGATAATATCCAAACACTGAAAAGACAGCTCAGAATAAAATGTACAGCAGAGCATTTTTAACAAAATTCAAGGTGTTTGGGTAGCTGATGAAACATTGCCTCAAGTATTTGTTACATGTACATGTATCTTCTCAATCAAAAAAGCTAACTAAAGGAGTAAACCGAAAATAACATTGTAGAAATCTATGTTAATTAGTACCAAGTATCCAGTTATAATTTTCTCTGTTTTAATTTGATGAATTATTAAAAATTTTGAGAAGCAAGTATACATTACACCTCTTACTATTTGGGAGTTAACCTCGTTATTGTTACTACCTGACTGGTCCAGGAGACATGGGTACATCTGGTGTTACTGGAGCAGTCGCAGCAGTAGCTGCAATGCATGTGGCCTGAGCCACAGATGAGTGTCCCAGGCTGGCCATCATCGTCTGTTGAAATAAATAATAGTACAACATGATAACTCCATAGCTGAAACATTTTTAATCACCTATTCAAATGTGCATTTCAAACAAATTGAACTTTACATGTTAAGAATCCCAACTGGCAGGAGGCCGACCAGCTGGCTATTCCCAAAGCATGGTGGATTTGAGTTTGGGAAAAAAATTCCAGAAAACATCAGAGAGGAGTATTTGAACCTAGGATCTCCGGATTATAAGTCTGACGCCCTACCACCAGGCCATCCAAGGCAGAAGCTTTTTAGTTTCTTTTTGGCATCCTCTCCACTTTTCTTTATAATTATTTTAATTCATTTCACTTTTAATTACCTTGTGATGTATTCTGTGTAAGTAATGCATACATTTTGGACTGCTACACTTAGAGTTCCAAAATTCAAGCTTTTTACCATAAGAGAATGGATTGAAAAATGTGACTGAGATGAAACCAAGGGAAAGTCGGGAAGGTCTGAGGAAAGCAGCTTACCTCAAGACGTTTGTAGCACTCCAAAATAAATTTCTTATGACTGTTAACAGGGTCCTGAAAGTAGAATACATAACTTAAGAGATCAAGTAAGTCCTAGAAAGTTAGGTAAGCAGGTAGGTAGGTAGACAGGTAGGTGGCAAGCCAGGTGCAGTAGGTGTGTGGCCGGCTCGAAGATCTGTAGGTGAGTAGATAGAAAGGTAAGTAGGTAACAGGTAGGTGGATGGATGGGTGGGTAGGTAGGTTGGTTGGTTGGTCAGTCGGTAGGTAAAGCAGGCAGGCAGATGGGAGCGTAGGTAAGGTTCATACATGTATAGATAGGTAGAGAAAGTCTATTTCAAGGTTGTCACACCTACCTTCTTCAACTTAGAAGACAGCCACATGTAACTAAGATCCATGAGTTGTTTAACAGCTAACATAGCTATTTCCTCAGATGGCACCTCAAGAACCACCCTCCATAGGTAATCAAGTCCTACGAGGTCCATCTTCTCAACCATGTAGGTATTCCCTGTCTTTTTCATACGATGGTCATTTTGGTTAACATTCTCCAGAAATGCTCTGAAGCAAGCAAAGCCTACATGAAAAAATATGGCCAATTGGTTACAGTGTGAATAGCCTGCTGATGTGTTTTGTGTTTAATATTAGCACATTGCAGAGAAGTGTCCCGGAGACCTTGTGTTAATTCTGCCACTTAATACCACCAACATTTGACTTAAAAGTTCCTGCTTCAACAGAAGTTGATTTTTTTCTTGGTGACAAGAATGGTATCTCATAAGGTATTAAATTTTCTTGCCTGATGTTTGTTTAGACTGCTTCCATATATTTAGTTTACTATTTATCAGCAGATCTTTGGTTCACCAGGTCCTTGACCATCAGACAAGTGAAAATAAAGTTACTTGTCCACCAGGAAATCTACATACCAAAAAGCATTTTGTTTGAGCACTGATTAGAACAGCCTCCCACGCAGAGGCATGTACATTAAGCCCCTACAAATGGTCTCATGTGAGGCTATAGAGGAAGGGTAAGGGAAAAATCAGAAAATGATAATTTAGCACTAATTAATGACAATGTGTCAACAGCTTTTTCCAAAATTGTAGGATGAGTAGCACAATCATGATGTACATTTGTGTAACATAGGGAAATTTACCAAATTTTTATAGAATTCAATAGAAATGCACCAAATACTATAAAATGTTCTTAAAAAGTCATAACTCATTAAAAAATATGATATTTTGTATAAATTGATTCAAAACTAATGTCTTTTCAAATTACCCATAATCCTTTGCGGGTGTGTCAATTTCTTTATAGAGGTTGAATTAATAGATTTTGAGCTATTAATGATGTGTTATATCAATAAATAACTCTTTTTTGTTCTATTTGCATGTAAAAGGTTTTACAATGAAGCCATGATTTCTTCATGCTCAGTTATAGGCAGTTTATAAATAGCTTTCCGTCTTCGTGTTTCTGCTGACTTTAACACAAGATCTCTACAGATGTGACGCACAGTCCCAGTTAGAACAGCTGCTTGTTTCCTGGTTTCCAGTTTGAATGTGAAGTCAATCAGGTTTTCTCTAAGGAAAAAGTGTCCAAGCAGCACCCTTTGTCCACGGGAGAAAACAGATCCATATTCATCTTCATAATTGCTTTCAAGTGTGACCCCACCATCGCTAACAACTTTTAACAGGTAGTAGTCGTAGTGCCTGTCATCGTCAGCTGCTACTGCAACTATGGTTCCCTTGTCTGCCAGATCAGCTAGTTGAACAGAGTGTTCAATGTCACCTGCATCTTCTCTTGATCTTGTCAGTGCAGCAGATGGTTCCCTTTCTACCTGTAACTCTCTCCACTGATCAACCCACTGCTGATTCTCGCAGTCATCATACTTCTCCTCCAGGCAACTAAAGCAATAGCATGCCCTCTCACGTACAAAGATCTTAAGCTGCTCACTGCAGGCCTTCACAGAATGCAGTTGCCTGATACCTTTCAGGGTTTTGAAGCTCCCCTCTGGTCGATTGCGTGGTATGCACTCGGTACCTGATGCTGGGATGTGAAAGAAGATCCTGCGTTTCAGATCAATTGAATTCTTTCTAGATGAAAAAGAAGCAGCTGGCTCAGAGAAATTTGCTTTCAGGTAAGAACAGAGATCTTCTGCATTGGTGATGGTGGTATTGCGTCTAAGAACCTCTGATGTGGCTTTCTGCTTGACATGGGACCCTGCTGCGTCTTGCTCCCCCTTTGCATGTGATGTAGCAAAGAAGTTTCTCTGAACAACATACCCCAGATGCTGAAGGGAGCATGACAAGTCTCCAAAACAATGCTTGCTTTTGTATTGACCAGGACACCCGTCGGTGAACTCATGCATTTTGGTGATCTGAACTCCAACTTCATCTTTTAGATAAGCAGATATCAGCTTCGATATGTGGAGTACAGAGTCGTGGTCTTGAGTGACATCATCACTGATAGCAAAGACATACTCTTTGATTACTTCTGGCTCATCTTCTGTGCTAGAAACACCGTCATACTCCAAAGAGGCATGCCTGTAGAGTACAGTGACATGGATGCTAACTTTATCCATACTGAAATACTGTGATTGTATTTCATCCTGGTATCTACAGGCATAGCTCTCAGAATAGTCATGTATGCAGAGGGCCTGGTCGAGTGGCAGATGAGCTATCAGCTGGTCACACTGCTCCCTTTCCCACTTGGCCAGAAAGGAATGGTAGGGAAATGACTCTAAAAGCTTGTAGAAGTAGTCAAACAGCTCCTTTGGTGGTGTTTCCTTGCTGACAAGGGAGATCTTCTTTATCTCTTTCCCATCTGCTCCAAGCTTTCCAGTAGGCAGGTAATCGTACCTCTTCCACTTTACAATGTTCCCCTCATTAGATGCTTCTTGAGGAAGCAAGTCAAACTTGTTGACACCGCAATCATTACACTCTCTTTTCAGGCAGGTGATGTTGTGGTATCTGTTTTCACCTTCCAATGGGCACAGGGTCAGAGAAATGACTTCTGAAAGAGAGGTGTAGACGGTGGCATCAACTCCCTCTTGTTCTGACAACTGTGACCGAACCTTCATGCAGTCCTTAAATACCATCTGGGCTTCAACATGTTGTCGGCACATACATGACTGGCGATCTCTTTCCTTTGCACCTTTCACAAAGAAGGGTTTGAGGGATTCAAATTTCCTTTGCTTTAGCTTCACTTCAGGGTGTTCAGTTTGAAACTTTTGGAATGCTTCTGTTTGTGTTAATTCTAACACATGCTTGGGGTGTTCAATTGATACCTTTGCTTCAACTCGCTTTCTCATGACATCATTCTTGTTTCCAGTTGGCCTGCTAACTGAATGTGTCCAAAAGTCAAACACCATTTTTTTTGTATCATCTGATAACGCATCTCGGCGTGTTTGTCGTTTCTTGGCCAACCAGCAGGACTCTTCTCCTTTTAAAATTTTTATTCTCTTCTCAATAGATTTGGAAATACTGCGCCTGTCGAGCGAAAAAAGTTTTGAGAGTGCTTTTGCTGATCTTGTTTTCTTTACGCTCTCTCCAAAAGCCAGTGACTTAGCTGCTGTGAAGGCTGATCTTCCAGAAGTTGTTTTGTTTGCTTGGATGGTACTGAGCCCTTCATGAAGATCTTGAGCTACAGCTTTTAGTGCTTCAATTTCGTTTTCATCTTCTGCAGTCCGCATGGCTCCTTTCTTGACCAGAATCTTTCGTGTCCGGGGGCTCCTGCTCATTTCGAGTAAAAGGTTTGCTTTCTTGATGGGGGAGGATGGCATGGCTCTCTTTGCCTTATCTAGTGCCCGTTTTTTCGCCATTCTGTTCGGAAACTGTGGTTGTTCACACTCTTCTTGTGAAGTTGACTGTGAGTTTGTACCTGTCTTTAACCCCTCCCTGTACCTTCTTGCCCTCTCCCTTTGTGAGCCCTTCTTTTTCTCCTCCTTTCCTGCAGCATTCTTCTTTCTTTCAGATCGAACTGTCTTTTTGTTTATTTCTTTGACATATTGCCTTGTAAACTTACGGCGACTTTTAAGCGACTCTCGGTGCTGCAATGTTTTCTTGATAATCTGCTTTTTGTTCTTCTCATAATAAGCTTTGTTCTTCTCCTTTTTTTTCTTCAGCCTTTTTTTTTCTCCACTGTTCTATTCTTGAAAGTTTTTGTTTTGAATTAGAATCCATGTAACACACTTCAATCAGCTGTTTAACAACTACATGTTTGAAATTTCCCGCAAAATTTACACCTGGATTACAAAAAACAGCAAAATACTGGGTTGAAACCTGGTCTGAGTCCGGTTGAAACCGGTTGAAACCGGATATCAAACAAGTGAAGGCCTGGCTGCTAAGTTGTTTTCACTTTTTGCTCGAAGGAAACGTTGCAATGGCGTCTTTTCCCGAGGATAGGAAATCGCTTTTATTCCTTCTCCGCGCGGACTTTAATCTTCTAACGAACCCTGAGAGCGAAGAAGTGTTTCAGCCTTACAAAATGGTCTCGTTCTCCAAAGATTTAAGCGGTTTTTACCTGAATTTTGGCAAGTAATTTGTTCGTGAAATGAGCAACTGGAATTCCAACGGGGAAGGCGATGCAACTTTTAACAAGAAAGATATAGAGGACATCTTCCAAAGCTTTGCTTCGTTGTTTATGCAAATTTTAATGGCGGACAATGTGTTTCAGACCGAGAAAATGAACTGTGGCATTTCGAGTGAGTGGAGTTTTTCAGTGAAACTTTCACAAAACAGAGTAAACCGAATGAGCATTCTTCAAAGTGAGTTAGTTCTTGATAAGTCTTAAGCGTGTCTTGGCTACAGCGAAATTTTGAGGGAACAAGACAACGGCCGTGTGGAGCGTGACGGTCGAACTTCTTGTGCTTTTTGCTTGTGTTTCTCTCGAAGGTGAGAAATTAACCTCATCTTTTGCTTTGTAGGTTTCGATTATTGTGTGTTGTAAATGATTTGTAATTCTTGTTATGATAAATAAAGTGTTAGGCACCTAAAAAACATTTTTCTTGTTGTGATGGTAGTTTGCATGTTACGCGTGACGCGCCATTTTGGGTCCTCAAAGTTATTTTTTGATTCCATTTATTATCTTGTTAAACTACCGATTTTCCCAGTTATTACAGTAAATGATCCCTAATACCTAAGAAGCATTTCT
Source organism: Blastomussa wellsi (assembly GCA_947652115.1). NCBI lineage: Eukaryota > Metazoa > Cnidaria > Anthozoa > Scleractinia > Plerogyridae > Blastomussa > Blastomussa wellsi. The sequence continues at coordinate 14,719,374 of OX393571.1, forward strand.
GCCAAACTTGGATAGCTAGCGACTTTTCGTTGCGGAGATATGACCAAAACCGTTTGTTGAAAATGTGGTTTACTCAAATGTACATCATGATTGTGCTACTCATCTAGGCAAACACCAAACTAAAGCTTGCTCACTAGTTTGTATTATTATTGAATGTGAAGTATATCAAATGATTCATATTAGAACTGCAGATGTAAATGAAAGTGAGGAATGGTCATCGCAGTGAATTTCAAATTTAAGCAACTGGAAAGAAGAAGCCCGAAAAAATTAAGGGCTTCAACAGGATTCGAACCCATGACCTCCATGGATTGAATACCAGTGCGATGCTCTGCCAACTGAGCTGTATGGAGCCACACTTGGGGAGCTTTCAGATCATTCCTTTCTTTCCTTGTATTACTATTGTTGCATCATGTCATTCTCTGTACCTTTCATAGTCAGCCTACTGGGATCCATCTTAAGAACTTTCCCAGTAAACATCTGAGACTGAGTGTCTGCTTCCAAGTCGCACTGTCCTTTGTTGAACCAATCAAAGCACGTCTAGAGCAATGAACAAAAACATCACAGGTCTTCAACGGCTTACTGTTGATCACAAACATTCAGCATTGACAGCTTTCAAGCAATCAAAGCTTTACTTCTAAGTGCATTGCCTAATGGATCTCTGGAACAAACAATCTGTGTTGAGTTCTTGGGCAAGACACTTTGCTCTTGCATTGCCTCTCTCCATCCCGGAATATAAACGGCTACCCGTGAATTGTTTGGACAACGTAACAGGATTCTGAGGACTAACCTGCAATGGACTAGCATCCCATGAAGGAGGGTAGCGATACCCCTGCCGCTTCATGTTACAGAAACTGGCATTAAGTGGCAACAGCTATGAGCTAGTTCAGGTTAAAAGGCCCTACTTCTTCTAGTACATAGCACTTGAGGGTGGCAACTCCCTTCTGATGGCCTCCACAACATGAAGTGCCAAGAGGTAGAGGCACTTAAAAAGAGAAGTGGGTTGCTTATGAGCACAATGCAAGGGCATTGGACAGGGTTCAACCTTTGCATGTCCTGACAATTAGCTGAACATAAGGTCAACATGCTTCCACATCACACCACAAGCACTGTTGTAATGTGTGTGCTGTGAGCAATAACAAGTAAAAGAGCAGCTTACCTCACGATCAAATTCACAAGCATCAGCGTTGGCTACCAGACAATCCCAGATATCTCTAGCCCTGTGCCAGGGAAGGTAAAGAACTCCTTCTTGCAAGACAAAAGCCAGAAATCGTAGGTGAGTATTCACAAACTTCTTGTGTGTGTACCGTCCATCTACAAGGGTATCCTCATCCAGTCCGCCAGGTGCAGCGGCTGCAACAGCCTGTTGGTGACAGTTCACGAGGCTGCTAACAGTCAGCTTGATGATGTCATGGTTTTTATGTAGTTCAGGCAGGATGCCCTATAGACATAATTATCATCAGGATAATTTCTGATCAAGTACCCATTGATTGTTGGGAGGCGCAGTGGCCTAATGGTTAGTGCGCTGGACTCTGGATCGGACGGTCCGGGTTCGAGTCCTGCCCGGGCCACTGCATGTGTTCTTGGGCAAGACACTTTACTTTTACAGTGCCTCTCTTCACCCAGGTGTATAAATGGGTACCGGCGAATTTACTGCTGGGGGGTAACCCTGCGATGGACTAGCATCCCATCCAGGGGGGAGTATAAATACTCTCTGTCGCTTCATGCTACAGAAACCGGGATAAGCTCCGGCCTGATGGGTCACTAGGCCCGACTGCAGACTTACCTTTACCCATTGATTAAGTTCTAGTAACAAGTTGCCATCTACCTCTAGCAGAAGAATGCTTTCAACAAAAAAGATGTCTTGTGACCTTTCACTCAGTTTCCTTGGGAGTTGTCAAGGGTTTCAATAAAATTTGAAGTACAGTAGGTAGCTGGTTTGAGAAGAGAAACTAATACCCCATTCACACCAACAAAACTTGTTTAGTTAAACCAGGTTACACAAAATGAAAATAAGCAACATAAGACTGAAAGACTGAATTTTACATAGGATTCAAGTAAGTTCTAATGTGTTCTTTCATTGTGCCAAATTTGAGGTCAGCAATAATCGGTTAGTAACTTTTATGAACAAAACAATGTTAAACCGTGTTTAACTGAACAGCTTTTAAACGTGTTTAAGCTTTGGTGTGAATAGGGTATAAGTGTTTCAGAGAATCTTTCTTACCTCCATTTAATTAATAAATATTAAAAAGTAGTCAACTTCTCTGAGAAAAGTAAAGTGAAGAGCTAATGCTTTTTCTCCACAGGCCACTTACTGAAAGTGCTGAATTGCTTAACTGGATTTGAACACTACATGCTACCTCTTGGAAAAGACTATGATATCCTGCCTCTTCAATTCCTTTAAGTGTTTTGTTTTTAATTTTAAAGGAGCTAAGTCATGGTTGTGCATTTTGAAAAATTTAGCCTAAATTTTTCAAAATCGTCATTTCAAAGCCGTCTCCATCTTCTTCATCTTTACCCATCCTTGTTCCTGTTTGGTTCAGTATCACCGAGTGTTGGTGTTTTTCTTTCTTAATAAAATATTATTTTTAGGTTTCCTACATTTTAAGCGTAGTTTGGTTCTTTGCAAAAATGCCTCAAAATATCCCGACGTAGTTCCTTTAAGTCACAAAGAGAGACAAAAATGGCAAAGCATAAGCATGCAGTGTATATGTTGTGGTTTAATTTTATCTTTGGTTTAAAATTTTTTAAACCAGTTTGATTTTCATTTCTCATTGTCTTATGTTGATTAGCATAATCTGAAACAAAGGGAAATCAAAATCAAACTGGTTAAACAAAGAATACATTTAACCCACAACATATACATTACACTACATATGGTGTTATTTCAAACCTTATCATGCTTGTTGAACTGTTGTTTCACCATTCCTTTTGTGATCATCAGAAGTTGACGAATAGCTGGCACAATCAGAACACCTTTCCTAATGTCCTCCATGCATTTAACAGCATAGTTCTTCTTAATCTGCTCCTTAACAGCATACGAGTCACTCAGGATTTCAATGTGAGATTTGAGGGCCTGGTCCACCATCTCGGTTGTGAGAGATGGCAAGTGAGACAAGCTCCACAAAAGATCAAGCACCTGAAAAATAAAGTGAAGTGGATGTAAGTGCAGGAGTTCTTGTCAATATAAGAGTAAATTTCTTTCCCTGAGAACACAGGGCACTCTAAACTGCACTTGACTGTTAAGCCTCTTAAAATAAATTATGTCAATACGCTACAGCTATAAGGCACCATCCAGTTATCTGGGACAAGTAGATTTTTCTGTTGGGCAAGTTCTCTCTTGACCGATGGGCAAGGTGCAGGCAAGCCATCAGGATCTGTTGAGTCATTATTCTAAAACAAATGAGTTATTTAAGTTGCTGAAAAAGTCAAATTTACTTACCTTAGTTGTGATTTTTCCCACTCTAGCTTCTTTGCCAATTCTTCCTATTAATACAAGCAGCTTCTCTTTCATGCGGTCATTCTCTGATCCCCAGCTCTTAAAGAAAACAAGTAATAATGATAGCATCCCTCTCAGTACATCAAACAAGTACTGTGACAACACATGTACAGACCAAGATAGAACATCAGTGGCCTTTAGCTCTTACATTAAACCACCTTGTTTGTATCACCATGCCCAATGCAGAAAGGTGCAGTGGTTTCATTAATGAGGGTAGGCACCGGGCACTGGGCAAATTGCCTGCTTGAGAGCATGATTTTGCCCAGCCAATTTCAATCCTGGAGTTTCAACACAGCTCAACATGTTCACCCATGTGCCTAGGTGCAAAATCCTAATGCCCTCTTGCTACAAATCTTTATGAAACCCCTGAAAGTGGGCAATGGATCAAAAGGGTCACTCTGAGAAGATATAGCCTGCGCGCAGTCGTCTATAATTCCTAAAGTGGAAAAATGACATCTGCGAAAGGACGTCGCTAATGGTGTTCCAGTAGCCACATATAAATTATGTTAATGAACCCCGCTGACCAACCGAGGTACAGCTGGCTCAGTAGGGAGTTGATGCAAGTGGCGATGTGAAACTAAGACTTGGCAAAGAAATTTCACTTCTGCGGGGATGCTGGTTTTCCTTCATTGTCCTCCAAGAGAGTCAAAACCTTCTTTACAGTTAATCCTGCCTTGAAAGCATTGAAGTGCTGGTCATTTCTGGAGCTTTCCAATGCAAGATTTACAGATGTACAACAATGTGTCATTAACTACAAACTGCAGAGAATGGATTTCGTCTTGGACTTTCGTTGTTGTCATCCACACATTGTGTAAAACACAGCACACAAGGGTACATGTTTAGTCAACATGTTAGATTATGTCAACGGAAAATCCTACACAAATCAGAGCGAATCATAGCTGATGTCTAACAATTCTTACTGTCAAGCAACCAATCAGAGCATGGTCCCCAGACTCTGGAGAAACAGGGCACAGTTAGCAACGCCATTTCACAGACGTCATTTTTCCGCTTTAGGAATAGAAGGCTGCATAGAGGCTAAGAAGATGTTGTTACAGGAATTGAAACAAAAACCCTTACAAATGCCTCATGTAGAAGATGATTTGGGATGTACAGCTGTGTTATATTGATCATGAATAGAGAAAAATGGCCTAGGCCACCACAAGTCTCCCTGTGGCAGAATCTGTGCTGAGTAACACGCATGACAACAGAAAATTGCACTTTTTCATTGTTAATGGTTTAGGTATGGGTGCCTGTGTGTTTCAATTTAATTTAAACAACAAAAAGTTTACCTGCTGTATGAGTACAAATAAATGATCAAGCTGGTTGGAATTGAATCGTACAGCAGCAGTGGCCAGGATGTTGTGAATGTTGTCCACTTCTGTTGGGTGTTTTCCAACCTTAAAATAAAAACAAACGAACCTTCAGGTGAACCCCACTATGAATTGTATGCCATCATTACTACATACTACATGTATGAATTTTTAAAATAAGATTTGTTATGGAAACAAATTAATGTTCCAAATACAATGTACCTGCATTTTCCATATTGTGGTTAATTCATCAAGTGAAAGCTTTGTACCAAGAAACTCCACGAGGACTTTAATTCGATCACAATACTGAGACTGGTGAAGATTACCTAATGATAAAACAATTTTTTTCAGAATCATCATCAATGGTTTAATTATTGTACAGCCACAGGTAAATAATTAGCTAGTGACTAGTCATTTACTTCTACAGAAGCTGGGATAAGCTCCAGTCCAATGTAATTGGGCTCAAATACATAGTTACTGCTTTTGCATTCTAGGGCAAGACACTCTGTAAAAGAGAAGAACACTAAACAGCTCCCTGAAAAAACCATCAGCAGACTGTTGGCCAACCATTGCCCAACCATCAGCAGACTGCTGGCCGACCATTGCCCAACCATCAGCAGACTGTTGGCCAACCATTGCTCAACCATCAGCAGACTGTTGGCCGACCATTGCTGAACCATCCGCAGACTGTTGGCCGACCATTGCCCAACTGTAAGCAGACTGTTGGCCGACCATTGCCCAACCATCAGCAGACTGTTGGCCGACCATTGCCCAATGGTCAGCAGACTGTTGGCCAACCATTGCCCAACCGTCAGCAGACTGTTGGCCAACCATTGCCCAACTGTCAGCAGACTGTTGGCAAACCGTTGCCCAACCATCAGCAGACTGTTGGCCAACCATTGCCCAACCATCAGCAGACGGTTAGCCGACCATTGCCCAACCACCAGCAGACTGTTGGCCGACCATTGCCCAACCGTCAGCAGACTGTTGGCCAACCATTGCCCAACCATCAGCAGACTGTTGGCCGACCATTTCCCAACCATCAGCAGACTGTTAGCCGACCATTGCCCAACCACCAGCAGACTGTTGGCCGACTATTGCCCAACCGTCAGCAGACTGTTGGCCAACCATTGCCCAACCATCAGCAGACTGTTGGCCGACCATTGCCCAACCATCCGCACACTGTTGGCCGACCATTGCCCATCCATAAGCAGACTGTTGGCCGGCCATTGCCCAACCGTCAGCAGACTGTTGGCCAACCATTGCCCAACCGTCAGCAGACTGTTGGCCAACCATTGCCCAACCGTCAGCAGACTGTTGGCCGACCATTGCCCAACCGTAAGCAGACTGTTGGCCGACTATTGCCCAACCGTCAGCAGACTGTTGGCCGACCGTTGCCCAACCATCAGCCGACTGTTGGCCAACTTACCCTTGAGCAGTTCACTGCATTATAAATAAAACACTACATTCTACCAGAAGAAACTTACTTTCAAATGCGATTGAAAGCACTTTGTTCTGCAGCAGCCATTCTGTGATAGCATCCTGAGACATGTTTACTTTGGTGTTCTTGTTCTTCTCCGAGTCTTCAATCAACTTACAGACCTGGAATTAAGATTTGGTACAGATACATGGAAACAAACTGGTACAGATTAATTCACTAACTTGTAATTTTACCACAATGGTGAATGTCACCCTGTAAATATAAATGTTAGACTCAAAACATACCTCTTTGAGCGAGTTCATCTTTGCATTAAAATGCGGGCTTTTGAGCATTTTTAGGGCAACTTCCAACCTGAGTTCATCAACTCCTGACACCATGTTCTGCCATAGTCTCATGCATAGGAGTTTAAGAGTTGTTAAAAGATCAAATACATCACCAACCGTCTGTTAAGAAAATGCACAATATATCTGTTTACAACATGTGTTGTAAAGACTATTGAAATCTTAGACTATGAGCAATTGGTTTTTGGTCCTATAATCCTACTGTATATGAAAACAAAAGTTGAAATTATGCAAATGCCGGAGAATAGAGAAGGGAATGGGGCTTGAGGACATATTGTGACAGGCACATTGTTGTGGACACAAATGTTACCCTGTTTAGCCACACACAATTGTTGCAGACACAAAATTTGTGTCCGAGACAAAAAATGTTTCTGATTTCTTTCTAACCATTTTCTGTCCTTAACAAATGTCCCCCCGCCCCCAACACAACAAGTTGTCTGTGACAAAGTGTCCTCATTTGCCATGGCCCTGGGACACAGATCCTTAGTCCATAAAGAATTCCAACCTGATTAATCAGAAGTATGTCCCATGTGATTCTCAGACATTTCCATTACATATGTAACTTACTGGTTCAGGCACTCAACCAAGTCAGATTTTGTTAACCTCAAACCCCACTCTAACTTAGAACGCCAATCAATCCATGGAACAGTACTCCATCGACTTACCTTCTGTTTCATATCTTCATTGGTAAGTTCTTGTATATATCCTAATGTCTTCTCAAAAACATCACTAAACACTCTCTGAAGGCAAAACAAGAACTGCTGGTAAAGATCCTTAATTTCTACGAAACTGATTGGGGAAATGAAAAACTTAAAACCAATTAACTGGTTCTACCTTGAGCATATAAACTTATTTTTCCAAAAGCACACAATAGCACCTTTTTCAAAATCTATAAAATGTACTTGCAACCTTCTCCTAGCTTTGCAAGGTTCTCTTAGTTGTATAAAGTTCACTTTATTTTTGTCAATTATTTTTTTTGTGTAATAGTTCATCTACTTAATTATTGATAACATGATTAGCTTCTTTTAAATTTAATGAAAAATTGACATAATATGTTCACTCAATTAGAAGTCAACTGCAGCAGAATTATTTTTATTAATTAATATATAATTATATCAATTATATAAACTGTGTAGTGGTTTAGACTGGCAAGACCACTAGTTACATGACTGTATTATAAAATGAACTATTCCCAAAACAAACAAAAAATATATAATTATGTAGTAAGAGTCTTTGCATTTGTGAGATCTTACTGGCAAGACTTTGGCATTCAGATAACTGGCACAAATTCCCAAAGGTTTTAAAAGTGCTGCCAACATCTGCAACAAAAAAAGAAAACCAAATATTCGTCAAAGAAAATGCAGAAAAAGAACCACAGAAATACACATCCAGTAACACGGATTCCTATGCCTGTAGTTGCCCTACCGAACTCATTTCCAGCTATTTAGACAAAATTATGGCACCTATTGTCAGATCTTTACCGTCATATGAAAAATTTGGTTTTATCAACTGGGTTGATAATGTCAATTGGCCACCGTAAAGAGATTCAAGAGCTGACGTTTCGAGCGTTAGTCCTTCGTCGGAGCGAATGTTCGCTCCGACGAAGGGCTAACGCTCGAAACGTCAGCACTTGAATCTCTTTACGGTGGCCAATTGACATTATCAACCCAGTTGATAAAACCAAATTATATTACCATAAGTTTTAAATGACATGCAGATCTCACCGGAGCATCCACTTTCTCAGCAGTCTCAATTTGTTTCTTGATTTCTTCAAAACCACCAAGCTCTGCAAACTACATGGACAAAAGAGATCTCTTAAGGTTGGAGCACATGAGGTGACATGTCGGCTCATGTGCACATTTTGTCTCTGTCACCAGTTTGAATTGTGCGACATGTTGCAGCAACAAAGTGAGCCACAGCATGTTGCCACAGCATGAATTGTGTACACACAAGGCGACCTTTAATGTTCATCCTACCTCCCTTTTGGTATCAACTCTTAATTTCTCCCAGCCTATAACATCAACACACTGCAAGCAGACAGGTGACGACAATACAGAGAAAATGATCAACTAAAAGATATTGTCGTTAGTTGATGAACCACCAAATTCTCAGAACTACAGAGGCCACCAACATTAATCTAAGAACGCCTTGTAGTTTTTGGTACGTTGTTTACTCGTGGCAGTGGCGAAATTTCAAGATAAATTTACAAGTTTACGGCACGTAAACAGCCCCAATAGTTAAGATAAGTTTCAAATATGTTGTGTCGACATGTATTTGGTAGGATTTGTAGTAAATGATCACATGTTTTTGTCAATTTTGCGGGAATTCACGGAAATACCTGAATTTCGCGGCTCCGCGACCACGCGAAATATCAGAAGCCCTGTTTATGCAAATTTTGGGAATAGGGTTGTTTACACTGGTCAACATAGTTAAGCTAGAATTTGTCTTTATTTTGCAGATAACAATTATTTTTATCTCACGAAGAATGACATTTTGTTTAGTTGCTTCCAAATTTGAAAAACTGTGCAACTTTTGTTGCACGACTAAGTCAGAAGGGGTGTTGGTCTGTTCCTGGGTAGATGTCACGAACTAATTTGCATGCATGGTTACAAAGACTTGATAAGATGCAAATCAGTTTGTGATGTCTACCAGGAATAGACCCAATGTTGGATAGTTCAGTTGATCGCCCGTGTCTTCTGTGATTGGACATAGAACTTGATCACTTTGGTTTTAGTTTTATACAACTGAAATTGAAAACTAATCAATCTGTGTATTCTTTTGTTCAAGCCGATTGAAGGAAAATATAATCATGTAACTGTAATTTACCTTGTTGATCAAGTTAACTAGCCAACCATATGGATCCTGAAGCAGAAGAAGGCAAAACATACAGTAACTGTACACTTATAAGAGGCATACAATGTAGTCACCATACAGCATATAAATAACTATATAACTATTTCTATGGGTATGGGGCTCCGCTCTGCAGCCCTTTGGGAACTATTTCTATGGGTATAGGGCTCCGCTCTGCAGCTCATTGGGCAGCCGGAGCTCCGCTATTAAAGAAAAATATTCTATTCCCTCAGTATCTCTCCATCAAGAAATGACAAATGTGTAAGTGGGTAATGGCAAATTGTCGGGACAACATCACTGTGATGACAATGATGACAATGATGATGATGATGATGGCAATGTCAACAACAATGACAGTGATGATGATGTCTTACAAGTGAATTCAAGAAGTTGAACTCGGGGCTACCAAGAACACCACCAACTGGTGGTCAGAATGAGATCTGAAACTGTGCCGGGTCCAGGAATTGAACTCGCGCCACATTGGTGGAGGGTGAGCATTCCCATAACTGCGCCATCCCTGCTCCTCTAAATGCCACCACGCTGTGTTGGTGGTGAAAACAGGTACCTTGTAAGAAGGGCTGGTGTAATACACTGAGCTTGGTGGACACAAGGCATAACAATCATCTGCTCCAAATACTCCTTCGTAATACTTTTTGTCCCACTGCTTTGCTCTGTTCTTGAATTGAAACTCAGTCTCGGGATTGAAGGCCTGGAAACACAACAATGCAGTGGTATTACTTGGTCACTGTATACCTTTACAGTTCAGGGGTATCTCTTAACATGACTCTAGTCTTAAAGATGTTACAAGGAGTATGTCTGGATTATATCAGATACGGAAAGGTTAATATATTTAATATATATAATAATTTTCTTACCCATGGTGCTCCACTGGCACGCATGGTATAGTTCTTGAAAACTTCCATCCTCCCCCAAAAGAAAGGATTGGAAATTCCTGGGGGTAGGGTCTCGAAGACCAAAACATTTAAAGAAATGTATGGAGTTTAAGTGGAAATTCCAGAGAGCTGGAGGGTCCCTTTAATGAAGACAGGGGTGGATATTTTTAAGAAACCACACATTATACTCTTTTATAAATGATTGAGGGCTTTCACAATGCGTATTTAAGACCTGGCATATATTACTTGCGAAACTGTGGTATAATTACCTGTGTCAACAACTCAAGTAAACCAAATGGGACTGGCTTGTACTTGAGCCTAGAAGCTATCAAATTCAAGAGTAGGTGTAACATGTCATAGATTCCATCATGGATTTCTGGACCCCATCTGTGCACTGCTTGTGTAGTCAAAAGCTGCAATGAAAAAAAAGTTTGTAAAAACTATTTGAAGAGACAATTCTAAAACACAGGCATCTGTTTAATACAGACAGTTCTCTTGGTCTATCTCTGAATATACTAAAATTCTTACAAAACTCTTATAAATGCTACCCTGGGTACCAGAAGGCTGCCACCATAAGTGACGAAGCTAAAATAAAGATGAAGTCAAAACCGAAAACCACCAATGAAAAGAATCTGGCACCCAGGGTACAGTACTGTACCGCTTAAAGGTAAGTTACCACCCTCTCGCGAGACGAGACTCTCATCTCGTGAGACGAGAGTCTCGTCTCGAGAGTCGAGAGTCTCGTCTTGAGAGCCGAGACACTCGTCTCGAGAGACGAGTAAGTTCAGGTACCTGACATGATTTCACTTCGAGAAAATATAAAGCGAGCGAGCGAGCATTGCCAAGCAAAGATTGAACGACGCTACCAAACTCTAAATTCTTATAAACTCTACCTCTACAATGTGTACACCTTTAAGATGAAACACCTTTCTGTCATTATGAGGTGACTGTATGTATGTATGATGGATGTGTCCTTTGTGATTACCCAGAGTGATAACTTTGCTTTGGATTTTACGACACTCCATAAAAAAATCTACAAGAATGTGGAGAACATAGACAAAACTATTATGCACATTGGCCTCATTATTAAACTCAAAATTTTACAAAGAATGTATGAGCTCATTAGCGCTTTTGCCACCCAGAAATTTTGGAGTTTTTGAAAGACAATTTCTCCTTGAATATTACATGCAAAGAGCTAAAAATTTCACCATATACTAAATGTCATTAGCTCTTTAACTATTTGGAGTCCATTCATATTTAACATGTTGCCTTCTGTATGCCAAGCCGTATGCTAATGAGAAAAAAGGTAAACAATGACGTCAGCATGAATCCCCCTATACACAAGTACTACATACCTTCTTAAAGCATTCAGGTAATGCTCTGTCCATAAATCTCTTACAGTTTTCATCTGCATCAGCAAGTCCTAAAGAATGCAAAGTTTAATTGATGAATTACTGAGCAGATAAGCATTGATTTAAACATCAATGACAGCTGAAATATCATTCTCAATTATTTAAAATTTTACGAAGTATAAATAAACAGTAACAGGCTGTAACAAAAAATACATGGTCAGAGATTAATATTTGCTACCACTACGAAAAGTTTTATTTTTTATGACTCACTCTTCATGAAAGAGAAATAAAAATATTTTTTCTTTCAGTTTTTCACATTCTACACCATTTGACTATCCTTTAAAACATGTTCAAAGGAAGTTTCATTCAAGCTTTCTTGCCACTGTTCAAATTAGTTTTATATTTAGATGAATTGCTCTTTCCAAAAAAAATGAAAATTATATTTTTTTATTCAAATTATCTTTCGGTTTCTTCTGGGATTGACTATCCCTTAAAAACTTTGTAAAGGGAAATTTGATTCAACCTCTCCAGCTTTACAGAGCCACTCTATAAGCTAGCATCTCAGGGATTTGGCAGAAGTGGTTGTGGCTGGAGCTGATTGCATACAAGAATGAAATTCCATTAAAAATACAGTACATTACAATAACAAAATGTATCTTTGTGTTAAATTGTAAGTGTGTATAGAAATGTTTTAATGCAGTGCTGAAAGAATATTGTTATCAGTCTATATATCAAGGTGTTTGTTTTTGAGAACATAAAAAGAAAGAAAAAAGTCAGGAAGTTTGAACATAAGGTGGCCGTAGTGGCTTGTGGGAGCAGTCAGTTCATTGAGAATATCAACAGGATTTTGTAAGGTGGCCGTTGAGGGGTACTGGTGGTTATAAGAGTAGTTGCAAGAAGAACTTCAACTGTAATCATTATACAAAAACTTTTTGATCTCTGCATCCTCTGGTGCACAACATCAGAAAAAAAAGAATTAACCTTTTTTATTGATTTGGAACTTCGGCACTCTTGATCAGGGTAAAGATTAAGTTACACAGAACTCTGCTTGATTGCCAACTGAGGATACTTAGATTACTCACAGGGTTGTCCCTAATGGCTGGTAACCGGCAGAATTACTGGTGCTGGATACTTTTGTGATTTTTTATTCCAATACTGGCGCAGATAGATGTAAATGAAAACTTCAAAAGTTGTGGACAACCCTGATATTCTAGTCCAACTTGAAATTTTAAGTGTTCATAAACTTTCCATGATTTTAAGATTTCAAAATAAAGGCTGCAAATAAAATGAAATTGAATTTTGAATAACTGTACTCAACTGTGGAATATTTAGAAGAACAGCTGATTAGTTGATGAAACAAGGATAACACCGACCTTACAACAATCAAGGTTAAGATTGTGTGTGATATGATGGACCAACAGCTGACATAACATCCAGGTGTAATATCAATCATTAACACAAATGAGATCAAAACACAATAATACTAATATCAAAAGTGATAAAATACAATTAGCCAGCTTCATGCCAAGTGCTGAGATTGTGATGTTAAAGTTACTACATCAGAGCCAAAGTGGAAAATTAGCGCAAGATCACAGTTGTGAAAATATAAAGAATGTAAATAATGTTGTCTCAGACGATTATTCAAATTGGGCCCAGCCCACTCACTACCTACCGTCTTGAGCAAATCGGGCTGCACTCTGCAAACATTTCCCTAAAGACTCTTCCCTCTTGTAAGGAATTGACCAGTTGTCTACAAAAACCCTGTCCTCTAATTCATACAGATTGGTTGTGGGAAATTCCAGTGGTATGTCCATGCTTTCGTGATCATCTTGGCTATGACCAGCCCCGTTAAGGGACATACTCGTCGTGGGATTCATGGCTTCGTCATAGGATGGAGGTGGTTCGCCAGTGGGAGTTTCGAACACTTCTCCTTCTTCGCCGTCTCTGGGGTCCACTAATGGAGGGACAATGATATCCATTCCTCCATCATCCGAGCCGTGTTGTGTTTCCGTGTCTTTCACTTCCGTCTCTTCGAAATCAAAACTCGTACCCGTGTCTTCACCAGTGAGCAAAGCTACCGCGTCATTCAAATCGTTCTTGGCCAAACTCAGCGCTTTGCGAATCTGTGCGCTGTCGACAAATCCCATATTTAGTAGGGTGTTAACGTAAGCTTCGTTTGGTTCTACCATTTTGATAAGAATGCAGGAAGCTAATGGTTAATGAATTCTGAATGTTGATGTCTCAGATCGAGTGTCCGTCGCCATGTTGAATTTCTGGCTAGCTATCCCGGATGCGCAAGGTAAACTGCTGTAAGATTGGAAACTAGTTTGTAAATCTCAGTTCCAGACTTCTGCCGTGTAAAATTTCAAGATGGCGGAACTGCGGAAACGTGGTGCCGGCTTTTCGTCCGTTGGTCAAGACTGTAAACAAATTCCCGATTCGCCTTCAGTGAGCCCTTACTCGAAGAAAAATAGCCCATTAAGTTGGACGTTCTTTTTCATTTTAATTGTCTATATTTTATCCTTGTATTTGAGCTTCAAAGCCTCACGCACAGTTCCCACGCCCAAAACGAAATTGGGGAGTTCCTTGAGCGAGTTTGTGGAAGAAAGAGCTCGTAAACACCTTGATGCAATCACCTCTTTTGGCCCACGGCCCGCTGGAAGCTATGCCAACGAAATTCAAACCGTGAACTACATCGTTGGAGCCTTGCAAAAAATCAAGGACACTGCACGAGAAGATTTAATAATTGAAATCGACATCCAGAGACCATCTGGCAGCTTTAATTTAGCATTTTTCGATGGGTTTACAAGCGTTTATCGAAACGTGACGAATATCTTGGTGAGACTAACACCTAAAGAGAGCTACCCTCCAAGAAACACCGTTCTTTTAAATGGGCACTTTGATAGCGTTCCCGGGGGCCCGGGCGCCAGTGACGATGCAGTGAGTTGTGCAGTGATGCTGGAAGTCCTTAGATGCATTGCACAAACACGAAACTTTCGTTTTACTCACGCGGTTGTATTCAATTTTAATGGCGCCGAGGAGAATATTTTGCAGGCTAGCCATGGGTTTATTACGCAGCATAGATGGGTGGATACAATTAGAGCATTTGTGAATCTTGAGGCTGCTGGAGCAGGTACACTTCTGGGCGGGGGGGGGGGGGGGGGTTATAGGGGCGCCACTGGAGGTTTGAAACCCTGACCCTTTTCAGGACAAAAATAATGTCAAACATCTACCCTGTTTAGGGCAAAGGAAAATATTTTTTATCTTTAACTATAAAGTCTAGTCCTGAAAATGATACAGTGTTGACTGATGACCAGCTAAATAGAATACTGATGAATGTTTCTTATTTCGGATATGCTAAAAACTTGACTTAAGTCTTCAAACCGTACCCTGTCTAGGACAGACTAGACTGTGAGTAGTCTCTATTTTCGCTTCGAAAGCGAAAATTTGCGAGTACGATATATTCTAGTGGCGAGACACGAGTTGTGCTGGTTCCCACACGCAACTCATGGCTTACCACTCAAATATATCGCACTCACAAATTTTTGCTTTCTTTACGGGTTTTGGAGCAAAAATGGAGACTGCTCACAATCTGAGGACAGACTCGCTTGAAATTATGCACCCTGTTCAGGACTGAGGGGTGTAAAATCATACCTTATCCAGCGGCACATCCCTGTTTAGCCCATATAAGGGCGTACCCCCCCCCCCCCCCCTCCCAGGTACACTTTCTATTTCGCTACAGTCATGTCTCCTTACCTGGCACCACTGCAAGACAGAAAACTGGTGTTGTTCCCTGTGCACCATTTTTTGTCATTTTTCTTCTATTTTAACGCTATAAGCCAGGTGCCTTTCTTAAGACAGACTATTGGTGCTGATCCAGATGGTGGTCATCTTATAAAGAGATGGGGATGCTTGTCGTCTCACTTAGCAGTGTTAATTTTAAATTTTTAGTCTCGGGGTGTTCTGGGAAAAAAGCCAATATTTTTAACCATCAAGGTCTCGTTTAGGGTTCCACTCAAAATTCAAATCCTGTTTTGGGTATTTTGGTATCTTTAAGGTGTATAAATGGGTACCAGCAATTTCAAATTGTACTTGCAGTGGAATAGCATGCTATCCAGCAGGGAGCAGGAATACTCCTAGTTTTTTCCTGCTACAAAAATCACGATTTATAAAATCTGACCTGGTTGTCAACTGGACGTTTGAATGAAGACTTAACTTAATTTACATGTATTAAAGATCTATATGTGTTGCTTCAAATTCAGGAGGAAAAGAAATAGTGTTCCAAGCAGGTCCTGATCATCCATGGTTGATCAAGACGTATGCAGAGGTAGCACCACACCCTTGCGCACAAGCTCTGGGTCAAGATGTCTTTCAGAGTGGGCTTATACCTAGTGATACTGATTTCAGGATCTATAGGGACTTTGGCAGAATACCAGGTAAAATGAAGTTAAAAATTAATAATTTTTCAAAACATTTCCTTGTCTGTAAACAGTGATCTCTCTAAAGGAGCTGCTTGACAATAATTATTTTGAGTAATTTCTTTGACAACCTAACTTACCCTTAAAATGTAGGAGACCTAAATATAATATATAGATTTAGCCAAGCCTAAAAGCGGAGCTCCATAGTTTTTGCTGATTCTTGGCAATTTGAGAAAATGATCTAAATTAGTGAAAATTCTAGCGTATGCAACTCCTCAAGAAAGATTTTGTTACCAAAAAAATCAGAATTGTCAACTCCAATCACATAAATTCCACCGAGGACGGCCATGAAAAACTACAAATTAAATCAAACAAAAAAATCGGACCTGAGCCCTTGACACAATGGAAAACCATTACCTGGTCAGCAGTAAACTTCTAAAACATGTGATCTCAATGAGTCCTAACCTGAGCCCATGATATGGTCATGTGATACTGGTCAGCTGTCGATCATAACACTTCAGGAGGTGTTGAAGTAGGATTCTCATGGTGGTGGGAACCTGGAAAAATCAGGAAAAAATTTGCAAATTTGCCAAATATTTTGCAATAGAAATAAAACAAAAGAGCAGGAGTCACTAAAGTACGGGTGGGAACCGAGAGTAAAAGGTACAGGAAGCAGGAGGTTCAGATCCCCCCGTCCCCAGACAATAATTAAATTAAATTAATGGTGCAATTCCTGGTGAGTTATGCTTTAAACCCCTGAACAAACACTCACAATAAACACAGATCATCCTAGATGCCCAACTCTAAACAGCACTACAAGCTGACAGGTCTCAGGTCAGCATCGTGCTAGAGTGTACACAGTACACAGTTGTGACTTCTCAAGCCTTATCTCCTCAGCACTACAAGCCAACTCCACAGGCATGTGCTAGTTCAGACACAAGGAGGCATAAAAGAGCGTAAAATTAAGCACCAATAAATTAGCGAAAATGAAGCTTGGGGAAGTCGCTGCACGACTTTACCACCACTGTCACCTGGAGCAGGAGGTTCAGACCCCGCCACCCCAAATCAAAACTCCTATATGGGCGAGCATTCACCCTTCAGCTAAATAAACAGTTTCTTATTTAACGGTATGTTTAGTAACCTTTTAAAATCTATTCTAGGAATGGACCTTGCCTATACTGCTAATGGCTATGTGTACCACACAAACTATGACACTCCATCAGCGGTAACGCCTGGCTCTATTCAGCGTGCTGGTGACAACATACTGGCCATTGTGAAGAGCATCGTCAACTCACCATTTCTAGCTGACCCGGGAGAGTATCGTCATGGTGCTGTGGTGTTTTTTGACTTCCTGGGGATGGTCATGATTCATTACCCAGAAAGAATTGGTTTTGTTCTAAATATTGTGACTGCTGCTGTGGCTGTTCTTTGTCTTATTAAAAAGTTTATTGGTTTTCCAGCAAAGCAAAAAACCAAAGAGGGTATGAATTTCAATGATTGGTGATCTTTTTCATCTCTCTGCACTGTAGATTAAAAAACACTAGTACATACATTTAATTAACATTCAATTAATACCTGAAGCCAAATCAGTTCCCCTCAAGCCCTGGCTAAAATCTCATTCTCAAAGATCACTTTCATTTTGTCAGCACACGAACATAAAAAAGTTATAAAACCAAGAGTGCCTAAACTCTCATAAATTCAATTTTTCTTCAGAAATTTAATTTTAATTTATCTGGTTACTAGCAAAATGGATGTGCCAATGCTGTGAGGTCGTCCCACGCTTAACACGTTTCAACCCCTTTCAGCGGACTCATTACGCCGGGCAAATTGACCAGCTGTGAACGAGACTTAGCCATGACTTTGCCCGGCTGTTTTTGTCTTCTCTACTTACTTTCTTTTACAAAATAAACTGAAAATGCTTGGCTGATAAACTCTACTGACCTCCTGCACAAAAAACGTAATGAAACCCCTGCCCCTTATGAGTTTCTAGTAAGATCTAACTTACAGTAATTTTTTGCCAGGTGAGACAGGAACACGATGTTCAACCATATCTGGCCTTTTCACCTCACTTTTGGTCTTGTTAACATCGTGGGCAGTTGGTATAGCTATGCCTATGGCTATCGGTCTACTGCTGACGTACACAGGACAGTCACTCACTTGGTATTGTCGACCATATCTCCTTCTGGCATTGTATGCTGCCCCATCTCTGTTTGGTATTGGCTCAGTTCACTTCCTTGCAAAGAGATCTCTTATATCAAAGGTATTGCAAGGAGTCTGTACATGTACCCTGCGAACAGGCTCCTGTCTTGGAGGGGCGCTATTTTCTGGCATGAAGCCCTGAGCAGACATGACCCCACCACCCGAGTGTTCGGGAAGCCTGTCCACAGGCCCCAGGGGGGTACTTGAAGTATACATGACGGGGGGTCTGTCTGTTGCAAACCCAAAAAAATACACAAACCTGAAATTTTAGACCCAAAAAATTACCTGGCATCAAGATTTCCAACCAACAAAACTACAAACAAAAGTTTGAATAAATATTTTTCTGATCCACTGATCGCAACGAAAACCCGAAACAAAAAGTTCTCTCGGAGATAAGGCCCAAAAAAATAAAAATATGCGTATTTTTTAAGACCTAAAAAAATACGTGACAGATCTCTTGACCCAAAAAAATACCAAGCGTGTAAATTTTAAACCCAAAAAGATACGTCGGACCCCCCTTCGGTCATGTATACTTCAAGTACCCCTGGGCCGCAGGCTACTGTACATGTAAACTATCGTATATTTTTTCTAAGCCTTGTACATCTGGCATTTACTTCAACCCAGCATTTATTCAGGCTGCAACATTATTTTAGCGTTGTTACAGTTTTGAGATACATGATAGATATAGAATCAAAGGAAAACTAGGAAGATGGGATCTGAACCCATGACCCTCCATTACCTCAAACAAAAACCTTTGTTAAATAATACTATGAAGCTCAGAAAACCATGAAAATCTATTTATGGCATCTCACTGTGTGGTAGGCATGGTGGCGGTCCGGGGTTCGAGCCTCGGCTGGGGCACTGCGTTGTATCCTTGGGCAAGACACTTTACTCTCACAGTGCCTCTCTTCACCCAGGTGTGTAAATGGGTACAGGCATCCCATCCAGGGGGAGTACAAATATTCCTAGCCGCTTAATGCTACTGAAACCAGGATACGCTCTGGCAGTATGGGCCACAAGGCTTATACCCCATTATGTTACAAGCAAAAAACTGATCAGGTGTGAGTAAACTAAACCGCAAACAACAACCAGTGGTAATTAGTTTGTTGGTTTGAGGTTTGCTTGGGTGTCCTGAACTTATTGTGATTGGTCACTACATAATTGAAATGTCTATATGGCCTACAGGGTTTTTATGCATTTGGTATCTTTATATTGCATAAGCAAGTATTCCAATTTTATTTTTTGGATTCCGCAACTTTTTTGCCACAAAATAGAGCTTTGAAGTTCCCGTGTCGGCCATGCCCAGTGAAGATGACCGGGAGTTGCTACTAAAAAAGAGTCCTGGTTCTAGAACGGACCGTGGCGTAAAGTCAGGAAATGTCAAATCCTCCTGTCAGTTCATTTCACTGTTAATTCCGAAATATAATTAATTGAAAGTGATTTCATCCGAATAATGTCTGATAGCTGTGTTGTTTTGTGTTCAAATTCTGCTGCCTCGAAGAAAGGAATTGCCTGAAGTGACGTCATTCATAACCAATCTTCGATCACGCGGTCAACTTCATTGGGCGTGGCCAAGGCGGGAAATTTAAAGCTTGATTCTGGGGTGAAAAGTGACGGAATCAAAAAAAAAAAAATTTTTCAGAATAGTTTTCTACGTATTCTAGAGATACCAAATCCAAAACAATCACTTTTGGCCGTATAGACACAGTCCTGAAATATTTGGACAGGTGTTTGCAGATTTCTGAGTTTGATCAGTAACTATCCAGCTCCAATGATGAAATCTTTTTTTAACTAGTTCCTGCACAGCTAAGATTAAAAATACTTAACATGTAGTGTTCCCTCCCTATTTAGCATTAATAAGGTTTTTATTTTAAATTATTTTTCAGAGCGAAGCTTTGATGGAAAAAGACAAACAGACAATAGCTGCTGAAGACAGGATAACTAATTGTCTTGCAGTGAGGGAAACAGAAACATTCTATGCATCGTTGTTAGTTTGGACGATAATTCTTTCAGTAATGACTTATTATCGTCTGGCTTCAGCGCATGTACCATTGTTTCTGGTCATATTTCCTCTAATAGTACGAGTATTTATGTGGGAGAATTTCTTCAAGACAAAGGCACCTCATCAAAGCCTTGGAGCATTTGTGTTCATGTATCTCCTAGCAACACTCATACCACTTCAATTCTGTACCTATATGACAATAGGCGTGTTCGACGTTTTTGTCCCGATAATGGGAAGAGCTGGATCCCAAACACCTCCTGACCTTTTTATAGCTGTACTGGGTTCCTTTGCTGTTGTGACACTGACCTCTTACATGGTGAGCAACTATGCAGGGTTCATTAATGTACTCTTTTGAGTTTTTGAAATCCCAAGACCTTTTCTGTGACTTCTCCAAGTTTTCCATGACCTAAATTCCACTATTTATTTCATTTTGGGTACATTTTTCCATTTTCTCAGCCAAAAAGCTAATTTATTTGTAATTTTCCATGGCTTTCTATTACCTACTCTTAACCCATTGGTACCCGGAGATTTTTGGAAAAGCACTCTTTTTGGACATGTGTGACATTTTATAGTCATTTGTTAGGAACACCTGCTCCCAAATGTTCAAAACTACTCTTGCAACAGGAAAACAGGCCTGTCTTTCCACAATTTTTGGGTTAAAAAGTGACGCCTTTAGGCTTTTCCATTTATTTTCGCTTTACCTTTTTCTCCTTTTCTTATTAGTTTGCATGTTTGTCATGGCCTGTTTTGGCCGGCACAAGAGCCAGTGGGTTAAATTCCATAATTTCCCAGGCCTGGAAAATGAAATTCTAAAATTCCATGACTTTCCAGGTTTTCCATTACCCGTACCCTGCTATGCATGTTAATTTTATTTCAGGATTTTCTGTACCTGTCAGTATCTCAAAGGGAGGTCCTGTTAGGGCAAATTCCAACTTGTGTACATGAGGATGGGTGCCTGATGATGATGATGATGATGATGCCTTTTATAACTCCGTCTCGGAGCATAGGCCACAGATAAAGCGCCCCCACCCTCCTCTGTCTCTGGCCTTCTGTTCAATCTGATTCCAGGTGTAGCCTTTCAGCTGGATGGTCCTTTCTGTGTCTCTTTTCCAGGTGTTTCGTGGTCTTCCTCGCCGCCTACTTCCCTGAGGGTTCCAGCCCAATGCTTGCCGCGCTATGCAGGTGTTTGATCTCCTAAGTATATGCCCGATCCATGTCCACTTTCTTTTCTTAATCTGTTCTTTGACGGGTAGTTGACCTGTAGTCTCCCACAGGGAAACATTGCTGATAGTATCTGGCCAGTAAATCTGGAGTATTCTGCGCAGACATCTGTTGATGAAGGTCTGTAGTTTTGACACGGTCTTCTCTGTCATTCTCCATGTTTCTGAACCATAGAGTAGCACGGGCTTAACATTTGAGTTGAATATTCTAATTTTAGTGGCTGTTGTTATTTCCCTCGATCTCCAGATGTTCCCTAGGATATTAAATGCGCTACGTGCTTTCCCTATCCTTGCCTGTACGTCCTCGTCTGTTCCTCCAGTGATGTTTATGACACTACCTAAATATGTGAAGGATGTTACATCTTCTATGTCACGGTTTGCTATGCTGATGTGCTCATTGGACTTGCTATTCACCCTCATGATCTTTGTCTTGTCAGTATTGATTTTGAGTCCTAGTTTTGATGAGATAGATTCTAGTTTTGAGGTTTTTGCTTGCATCTGGGAGTGGGTGTGAGACAAAAGTGCCAAGTCGTCGGCAAAGTCCAGGTCTTCAAGTTGGTCAACAAGGTTCCACTGTATGCCATTCCTAGAGTCAGATGTTGTCTCCTTCGTTGCCCAGTCAATGGCAAGAAGGAAAAGGAACGGCGATAGAAGACATCCCTGCCTTACACCTGTTTTAATACTGAACTTTTCGGTTAAACCACTATCATGCAAAATGCGACAGCTCGTGCCCTCGTATGTGTTCTTTACTAATGATATGATCTTTCTGGGAATTCCGTAGCTGGCCATCAGGTCCCACAAGGTGTTTCTGTCCAGGCTGTCGAAAGCTTTCTCATAATCTATAAAATTTATATAGAGTGGGGTCCTCCATTCAAGTGATTGTTCTACGATTATACAAAGGGTGGCTATTTGGTCTGATGTCGATCTGGATTGTCTAAAACCCGCCTGATTTTCTCGTAGTATCTCATCCACCGCTTCCCTCATGCGTTCAAGGATAATGCGATTTAGAACTTTCCCTGCTGTTGACAAAAGCATGATTCCTCTATAGTTCTTACACGAGCTTAGGTCGCCTTTCTTAGGTAACTTCACCAAAAGTCCCTCTTTCCACTCTGATGGTATAAATTCCTGATCCCAGATCTTTGCTATGAGGCCGTGCAGCATGTGCACTGAGGTGTCAATATCAGCTTTCAGTAGCTCCGCCGGGATGTCGTCTGGGCCTGCCGACTTGTTGTTCTTTAGTGATTTAATTGCCTTTTTAACTTCTATGTCAGTTGGAGGATCGCAGTTTATGTCTAGTTCTTGATCCGCAGGTAGTAATGTTGGAGGGTTAGTTGGAGGGGGTCTATTTAGAAGCTGTTGAAAGTGCTCGACCCATCGCTTGTTTTGATCCTCTGTTGTTGTTAACAGGCGTCCATTTAGATCTTTGATTTGGTGGTTAGATGCCTTGAACCTACTTGACATTTGCTTTGTTGTATCATAAAGTGATTTCATATTGTGTTGACTGGCCGCAGTCTCTGCCTCTTTTGCAAGGTCTTCAATATACTTCCTCTTGTCGTTTCTCACGCTTCGTTTGACATCCTTATTTGCTTCTACATACTCAGCATGGGCTCTCACTTTTTGCAGTCTTGTACGTGCGTTATTTAGGTTCTCCTTTTTTTTCCTTTTTTGGGCGATCTTGGAGATGGTATGATGAGACATCCATGCTTTATTTTGTTGTTTCCTTCGACCAAGTGTTTCTTCGCTTGTTTCCTTCCACACCTTCTTCAACTTCTCCCAGCTTTCATCTATTGGGTCCTCATGGTCTTGCATATCTTGGAGGATCTGATATTTATTCCTGATTGTGATGGAAAATTGCTGTGAAAAGAGTGGGTCTTTCAGAAGGTTGGTGTCATACTTCACCCTGCTTACTGTGCCTCTAACTGATCTTTTTAGTTTAAGCTGCAATTTACCCACTAGGAGATGGTGATCTGAGCTGGCATCTGCTCCCCTCCTTACTCTTACATCTAACAGTGTTCTTCTGAACTTCCTAGATATGCAAAGGTGGTCTATCTGATTTTCTGTTCTATAGTTAGGCGAGACCCAAGTAGCTTTATGCACTCGTTTGTGTGGAAACACGGACCCTCCTATGACCAGCTCGTGCTCTGCACATAAGTCTGCAAATCTCTCCCCGTTGTTATTCATTTCGCCTAGTCCATGCGTACCCATAACTTCTTCATAGCCGATATTACAACATCCAATCTTCGCATTCATATCTCCCATTAAGATGGTCAGTTCCCTTTGCGGTCGGTTGCTGCCCATCACCTTTCTAAGCCGATCGTAAAAATGGTCTTTTATCTCGTCGGCTGCATCGTTGGTAGGTGCATACGCCATTATGAATCTAGCAAGAATCCTGGTCTGCTTAGTTCTAAAAGTGGCTGTAATTAGTCTGGAACTTATTGGTTCCCAGCTTACTAGGGCTTTCTCTGCTTGCTTGGATAACATAAATCCCACTCCTTCAGTATGTGGTGCCCCATCGTGAGTATGGCCAGAGTACAATATGAGCTCTCCCGTGCCAAGACGAAATTTACCTGTTTGAGTCCATCTTGTTTCTGCAATCCCCAGTACGCTGATGTTATACCTCCTCATTTCCATCGCTATCATGGACGTCTTTCCTTGTTCGTACATTGTTCTTACGTTCCAGGTTGCTATTTGTGTGTGCTGTCTTGGAGAAAGGAGGATCGGTCGGGCAGGTTCCCGATTCTGCTGGCTTTCCCTGCTCGGCGTCATACGTTCAGATGAACCCCTTCCTACAGGACAGCGGATGTGTGTTTGGTGCTTCTGTGTTTCTGTAACAATATAATTTTTACTAGGTGGGGTTGTTAACCCCACGCTAAACCCCCAGACTTGGAGGACCAGTGTATTTTCTGTTAGGGTTTTTTTCCCTTAGCCATAGGTTCCGGTTATTAAGGCGCCGGAGTCTCGCCTGTCACCATTGCCACTCAGCTGTAGCACTAAGTGCTACATTTCCAGGGTTACAGCGAGGACGTGTGGCATCTGATTTGCTGACAGAGCCTTTGGAAACGGTGGGCATTTCTCAGCATTTTTGGAGCGTACCTGATGGCACCAGCACGCTCCACTGAGACCCCTTACCAGCCTTCAACCCCAGGATGGGTGCCTATAGCTAGGATATCTATTGGGGCCTCCACTCTGGTTAGCCAGCCTCCTAGATGGAATAAAGCTCCCATGGCTAGCTATCCCTGCAAAGCAGCTCCATGAACCCCGACATACAAGTGCCCGTCACACTGACTAGATCAGTGGAAAGGACAGAAAGGGCTAAACAACTCACTGATGTTATTTAAAATACCACCATGATACGAAAGCCTAACAACATGTCATACTGTCCAGGACATCAGGAACATAGAATCCTAAGCATGGAAGGAGCTTGGAACTGGAAACCTTTCAATGTACCGTAAACATGAAAAAGGTTCAAAATTCAGATGGAGGATATGCATGATCCTCCAAAAACCCATAACAGGGCTTCTATGGCCTGCCTGGTGGGTACAGGGGTGTAATAAGCAGTCTGCTGTTTAAGATAAGATTAAAAATAATTATTTTTCTTTTTAATTTTTTAATCAGATTAGTACAGTGTATGTGATGGGCGACCTCAAGTTTCCAGGAGCATTTTTGGTGTCTGTGTCCGTCTTTGCACTTTTCGTTTCTCTCTCAGGGCTTTCCTTTCCTTACTCAGCTGCCTATCAGTGCCCTAAAAGAGTTTTCTTTCAGGTAAGAACAAATGGCTCTCTGCTCTTTGAAAGAAGGCATTAAGAGCGGGGAGTGGTCGACCAATTCTCCTGAGCAAGAGGCTCATGTATAAAGCCTTCGAAGGTGCCCCCAAAGTCCACACCACAACACCGGGAACTCTGTGCCCTACTCTTTATGATGAGTATGTGGGTTCTTTAATGTCCCTTGCTGAACGTGATACAGGAGACGGGCCTATGGTTTTATTGTCCTTATCCAAGAAGACCAGAACATCTAATCATTTGTAGATGTCACAACAAAGGAAGCACATCATCCTCAGTTATTTTAAGTATTTTGAGTGTTGGTCTGGTCTGAGGTTCAAATCTAGACCTCCCGCACTGTAGTCTGACGGTCTACCAATTGAGATAACCAAGTACAATAAAAGAGTCAACAAGAACAATGTCTCCAGCCTCCAGAACAAGCTAACAAGAGCTGCTACACTTCTGAGTTAGCCTTTGTTCAATAATTATGTTTTCTTTGTTGTAGCATACATCAAGAACATTTTACAACAATGAACAAAAAGTGATTCTAGAGGACTCAGGTGTTTGGATCACCCCACTAGATTATCTGGGAATTCAGCCATTCAGTGATGTTCCAATATTTAAAAAGGCTTCACCTGCACCTCAAGAGGGCGTTTATGGAGGATTTCCATATTACCTGCCCTTGAGAGATTTTGTTAGGTGGGTTTGGATACCCAGTCCTAATTAGCATAGATTTTGATGATTTTATTTCTCTGTTTACTCCTTACTAGGTTTTGTTTCGACTGAGAAGTCTATGTATATAAAGCACTTGAAACAGTGTTTCATCGACTATCCAAACACCTCATATTTCGTCAAAAATAATTCGCTGCACATCAAATTTTCGACTATCTTCTTGGTGTCTGGAAATGTGATGAAACACTTCAATTCAATTGTTTGATATCTTTAGATGGACCTCAATTTCTGAAGCCTGATTTACACTATATTGATTAGCAATATAACGACATTCCTGCAGCTGGTCGCCTCATGCCATAAAAACCAAAGATAAATGGCTATTAAGTGTTTAACCCTCTTTAAATAAAGTCTTTTATTATTATTATTATTATTATTATTATTATTATTATTATTATTATTATTATTATTATTATTATTATTATTATTACTAGCTTGAACACAGACTTTCTGTTGACTGCATAACATAAAGCACACTACGCTCTTAAATGTTCATTTAACTAAATTATAAACAATAGCCGTCATGCAATATATTTGTCCACAGACATTATCTGTTCTGGGAAGTTAACAGTTGTGATCTTTGAGAAGCAGATAAATTCCTTTGACATTTTAAAAACTACTTGATGAGACAGGAGCTTCCTCATTAAAATATTCAGGATGAAAACTATAATTATGAAAGTGTAATTCGCAAAGTTCAAAAAGTGGGGGAAATTTCATATGTTGTTCCCCAGTTTTGTTTGCATTTCATGACCTGTTAAGACCAATCATGGACACAAAAAGATATGATCATGGTTTATAACAATATTGTAATTAATAAATGTTCATTTTAATCAGCAATTCTTGGTATCTTCCTGGTCCTTCACCTCAAGTCACAACCTCACCAATGGAAGTCAAACTTGTATCAAGAGAACAGAATAATCAAGTCTACACATTTAAATTCCAGCTTTCAGGTCAGAGTGTAACACGTTAAGTCTCACGATTGATCAGTGAACGCTGGTTATTCATTTGGTGTTATACGTACCGGTACGTAACCACTTTGGGAGAATATGATTTTAAGACTGCTTTACTCTCAGTCCAAAAATATTCATTTGCTTGAAAAGAAAAGCAATGTTTATCAATTGTTCGAAGATCCAAGTAGTTATATGTGATTGTATGCCTTTGCAAATTATAATTTGAAGCATTTTATAGACTGGGAGGCCGTAGTTATGTTATTGATTTTCAGGTTAAATCTATGTCCAACCTAGATTAATCTGCTTCAACCTAAAGACAATGCTTTTGCAATGACTTAATGCTCCAGGAACCAGGTTAATCTCTGGTAATATCTGACCTGATGCAGACTTCACTATTTTTTATTATCAAGGTCCTGATCACATGACTGTGTACTTATCGCCTGCAAGTGGAGTGCATTTGCTAACGTCATCTCTGGGTCCACTGTACCCAATTGAAGACCATAATGGCAGAGTCACATACTTTATTTACTATTCACATGGCATGGATGTTGGTCCATGGGAATTATCCCTTGACCTAAAAGTGAGTTGAAGGTCAAATTTCAAATCGATTAAAATTAGATTGACTCTACTTTTAAGTCTTTTGATTGACAGATTGATTGATTGATTGATTGGTTGACAGACTGACAGATTGATGCATGGACTGATAGATTGATTGACGGACAAACTGACTTTTTCTATCTAAAACGTACTACAAACTGACTGATTTCTACCATCTAAAACTTAGTACAAAATATTATTGTGTATTTCAGGCAAAGGAAAAACTCGCAGCTAAGAGCAGTCTGCTAGACTTTGCTGTGGCAGCCCATTACTTTCACGTCCAGGAGTCATCTTCACCCTTCCTTGAGGAAGTTATGCAATTTACTCCAGACTGGATTTTTGCTAATTACTGGGTTGATACATACAGAAGCTACTCTTTCACCGCATAACTTCATTAGCGCAATTTTTAACTGATTTTCATAAAACCAAAGTAATCATTCTAGCCCACCACAAATCCAATGCACCAATCAAAACTTAAGGCAAAGACATGCAGCCGACAAAAAGCTCAGGAAAACCATCATGTGTGAGGCATACTATCAATCTATCAATCTTTTGAAACTTACCCCCCTTACTTCTGATAGGTTGAGCCAATTACTAAGCGGCTGGGACACTGCGTTGTGTTCATGGGAAAGACACTTTACTCTCACTGTGCCTCTCTCTACCCAGGTGTATAAATGGGTACTGGCAGATTTACTGCTGGGAGGTAACCCTGCAATGGACTGGCATCCCATCCAGAGGGGAGTAGAAAATACTCTCTGTTGCTTTATGCTACAGAAACCGGGATACTCCAGCCTGATGGGTCACTAGGCTCGTATGCAGACTTTACCTTTTACCTTATACAAAACCAAAACCAAGCTTTAGACAAAACATATCCAAGCCACTGCCCAGGGCCTGATTTCCTTTGTTATAATTTGATGAATTATCGTGAAAATAATAAAAATTGGTTTTTGAGAATTTCATAGAAACGAAACCTTTATTTTAACAGGGTAACTCTATCAGCTTATACATTAAAACCTGTTATCAATAGAAGCTCTGACAAAAAACAAAAAAATCAAAAATAAAATCATGAACCTTGCAGTAAATGTATGCTTAGAAAAGTTAAAAATGCATGACAAATAATATGGAATAATTTATTCAGGTTATAAAACTATTTCAAATCAGTCCAACCCAATCAGTTCTAAGCACTTTTATTTATAATGTTATGTTCATCAACATGAGGCTTAAGTAAAGATATGGATTATTAATTTATACTCCCATGTGATTTGAGATGAAGCATATTGAGATTTTAAGTTCTAATTACTCCCTAATTTAGTAATAAAAATATTAAAATAAAATGCGATGAGTTGTTTATAATGTGAAAGGCAAAATTTCTCTCGACAAGACACTGGGTGTATATTAAAGACTATAAAAGAGGTTTTACAGTTGATGTATCAGCCATACGTTCATTTTCAATTTGCATCATAGGCTAAATAGTCTGGAAATCATTTTGCTTGTCAGAAAGAGAAATATTTCTCAAGATCTACATGGGGAAATTTCTGGATGTTTCATTTACACTAATCAGAGGTACCACAAATAGTGGCTTGTTTACCAGTGTGATTTTTTGCCCTTTATTCCTTTATTCCTTTTTCCTTGCCCTTTATTCCTTTATTATACTCCCCCTCCCCCTCCACTAAACTGCCCCTGGGTCTCCAAGGATGACCAAAGAAGTTACTTATAACAACTCTGCTCCAACCCCCCAACCCCCCACCTGCACCTTGCTTGACATAACACAAGAAAAGCCTACAGTTCACACCAACTCTTCTTAATAATTACTTTTCTTTCATGTACAAGCATTCCCTGGCCTTAAGTTCAGTTTTTCTGTGTCAACTTTGACCACAAAAGGGTCCATAAAGAAGGATAGCCTTCTCCTAACACATAAATAACTCTGAATAAATAATATTTGTAACTGGTTTGCATGACTGTGTTGTGATGTTTAATGCACTGCTGTGCCATCAACACTGACATTATGGATTGAGATAAAATGATCATATCCACTCTTGATCAGAAATTTTAGATGAGAAGCTGAAGTAACTGGAATCTAAGGAAGAAAAGACATTGTAAAAAATTTTAATGTCACCTCGCACAAACATTTACATAATTACTGTCAAACTAAGAAAACTGTGAACTCCTGAATATTTTTCAGGAATGTTGATTGTGTAGTAACCAATCACAATAAATTTCTGTACATGCGAACAAACCTCAAAACCACAAACTAATTACCGTTGCTGTTGACAGTTTGGCTTTCTTACACCTGAGACATCTTTCTTAGTAACACAATAACATTCCATAAATATTTCTGGTGCTCCGTTCTCTTACATAGAGTTTGACAGTAACAGGCCTGTACAACCAGTGCGAGACGGCTGCCTGTTTACATTTGTGTGGTAACAATAGCTCAAGCTCATTGGCTGATAGTTGGTGAGTCAACTATTAAAGTCAGTAGAAACCAAGAGCAGGCTGTATAATTGTTTTAGCATAACCAAGTGACCATTCTGTTAAACAGAGTAAATTGAATTCCTCACAATAGTAGACTATTATTTCTAAACCAGATCATGGCAAACATGTAAAAAGGTACCTGTATCTCATCCCTCTGCATTTGACCTTCTGTATGTTCATACTCTAAAGCAGATAATAATATCACATTTTCATTACATTGGTTGGATTCATAATTTCTTGACCTGAAAGAAACCTGTTAGAAGGGTAGCAACTGTGGTAAAAAGATAACGAAAAAGGAAAACAGCAAAAAAAAGTCAAGAGTTAGACCTGCAGGGCACGGTTTCATCCAAAATAATCTTAACATTTTGGCTTGCTTTCATGCCCAAGCAAAATTGCCGGTCTGTTGGAAAGCCTGCAAATACAGGTTGTTAAATTGCAGACTGCTTGATGAGAAGAAACACTGATTTGGAATAGCGTTAAGTTCTTATAGTTTTGAAAGGATATCTTGCACTAATAATGGAGAGAGGTTAGTTTTTTTTTGTATTTTGGCTAGTATTCATAGGCTCGTGTGAGGCAAATTAAACAATAGAAGTACCTTTATCTGCAAGTGGTTCAAAGTCTACTGGCTCTGTTTTTGAGCTTTTCTCTATGCAAAGGCTTTTTACTGTGAGAGGAAATACAATCAATCAGCAATTAAATTTACCCTTGTGCTAGAACAAATTAAATAGCCCCAAAACTGGCCAGTTGAAATGCAAACCATTAACAGGCCCTCAAAAGATGTCAAACATTTGTCACAATTTAATAATTAAAAAAAAATAGTCAAATGACAACAGTATGGCATATGGAGAGAGAGAAAATTTGGTAGTCACATGGGCGTACAACCGTCTGGCCACACAGCCTCTGGGGGAGGGGGAGGGGAAACCCCATACTCCATAAATGGGCCTTATTTGCATGCCGGCCATATTAGCTATAGACAATAGATTTCGTACCCCGAGCCTCAAGTTGAAAAGTTTGGGAACAAGTTTCCGCTTGGCAAAACAAAAGTTTTCAATCCCTCGGGACTCAACATGGCCGCCGTGTCATTATTGAAAAGGTCCAAAGGCCTTGGTCTAACATCAGCAGACATCATTCTATTGACAATAGACAGCTGTCAAAACAAGGCGTTAGCCGACCAGTGTTACATGACGATATTGTGGGCTCAGGTGTAGAGCTCATCAAGGTGCCATGTTTTTTGGAAGTGGACCGCTGACCGGTTAATGTTTTCATTGGATTGCAGGCCCACGTATATTCACAAACATGGAGCTTCACTTTTAGGCTTGGCTAAATCTCACTGTCAACAGACAGTAAAAACCAGAAATTATACCTGCTTACCATTTGAAGATAAGATTTTAATATTTCCTATGCTCATTAATGCACTGAAGCTGATGATAAATTCTTGAGGAAACATTCCTGTTGTTGGCCAGAATGTATCCAGACTTCTGCAAATCAAAAATGCAACCATTATCACAGTATACACATGTACTATAGCTTTGCCGTTGAGTGAACATGTAAGTACTGCAAGAAATAAGTGAACATGCACCTAAAGTCAACTGGCAATAGGCCCTTTGCACGACCGAGTCAAATGGTACAAAATAACACCCTGCTGGTGAGCATGCTACGTGCTAGGACATCCAAAACAAAGCCACTTCATGTCCCAGAGCGTAGTTTGCTCACCAGCAGGGTGTTATTTTGTACCATGTGACTGGGTCGTGCAAAGGGCCTATTTTTGGAAGACGCATTTTTGGACATTTTTTTCTGGTCACTTATAAGCATTTTAGATCGGAGTACAAGTACAAGATTGAGTATGAGAATGACTTTTCAAACCTATAGCTTTTATCCTTTTAAATATGACATATTTCCACATCAAATATCTTGTATCAATAGTCTCCTATTCCACTGGTCAGCCCCAGAGAGGAGTGTATGTTATGGCAATGTAAATGGATTGAAATTCCAAACCGTACTCATACTCAATAGGGAGTTTAAGAAAGCGGCAACGGCAACGGGAATGTCGCTAAACAAAAGGTTTAATGAGCAGAATAATGGCTTTGCACGTGTGTTATAGTTCTTGGTACATTTCTTTGCCGTCCTCTGCAAAACAACAACATGAAATGACCAAACTCTCCGTTGTCTGGACAACATGAACCACAAAGGCTAATTGTTAAAATTTCTTTTTTGAATTTATCACTGTGTTCCAGATTCAGTTTTGAGATAGTTTTGACAGTAAGAAACAGACTAAATGACTTAAGAGTATCAAGAGATTCGTAGGTAAAATATAAATTCATTTTTAATCGACGTTGATCTCAACATCGCCGTCGAGGTTTCTTAAACTCCCTAATATCATACTCAGTAGTCCGGTCTGAAGGTCCCTGATAAGAGTGTCTGGCTGATAGTGGGCATTCAACTTATTCATGGTTTGCAAGTGACGCCATTGCCACCATGCTGGTTGGCAATAACAAAAGATTTTTAAGAACCTTATGACTTTTATTTTCTTTAATTTATTTAAATGTTTGTGATTGTTACTATGGCAACAATGAAAACTGTCTCTGTAAGGCTATCAAGGTTTCTTCAAACGAAACAGAGGTAGAGAAAAATTTGGAAGAAGACCTTAGGAATTTCAAAGAATACAATTTTTTCGACAAACAAACATGGAACTTACGGTAGCAAGCAAGCTGGCGTGTATACCGTAAAAATACATCTGTTTGTACATACCCATCTATTATGTTTTCTGGAGGATAATTTTCATCAAATGATGTTGCAAGGGCAATAGTTGCTCCAGCACTTCTCAAAGCAACGTCAAACATATTTTTAGGGCTGTTTGCCCCCGTGAAAACTCGATTAAATGTTTACAATTCGAGAGCTTTTCACTTGTCAAAATTGCGCGGCGGCGAAATGGTACTGGTGCGAGTAACACTGAATATGCGCAATTGTAAACAACGCTGACAGTCTGCGAGCTCATTTTGAAGATGGCGGATGATCGGCATGACGGACGAAGGTCCGGGTTTCCAACTACAAGCCAGTTCTTTGCTACTTTTCTTGATTTTCCGCGTAATAGTCGCGGCTATGAGAAGGAAATCCATCTTGCAGATCTAGATGCAACTAAGAGGCTTCTAAGTCCTTTACCCCAAAATTTCGAGGTCTCTTCTGTTCCACCAAGTCATCGTTTTGGAAACGCAATGTGGGCCTTAGCGAAGGAGTCTATGGCATTGCAGCGTCAGACTGGAAGTCAGAGCATTGGTTTCAATCCGCCTTATTTTCATTTGGGTTCGGAAACAGATTTGAAAGTGACTCCGCCAGGAGTGGATGAACGTTCATACACTTCACTACTTTCGAATTTTGTGTCGAAGAACGATTCAACATGTCGGGCTTACAAACTAGACAAGCAACGAAATTTGGAAGATACCGGGCCTTTAAAGAGTGATTTCACTGACACTGCTGAGTTGCATGAAGCCTCAAACGTAAAAGCAACTTCTAATATAACTGACCAAAATCAAAACACAGTTGCCTCCCAATTTTCAAGTTTGCAGCATACTGGGAATGAAGGTTACTATTTCCCAGATTCTTTAGATCGGCAATCAAGTTGTGAAAGACTAAGTGAAGTTCACAGCAAATCAATAAGAACTGAAGCAGTATCTAACTCTGGCGGTAGCATGAGGTCGGCTTATTTCAATAACCACATTGAACCAGCTAATTTTGAAAGTGGAGAAAAGTTGAACACAGATTGTCATCTACAGCATGGGTTTAAAAACAAGGCTTATATTGGAGATTGCATGGAAAGCAAACACCACAATTTGTTTTCTGAAGAATCAGTGGCTCCTTTGTCTTTTGTCAGTGACATTGGGGATAAACACATTGCAAATAGCCAACATCTTTGTGATGGTTTAATTATTGAAAAACAGAAGGCTCTGAAAGAATCACCTTACAAGGAGCATCACATCATGCCATTTCCTTTGTATAAGCAACAGAATTATAACAGCATACCAATTTCAACCTCTCTGACAGTAAACCTTAACTTGGAGGCTCTTTTATCAGTCCTTTGCAAGGAAAAGAAAAGTGTAAAGAACGCTGAATGTGATGGGGAGATTTATGGAAAGGTTGCTCTTTTGTATGGCTTCCATCAGAATTCAACAGTATCAGTGCTTCGAAGTGAAATGGTTGGTTTGTATGACTACATTTTAGGAACTGTGTGTGGACTGCCACAAGGATATCATCATGATAAATATGAATCTCAGGTAACAGAAAAACCGTGCAGTTATGTTACGACTCTGCTATGCCAGGGTGGCATGGTGACCTAGCTAATGGTTAGTGGACTGGACTCTAGGTCAGGCTGGATCCCCAGCCAGGGTCACTGTGCTGTGTTGTTGGGCAAGACACTTTACTCTTGTTATGCCTCTCTATGAAACCACATTGAAACCTCAAAATGTAGGATTGAAATTAACCAATTAAGGTGTCTCATCTTCGTTTTGGAACCACACCAACCCAGCTTTAAAAGGCTACCGGTAATACTTCAATCTGTAGTAAATGTGCGAAAAAATCTTGCCCCATCGACACAAGACAGTGAAATGTTAGCTTTTCAAAGCTGGGTTGGTGTGGTTCTGAAAAACTGAGATGAGCCACCTTTAAACATTGACACAATTTCCATACAGGTCTGCAACTTTGTTCTGTTTTAAGTTTGGTTTGTATTTTGTCTAGATGCTCAGCATCAATGGGTCGCAACTCCCTGTTTTCAACTAACATTTTTTCTTAGTCAATCATAAATGTTTCTTTTACTTTCCCTTGTAGGATCTGAAGTTACCCTTTTCATCAAGTGCAGTTGGTTTGGATCTTGAAGCATTCCTCACTCAACTTCACCACACCACAAGAGCCTCGTCACCTCAAACTGCCAATGATGGGAACATGTTAAGGGAGCACTCCCCTGTTGCTTGGTTACTTACCTGTCCTGCTCTTGGAGAGAGGCTTGATTGGCAAGTACAAGAAAAACTCCTAAAATTTTTAAAAACACTGTCCACTGACGAAGTCCATGTAGAGCAGGAGGCCACAATTTCAAACAATGACTGTATTTCAACACGATGGTACAATCTGTTGATAGTCATTGACGAATATTGTTATGTTGAAAAGGATATTCCGCTGGTTGAGGTCTACAAGCTGTTCCCAAACGGAGAACTCAAACTTGTGAACTTTGATTTAAACCAAGCCATTTGATGAATATTAGAGTTTTGTAATCTTTAACAGCTCTCTAGAGACTGTAAGTTGTACATATGAGTGATGACTAATTTACATTCTAAGATTTGTGATGTAGTAAATAAAATAAATAATGATTAAAACAGAAGTTTCAGGTACCTTATATTTTGTTTTTGTATTTGCTTTATACAAAGACGTTTTGACTATAAAAAAATTCATGTGCAATGCTTGCAACATAGGCAACCGTATACCAGTAGATTTGAAGTTATTGGCCTCAAAAAAGTTGAAAAATAGGCTGTATTTAGCCTCTTTTGATGTTGCCCACCCAAAATGTGTTTATTGGGTAGGTGTTAATAAATCCGTGCTAATAGGCATTCTTCAACAGTACTGATCAAATGCCAAAGAGTTATCGTGATGGGAATGTTAAAACTAATACACGTGCAATTATGAACCATCTTGAAATAAGATCATGCAAGTATTTCTTGAAGACATGCCAGAAACAAAAACACAGAGAACCCAATACAGTAGAACCTGCATTTTCCAAGGTAGCTTAAACAGGTTCTTATATGAATGGTGTTCACTGGGATTTTAGGCTATTTAGGTTCCTATTTAATTCAGAATAAATATGGAAGAATATTGGTACTGTCAGCTCTCTCTCTCCCCCACTCCCTCCCTACTACCCATCCTACGAGAGAGCTTGCTCGCAGGCTAGTTTTTACACCAAATATGGATGTAATTGTGACTAAATGACTTCAATTTAAACATAATAAAAACCCTGTTTTAGTATAGCTTGTTTTTCTTTATTCGTGAAATCTAATACCCAATTCACACCAAAGCTTCATAGAAGTCACTAAGGGAAGGGTACGTTTTTTCTTCATGCCTGTTATTGGATCGGTGTAATCAAAGAAATAGCGTTCCGGTCCAGAGGCTTTTCGCGCGGGTCATCAAAGACCAAGAGCCTCTGGCACCCAGGGTAGGGTAATTCTCGTCAGTTTTGTCCTTTTCAAATCTTGACACAACTTATTATTGGCGCTCACAAACAAAATATGTGTTATATTTTCAGTAATTTTGTTTCTTATTTTACTTTTTCGTTTATCGACTTTCTTTGATTTTTTTATTCTTTTTTTATTATCATTTTTGCCGAAAAGAAAGTGGGTGCGCGGTCCCTGTTTCCACGTGCCGGATGTCAAACGGAGAATCGTGATTGGCTCGTGTACCTTGGGAAACAAAACACTCTTCCAACTTAATTACCACGTTCATATAGTGCCATGGGTGCTTAGTGTGATCTTTTTGACGTATCCATGGATATTTACCACGGGGAATCTACCTCGGGAATGTCGGTCACACTCGCTAAATGCAGTTTCCCGTGGTAAAAGGCTCATTTACCACGGCAAAAGTGCCCCGTGTAACCGCTGGTTTTTCACAGTCACCCTCGACAAATTAAATCAATTGAGTCGCGCTCGCGGTGTATCTTTGAAAGGTTACCTACGTAGTGCGACAATTATACTGGAAACATGGTGGCATTGTTCGAGAGAACTTCAATTAAGCCGACTATGGTTGTTATTCAAAACAACATGAGTACATAAGTAGCTTAGCCCGAGGAGTTTCCGCGATGATTACGAGAAATCGTCCCATAGTGAAGTCACCAAAACGTTCAGGACAAATCAAGGTATGAATAGTAAGTTTTATTAGTTTTTGTGCCCTTTAGTGTGTGTTTCCAATGGCCCTTAAAGCATACTTTGGTCTGCTCCAGTGATTTCTGAGCTTGTCTGACTTAAGCGGTTCTATGTAAGATCATCGTGTTCTCCTCTAGAAAATCCCCTTATACTTTATGCCAGTGATTAGTTAGATTAGTAACTAGCTCTAAACAGAAGTACCCAACGAAGGTTATTATCGAAATCCATTCATTAGTGGCCTAGATGATAAGTGGGCATGCGCAAAGGCATTTTCAGTTAATTTTTAACTACCGTGGGAAAAAAATATCAGCTAGCAATTATTTAATAGCCGTTTTCGCCAACCAGCATCCGTAATGTTCTGGCTTTTTCCCAGCCAGGAACATTTATTCACCCTTTTCTGTAAGGTATGTTTATGTTCGTCCC
This sequence comes from Blastomussa wellsi, assembly GCA_947652115.1. Classification (NCBI taxonomy): domain Eukaryota; kingdom Metazoa; phylum Cnidaria; class Anthozoa; order Scleractinia; family Plerogyridae; genus Blastomussa; species Blastomussa wellsi. Next base: position 14,756,718 of record OX393571.1, read on the forward strand.
CTTCTGCCGTCGGGAGTTTCCGGTTCAGAAAAATTCCAGTAAACAAACGTCAGACAGAGAGGAATCGATTTGTATTTTGAGCCAGCAGCACAAAAAGTATTTAAAATCCCAAGCAAATTTATTTTGGAGTTGATCTCCCAGCAAGATTTCGTAAAACCAAAAAAAAAATTTACCAGTCAGTTAAACAATGAAAAAAATTGCCAGCCAGATTAACATGGGCCTGTGGAGCGGATATTTTCTGGAGCGGTTTCGTTGGGTACTTCTGTCTAAACAGCGTTTCTTGTTATCGAAAGGACTTCGGATTTGCTAGCCTGAATCAGTGATCTCGCAGGACACGATAGTTGGAGGCATGTAGTTGATTCGAAAACAGTAATTTTACCTTCCCTTACACTTCACTTCACACTTTATTATTTTTTATTATTTTCAAATTAAATGTTACAAAAAAAGGCATGCTCGCAACTAGCAATAGCTAATTTAGACGGGTTATGCCTTAATAGCCGAATAAAAAGGTATACGAAAACAGAAATTAACTAATAAAGTAAAAGGGAAAAATACAGTATTGAGTAACGACAAGAAAAACCGTTTCATTGACCTAATTTAAAATATTAAAGGCACAGCTACTGTTTATGTTAGTTAGAAGAGGACAGATCAGAAGAAGTATTACCAGAACTTAATAATTGTATAATCTCAGATAAATCTATATAAGAGTCTTGTGAACCTAAAATTTTTGAATAAAATTTGCTTGAGTATGAAAAACAGGCAATAACTATTGCTACACTTAGCTGAGTGCAAAAACACTCAGAATGCCCTTGTCGTAGCTGTCTAATAGACTAATAACATTAAAAGAAGATATCTGAACTTAATAGCCGAAAGAGTTCGGATAATGCTTAATAATGCTGATCACGACCAACAACCATCGCTATTGAGTTCGGAGGTCATCAAGAAAGTCGTTAGCTTCTTTTGACTTGATTTCCTTCAAAAAGCATTAACAAAATCTGGTCGAGGTCTGAAGTAAAAACGAACGCAAAAAGGATCGGATGCTTTCTGAAAAGGTGTTGGTAATGTAAAGCAGAATTGTTGGAAAATCCTTCTAGGATCTGTTGCTGGAAATGTGTTGTTTTATATCCCCTTGGTAGGGGCGGGTCAAGGAATTTTTGATAGGGGGGTCCAAACTTTGCCTCAGTGGAATAATTATTGGCGATCATCTCATTGCGAGAATTTCAGTGTTAAACAAGTAGTAAAAAATCAGTTAGGGAGGGGGGTCCGGATCCCCCCTCCGACCCTCCCCTGGATCCACCACTGCTTAGACCCCAGTGATGCATAACCCAAGAGCTGTTGCCTTACTTAAATACCTTTCCATCATATTTTCTATATATTTTCAGTGAGATGGACGTGAGTTCATCGAGTGAACAGGACACGGCAGGTCTGTCCAAGCAACTGAAGGCGGAAAAAGAGAAGGAAAACAAACAAGAAACGAAGGCCGAAAGAAAACCGCGATTTCGACATCTGACGGATGAAATGCTAGAAAAATATAGCCAAGTAAGCGAAGAGTCAGATCTGTATCGAAAACAGTATGAAGAGGCGGTTTACAAAGTTTATGGAACACTTCCCCCTAGAAAAATGCCTCCCAAGTCAGCCAAAAAGAAAGGAGAGTAACGTTCAGGCTATAAACACGATCTGTACACGGTTGCACTAACACTTACAGAACGATTTTGATTAAAATTCCTCATGTGAATAAACCATTTCTTCCATATTTGGTGTGTAAAATACGAATCGATATTTGTTCGTGCACAGGCGTTATGTTACTGTTCCGAGAAGCGAACAGTTCGAGAAAAAAATGTGATCAGTGTGTATTTCTGAAGCTAACCTGCGATCAGGCGTCTTTTTGTGTTAGGGAGGGCATAATTGCAGGCTACTCTGAAGCCAAATGTAGGTTTTGAAGTTTAGTGTCTCTTAAATGTGACTTAATATTCTCACACAAGGCCGCCCATTGTGAAACACCTTTTCTGGAAGCTTTTAAACGTCAAATTGTAAAGGTTAAAAATTTGCAATGAAGAACTTTTCCTGCCGAAGAATGGCCGGGTACCTCAGTTTCAAAATATCGTTACTGCAATTACATTCCTTTACTCGCTTTTTTCGATAACTGTGAAGTAGGCCGCGTGTAGTTAAGTTAGCAGAATTGGCCCTTCGCCGCAGACCTGCATTCAGAAAAAACCTGCATTGTGCACGTTTATCATAATCTGCGCGGTGAGTTCTCCCAGCAAATAGCTCACCCACACGAGGCATAAGCAGATTTAGGGGAGGAGCCGAGGGGGCGCGGCCCCCCTTTTTTCTTGTATTTTCAAAACGTTTTCGTAATCTATCTTCCGAAACGTTAACGTTTCGTAACTTTGATTCAAAAATACGACCACAATCCATCTCCCTAAAAGTGAAGTTTTCATTCGGGGAGTGGGGGGGGGGGGGGGGGGAGTGGGTGGGTGTTTTACTCGTGCCACTCTTTCGGAATTTTCTGGATCCGCCGACCCCTGAAGGGGCATATCGCATGACGATGAGCCTTGCCGCAGCGACAAAATCACTTGTTGTTCGCATGTAGGAGACATCGCATCCCTGCAACATTTTGTCCCTGCGACATATACCCAACGAAGTTCAACGACTTTGCCCCAAAATTCTTGTTGCACGGGCTTAAGGTGATTCCCTAATATTGCACTGCGCATCCTTACTGCGCATAACAAAATGGTGGCCGTAAAAAGGAGCTTCTGCAGAAAGATTCTTAAATGGGGTTGATTGAAGTGTAGGTAGGTCGGTTTTTTTACCAAGATATTTTTAATGTTTCGAAATTTGTATAACGTATAAAGCGTTAGTGTGTCAGTTGTTGAGTTGGACATACCGAGGATGGCTGTTAAACTTGTAATGAGCCACTACATTGGCATTTAAGCTCCCACTCTATCATATATAACGTCCCAATTGCCGTATCTCGATGAACGTTCTTCAAAATATGTTTTCGATGCTGTCTTCCACCTTCCTAGGACCTTCTAAGTTTATGCCAGTTTAAAAACTCGCCCCAGTCTTCTCTCAAAAATCGGAAGAAATGCAGGTTGTGCGCCCCATTCGGCAGCTCTACCGCGTTAACGAGAATAGTGAGAATAGTGTTTACTTTCAATAAAAAAATTAATTGCCCGAAATCTATGGCTAGTTTTCTGAAAATTGAACTAAATATTACGGATTAAGCTATGAATGGTCGAACAGCGCATATCAAACATACGTCTATTTTGGAGGTTACAGTGAAAACAAAATTATCCAATGACATTGTTTTGGTACATAAGTGAATAAACAATAGATTCAAATCAAATGTTGTGTGATGTGTTAAGGAAAACTTGGAGCTTAGTTGTCTAGTTTTGGGTTATGCGCAGCTGTTGCCAGAGAAGCGTAAATAGCCATATTCGCCAGCACTGTCACGTGGAAACGAGCACGGTGACCCCCACTTTTTATTACGTTTTTATAATTTTCTTGACTTGTTGCAACTATGTACCAAGTTTCATTGGAAATCTATGACGGGTTCTTTTACTAGGGAATCACCTTAAAATCATCAAAACACCCGAGGGAGCATGTCGCAACCTCGTTCCCATGATGAGAGATCCTGGGAACGAGGTCTAGCATGTCGCTGCGACATGTTCCGGAGAATAGCCATATTCGCCAGCACTGTCACGTGGAAACGAGCACGGTGACCCCCACTTTTTATTACGTTTTTATAATTTTCTTGACTTGTTGCAACTATGTACCAAGTTTCATTGGAAATCTATGACGGGTTCTTTTACTAGGGAATCACCTTAAAATCATCAAAACACCCGAGGGAGCATGTCGCAACCTCGTTCCCATGATGAGAGATCCTGGGAACGAGGTCTAGCATGTCGCTGCGACATGTTCCGGAGACATGCCACTACATTTTCATGTATGTGTAGGCATTGCGAGTATGTCACTACTTCATGTCGCTGCGAGATGTTCCTGCGTCGTGTCCCCTCCTGTGTAGGCACCTTTAAATTTTACTAATTACTGATTAGCGTCGTAATTAAACAGTCATAATAACTAATTAGCGTCGAATTTAAAAATATTTATTACTGGTTAGCGTCGTAATTAAATGATTCGAATGACTAATTAGTGTCGAATTAAATAGTATTAATTGCCGATTAGTGTCGTGGTTAAACAGTCTTAACTACTTGGCATCGAATTTAACAGCACTAATTACTGATAAGCGTCGTACTTAAATGGCAGGGGAGCTAGTTAGGGCCGGTTGTCGCAAGTCAGAGCCGGCGGGCGCTAACTGGATGGTGACGGCGGCCAATTAAGGCGGTAGGCTGCTAATTAGGGCCGCTAGCGGCTAATTGGCGCCGATTTGGCCCGGATCTGGCTAATTAAGGCGGCAGGGGGGGCTAATTAGGGCCGGTGGTAGCAAGTCAGGGCCCTAGGCGCTAATTGGATGGTGGGCACTAATTGGATGGTGACGGCGGCCAATTAAGGCGGTAGGCTGCTAATTAGGGCCGCTAGCGGCTAATTGGCGCCGATTTGGCCCGGATCTGACTAATTAAGGCGGCAGGGGGCTAATTACTGATTAGCGTCGAATTTAACATTATTAATTACTGATTAACTTCGTAGTTAGAAAACTCTTTAATGAACAATTAAAAAGTTCTAATTTATTTCGATGGAAACAATAACAAGACCTGTAAATAAGCTTGAACTAGCATAGGATATCATCTGCTGTCCATAAAGAAAAATATGTCTATTTATATTAGCGTGTGGGAGACGCAGACTCCGGATAGTCTCCTTCGCAGTTGTTATTAGAGTCGGCTGCGAAGAAGACTGGGCTCCGGATCGAACGGACAGTTTATACACCAAGGTGTATAAATGGTAACCGGCAAAATAATGCCGAGGGTAACCAAGGCATTCAATTCTAACCGCACCGTTTGGGGCACTATGGCTATCCCTAAAAACAAACTATAGCTTGAAAAATAAATGTCTATATAAGAAACATGTGTCTATATTTTGGTGTAACAAGCAACAATCGTAAGAGCCTGTAACGGACTTTCTATTGAAGCTTATGGAGGAAGAATGTGTATGACGTAATTCAAGTACTTGTTTATCAGAAATTTGTTTCCAAATACGGGAATGCATGAATGATGTAAATTAGTTGTTTACCTTATCTCCAAATATGGTTATTTTTTCCTCACAACAAGCTAGTGACGCAAAAGGCGCGAAGATATTGATGTCCAAATATGGTACTGTCTTTCCAGAAGGCTTTGGAAAATTTGCCCTAATTGCTAATTAGCCTTATAATCAGTTTCCAAACTACGTTTTTACTAAAAAGGGTCGAAATTTAATTGTTCTTATAATTAAATTTACTGTTGAAATTTAGCAGTCCCAATTAAATAGTCCCAAGTACTAATTAGCGTCAACATGCAAGTCCTGATTAGACTAATTAATAATTAGTATTTAAATTAAGTAATTTTAATTAATGTGTAAAAGATGCAGCACTCTACAGAATATGTTTATATTTACATATTTTTTCCATTTTAACAACGGTAGACGATCGTGATTAGGTGTATAGTTTATCGTTCATTTGAAATAAGTACAATATTGAGAGAAAGGAAAAGAGAACTTAAGGGGATAATCTCGATTTATGTTATTGCGCAAGAGATCTCTCGTCATAATGTTTCGTTCAACAACAATAGTTACTATCGGGATAGTTCATTCCCTTGGTAACTTAACAGATTCTTCGTCAAAAATACAATCCATAGGCTTTCATCACTTCTTCTTCATAATTTTTCGTTTTCGCTTTGACCGAAAGCCGACTACACTGCCAAGGCTGTCCCGTCACAAACGGGTTTTGTATCAGTTTGCTTTTCCTTGAGTCATTTTCTCCGCTTTTGGAGCTCCCGTTTTCGTTCCCCATGGTCAAGGTAGAGTGGCTTTCCTTCCATCTGGTGTGGCTTGGTTTCAAGACAACAGCCGACTTTCCTTGGAAACTTGAATAACATCCATGGACAGGAAAGACCCCATAGGCTTTTAAAACAGCGTTTTCAAATTGCGATAGTTTTTTTTCTGACTGTTCCACTGGTGCGTCATTAGTCTGGTGAGTGGTGTATCTTGGACACTTCATCGCCAACATAGCAATCTCTATCTAGCAATTGCAGGATACGTGTGTGATTCTACTTGTGTACCTATATTATTTACTGCCTCAAACGTCAAAACTCTCTATTATATATTAGCGCATGAAAGCCCTCAATTCTCACCACACCCTGTTACCATGGCATCGGCACATGGCGGTCATCTTTAAGGGATTAAAATGTTACTTTCTTTCAGCAACAAGAACAGACACAAAAAAATATCAAAGTTGAAAAAATAAAAAACGAACGGCATCAGACAGCGCATTGGTATTGAAAGTTAAACTTTTATCGGCCGCGATGAAAGCGTTGGTATTTACTCGTTCGTGGCTTCGATATTTCATCATCAACATGCCTGCTGGCCTCGAAAAATATCGGACTTCCGGTTTAACTGCGCATGCCTAGCAGGAAGGTACGAAGACTAATTTTTTCTAATACAGCGAATTAACCGGAACTGTTGTCGGCGAAAGTATTTAATTAATTAGCTCTAATTACTAAATGCCGACGAAATTAGTTGGTCCCTATTGCTAGTCATCGCCGAAAAATATAAACATTCTCGCAACAAATTTAGCGGGGTTGTACCGGAATTGTTGTCGGCGAAAGTAATTTTTTCAATTACTAATTAATTAGCTCTAAGCCGAGAGGAATAATGCCCCGCGGTTTCTAGGGCATCAGCAAAACAGATGAAATAAACATTCGCGCAACAAAGTTAGTGGGGGTTGTTGTTTTCTCTTTTTCTTTTCAAAACAACTGAGTTACATAATTAAGATTTCTCTTAGCTATTGCCCAATACGTTTGGCAAAATTTGATTTCCATGGCAACAAACAGAAAAGGTACATTAACCATTTAATAGCAACCATAATGGTTAATAACAGACAATAAGTTAGAATTCAATCAATCTGAAGGACTTGGCATTCAGTCACTTTTTGTTTATTTTTCATTCCCTTCTTGTCATTCTACGGTTTGTTCGATTTCCAAAAAAAACTAGCCCCGAAAGTCATGGAGATAAATTAACTTCAACTAGTGTCTCGACTTAAATTTTATTCGCTCCGTTTCATTCAATAAGTCTCCAGGACTCGAAAGACAATATGGAATTAAAAGTAAAGGTACAAGGCTATATATATATTTAGGAAAAATTCTTTCGTACTCTCATTACAACAGTTGTGTTTTACGCAAGAGATCTCTCGTCACAATGTTTCGGTCAAAAAACGGTTACCGGGTTAGTTCATTTCGTTGATAAGTCAACGACTCCCCTTTGGGGTCTTTCAAAAAAAATCTCTCAAAAATAGTCCATTCGCTTTCAGTACATCTTCTTCATATTTTTTCGTTTTAATTTCGACCGCACTTAGAGCAGTCTGCCAAGGCTGTCCCGTCACAAACGAGTTCTGCATCAGTTTGCTGTTCATCGAGTCATCTTCATCGCTTTTGGTGCTCCCTGGTTCATTCTTCAGGGTGAAGGTAGAGCCCCTTCTTTTCCATCTGATCTGACTTGGTTTCAAATCAGCATATTTCCATTGGGAACCTCCATGTATAGGGACGATTCCATAGGCTTTTAAAACAGCGTACTCAAAGTGTGATTGGTTTTGTTTTGACTGTTCCGTTTCTCTATCATCGTATTGGTGAGTGGTGGGGCTTGGATGCTTTATCGTCAACATGTTCTAGACTAAGCAAAATACTTCAATGTGAGCTGGAATTATAAATCATTTACTGGGCAAAAGTCAAATCTCCCCATTAAAAATTAGCATATTTTCGTAATTCCTTTTTCGGGCATTCAATTCTTACCCCGCACTGTTACTATGATTACCGAAAAAACAAACAACAACAAGTTCTGGAAGAGCGGAGGGAAATGACGGAGATGAATTAGCAACGGAATAATGTCTCGCGGTTACTTGTTTGTTTTTTTATTTTCCAGTAATAACAGAGATATTTCCTAGTGTAAAAGATATGCCATTTGGTAATCGCTCAATATGTTTCAATAATATTGATTGCCATGGCAACTGAATAAGCAAAGGCACATAATAGCAACTATGATTGTTGATAACAAACAATAAACTACAATTCATTCAGAAGGACTTTTAAAGTTGGCATTGAGCTTTCACTCATTTCATCCACTTCTTCTTCTTCTCATTCTCATTCTTCTTCTCATACGGATTGTGTTACTTAGTTGTTATGAAAATGGTTTTTATTCGCGCTTCACGGGGATCCGGGCAATTTTTTTTACGGCACGATTACTAAGTTCGCGTAGCCTGCGCGTAGCTGGCGGGATTCGCGGCGCAGTTTTTGGGTACGCCGGCTTTGGAGTGGCGAAGCCGCGGGGGGATTGGTGAGGAGTCGAGTCGAGTTTCCACTCGCGCGTCTTCTCGCGGGCTTCGCCCGCGAATGCTGAGTAGCTCGAACCCTCAAACCCCGCCGTCTACGCAGGCTATATAGCTAAAGCTCGTGGTGCTTGGACGACAAGAGCGTATTTAGTTGTCGTGACGGTCATATTTGTTTATTTTCGTGCGGTTGTTGACTGTGAAAAGCCGCAGAAGTGCAAGAAGGGCGAAAATGGTTAGTGTCGAGACCACAAATACGTAATTACGGAAGAGCTACTTGCTCGAGTTGCTCAACTTCCGGTAGGGTCCGCAGTTTACCGACTTCACTAGGATCAAATAAGACGCATGCGCAGACGTTTTGCAGCGGTTTTAATTACAGGTATCCAATTAGTCTCCTTCGTTGCGTGGCATCCCAAAAAACGGCTGCGAAGGAGACTAGAATCAAATTGATAGAGGGGGTAAGTTTCTAAAGAAACTGTGGTGCTGCGTCGGTGGGAAGTATAACAATATAATTTGGTTTTATCAACTGGGTTGATAATGTCAATTGGCCACCGTAAAGAGATTCAAGTGCTGACGTTTCGAGCGTTAGCCCTTCGTCGATTCGCTCCGACGCACTAGTAATAATAATAATAATAATAATAATAATAATAATAATAATAATAATAATAATAATAATAATAATATCCAAACACCTCGAAGTTCGTTAAAAAATGCTCCGCTGCGGGTCGTATTTTCAACTCTCTTCTCGGTGTTTGGATATCCTGATGAAACACACACTCTCTCTCGTGTTTGATATATTACTTCAGGGACTACCGAAACATAATCTAGATATATCCATCTTTGCACAGAGTAGGACAGGAGAATTTTCCGTCTTAGCTAAATTCGAATGTCAGTGCAGGAAGACCACACCAACCTCGTTCCCGGAGTCCTCAGCTGGAGACCCGGGGAACGAGATTGGGACCACCCAATAAGTTGGCCTACATGTTCAACAAAAGTTCAGATGAAATGTTAAATGACTCTTGTGTGCTACTTTTTGTCCGTTCTGAGCCATTTAAGGCGTCATTTCGCGAGATAATTTATCGACCTCTCCCTCGCCTCGCCTGTGCTGGAGAAAAATCAAATGAAACTCTCGTTCTCCATGCGTTCCCACTAGAACATTTTCTGGCTGTTTTTCCGGTTTACTCGTCGATTCCTGTTGTTTGTTTTGTTGTTTTCACGCTGGGTATCAAGCCATTCATGTGAGACCTTATGAGAGCTGCTAAATCGCCCAGAAAAATGACGATTTACCTCTCTGGCGAGCTCCAGCAGTCTTTTCAACGTGTTCGTGCTAATCACGAGTGAAATTATGGGCAGTACGGGTGCGCCATGCAACATCAAGGGCTTATTTCCATGTCGGCGACCTTGAATGGTGTCTCCACGTACCGCAGTTTCTAGGTTAAATAATAATCATCGAAAATGTATGGCAAACAAATAAGATGTATAGGTTTTAGCGAGAACCTCGAATTTTGTGGTCCAACGCGCGCGTTCTGCATTGAAACGCTCGCTTAACTTGAACGCGCGCGCGCAGTTATCTTTTAGAATGGTGACGTTTGCCGCCATTATGACCACTCAGTAACCGCAGCAACAGTTTAGTAAAGAACTGTTTCCTGACGTTCATTGCAGGCAAGATAACATTGTTTTAAAGCTATCAAACTCAGCAAAATGGAAAGGGTTGAACCACATGTGAGAGCTCGGCAACCTGAGGCGCGCCCAGCTGTCAGGTACGATATTTTACAGAATCTTCTCCGCTTTTTGCGCGCTGCCATGAAAAGCCGTTAACACAAATAAGCGTTGACCGGGCCACCAGTATCATCTTGAAAAACCGAGGCAAAAATTCACAGAAAGATTCTTTCCGTTGAGTCAAGCTCGCAACTATTGTGTTATAACGCATAAACCTGAACTGTACCTGAAGTGTACGCACAAGTCAGGAAAAAAATTGTAGTTGGCAAGTTTTAAACTTAATTGAAAGTAACAAATCGCAATACAAACTACATATTAACAAGGAATACAGATTCTGTCTGCTAACAGCTGCTTGAAAACAACTGGGAAATATTTAATAAAAACAATTTTTCGATGCAATCTACCAGAAGAATGCTACTATAACTTGGATCTTTTCTGGATTACCAAACCAATCGAGCTTCTGGCTCAGGTAGTTGTTGTGTAGGCATGTTCTGTTGAAAAGATAACGTTTATGGTCGTTTTAAAGTTTATTGCGAGCAATCTCTCTTTTTGCTCTAAACTCCATGGGTCTCCGTGAGAAAAAACGCAAAAAAGTGAACTAGCACGATAAACGATTGGCGAGCAACCTTCCTTCCACTTTGAAAGGGGATATGACCCTGGGAACGAGGTTGAAAGGTTGAGTGGCTTGGTTACGTTCGTCCCCGCGGCATTTAGAGAAAACGAGAGATTGTTCGTTGTCTACATCAGAGTACGGTTGTGGGAGGCGCGATTGCCTAATGGTTAGCGCGCTGGACACCGGAGTACGGGAAGGGTTCGAACTCGGACCGTCCGATCCGTTGTGTTCTTGGGAAGGACACGTAACTCTCACTGTGCATCTCTGTACTCAGATGTATGAATGGGTACCGGCAACATAATGTGCTGGAGGTAACCCTGCGATGCAATCTAGGGAGGGGGGGGGGGAGTAGAAATACTCCTAGTCGCTTCATGCTACAGAAACCGGGATAATCTCCTGGCCTGATGGGCCACTAGGCCAACATCAGAATAGTTGTTCTCTTCTTTTTGCGACCCGCATATTAAACAAAAATACTTTTTAAAGCGAATTCCAATTACTTAAGCCGGCTAAATGAGGGGGAGGTTTTCCTGGAAATGGTTACACTTGCAGTATCATGAAAAAAATGCCTTAGCACGAACATGAAGAATTTTGTCTTTGTTCTTCTCAAAAAAATAGCGGTGATTTAGACTTGGATTCATTGGATGATATACTTCTACCTACTCCACCTCCCATGGAAGAGGAAGGAATATGGAAATTGGAAAGAAAATTCGTCAAAGACAAGAAGACAAATACTGTGAAGATACACATGATCTGGGTGGTATGTAATCAATCAATCATTCGTTCGTTTATTCGTTCGTTTGTTCGGTCGTTCGGACGCTCTCTTGCTCGTTCGTTCATTCGTTCGTTCGTTCGCACTCTCACCCGTTCGTTCGTTGGTTCGTTAACTCGCTCGCTCGCTCGCTCGCTCGTTCGTTTGCTCGTTCGTTCGTTCATTTGCTCACTTGCTCGTTTCTTGTCCAATACATACTCGAGGGCCGTACTGGGAAAATATCAGCTCAGATCTAAGGTCTTTTCAGTACGGACAAGTATCGACGGGAACACGCTTGGGTTATAAAGGATTAGCTACACTGCAATGAAGCATTCTGATTGGGCAATTTTAGTTGTTGACCTTCTTAGCTGTTGAATCGTGTAATAATGGATGGTATTTAAGACCAAATGATATGAGGTCATGATGGGCCTGTTACAACTGTCATCTGTTGAATGACAGATATCTGTTCTGATATCTTCAATTTCTCATGTCTTCGAGTATTCAGTGATGGAAGTTGTATGTATTTCAAAAAATAGAATGTGTTAGAGGACCAAGCCGTTCTTCCAGATGTCATAACGGATCCTGCGGCCCGAGACAGAGAAAGACTAAGGGAGGGTGAGTAGATTGTAACTTCAAGGGTTATGGATGATGGTATACACAGCATGAAAAGATAACTTTACTACTATTTAAGCTGGTGCAAACGTCTATTTTAAGCAGCTTTAAGCTACCTTTGCGTATTTCAATGACGACCTTCACACCAGCTTTGCATTCATGTCAACTCTCCCGGAATCTCCCGGATTATCCGGGAGTTTCCCGGGTACAGCATGAATCTCCCGGTCTCCCGTACGGGTCACCAAATCTCCCGGGTACAAAGGAAAATGCTTGAAAATACGGGTTTTTACTCCAATACGTGACGCATTTTTGTAGATGAATTGGCAGAGCTCTATTTTAACTCCGTTTTAAGGACTGAGAGGAGGCATCTTGACGCAAAATTGGCGGTCTCCCGGATTTCAATTTGTTTAGGTTGACATCTCTGGCTTTGCACTCGTATTTAAAGTTCCCGTTATGAAGACTACAACTTTAATTGGTGGCTAGTTTACATCAACTTTACGCACAGTAGCGTAAATGTGGGTTTAACGAGCAAAAAGTTGGATATTTAAACCAGCTTTAATTTTCGCTAATCTCTTTTTCGTGCAGGAAATTGAGTGTTGTGACTGAAAGAGGTTAAAATGAATATAAGTTAATGGTGCGAAAACTGAAAGAAGGAAAACATCATATGATTCAGTTCGAATCCTCTGTTTGGATAGATCGAGTAAACAAAATATATTTGACATCAGTCTCTTTTGAATTCTCTACAAAGAGCGTATTGAAAATCCATTTGAAGAAGAGCAACATCGGAGACAAAAAGAAGAGGAAATGTGGAGCCTCAAAGAAGAGAAACGGCTGTGTTCCGCGTGAGTATCAAATGCAGAACTGCTTTATTACGTGTTTTATTAGATTTCGGGCGCATTGGGACAATTCTGAAATAACTGAATACTGTACTTGGAATATTAGACGGTAGTCGCGTTCTTCTTCCGCTTTCAGAATGAACGGAATATGAACGGAATACTATTCCGTTCATTTTGCTCCTGATAGCAGAAAAAATGAAGTCAACTGATGAACAGAACGAACAAACAGAATACAGAATGCGTTCTTTTAGTTTTGGGATAGGTTTGGCGGGAAATAAGACGCGGCCGCCCGCCCCAGCTGCAGGTCACAAGGCTCGAAAAATTGGAATGGAGTATAAAAATGTTGCATTTCTTTAACACAGTTAATGCGAGTGTTCTCGAACTAAGCTTTATTCTTTCAGTGGTACTATATAATAGGTATTATGGCATGGTATGTTTGGAGTTACTCAAGGAATAAAGTTGAAAAGCTTCCCCAACAAAGACCGACAACCCCGTGTATGCGATCATACTTTCGGCAACGTCCTGCACTACGCTGACGACATAAAACAGTCAGTATTATATGCATTGAATTAATTTTTCATCGTCTTTCTTTAAAATGTTTCTGGTAATTGCGGCTAACCAGAATATCAAGTACATAGCCAAAACAGATCTTAGTTTACGGACAACGCTTAAGCCATGTTGCAACATCTCCTATTACCTTTAATTGCACAGACACAATAGTTCAAGCGTTTACTTACGTGACCTCCGCCACCAGTATTCCCTTTTCAGAATATGTGTCGTTTTGGGAATTGATATTCCGTGTATTCTGTTATTCCTAAACCGGAAGAAGAATAGATAGAATAGGCCCAAAAAATGTGCCATTCATCACAACAGTTTACGTTAAAATTATTGAAACTACAGAGTCTAAAATTGACTTGCGTTGCACGTGCCGGATTGCTCTGTCCAATCACGTTGAAGGTGCTGTTTTATCAGCCAATCAGATGCGAGTAGTTCCCTTACGCCGCTTTTCTGTGGTATCTACTTTCCCGCGCTTTTTATGGCTCCCGCGTCTACATCCACTTCCGACTGTTAATAATCAATCGGGATCAGTCGGGCAATCTACCCGGGCCACATCGATGCACTGCATGCACCACCCTCACTCCCCTAAGAGTTAATGTTTTAATTTGGATTGAGTTTTCTTGTATTATTTTTTCAAAGCTTGAAGAGAAAGAGGTATGACTTTCCCAAAGCGGCCAAAACTATGCCAGATAAGGTAAGGGTTATTACTAACAGCGAGGAAAATCAATAAAGTAATATACACATCGCAGCCTTTAAAAATTATACTGTAGTACACATAAAAAATAGCCTCTACTTGGCGCGAAAATATGCACTGATATTTGTCCGTGGACATTATCTTTTCCCAGAAGCAAACAGTTTTCCAATAGAGAAGCTCCAGGAAAACTGTGATCTTCGATCGAGGAACAGATAATGTGATTGCCCGCGGACAAACGTGGGCTCTGGAATTAATTATAAGGTCTCGAACCCGGATCTCCCAATCCGAGTCCAGCTCACTAGTCTAACCACCACAGCGCCTTCCAGTAAAACTCTCTTTATAATACTACAATGATATGAAACCCAAAACAAACTCTTCAGTCGCTAATTATAATACGACCAAGTGTCTTTGTTCACATAATAACCACTACATTTTGACGAGCTGTTCTAATTGTCCCCGTTTCAGACGTGCAGCGACTGTGTATCGCATTGGTATCAATACAAAAAGGACGAGAAACACATCAAGGTCAGAGCTAAAACGGTTAATTACACTCCTCTTTCCTGCCTAGGTTTCTGCCCTGCTACGTCACGATATTCTAAGTCTTTATTGCGACGAACCAAATTACCCTTAAAACGTAAGAAACCTAAAACTAATAGTTGAAGTGCACCTAACCCCAAAATATTTTTTTTCGCTAGAATAAACCTTTGCACCAATTTGAAACGCACTGCATCATCTGCATGTTTACCAAGACTTGACGCGATGCAAATCATTTTGAGACGTCAAATCAGGAATAGACCCACGCCCCTTCTGACTCGGTCGTGGAACAAATGATGCACAGTTTTTCATAACGTTTGAATGCTATAAATAGCCAGAATTTGGTAAAAAGGTGCAATGCGTTTCAAACTGGTGCAAAGATATATTTTAGCAAAAAAATAGTTTGGGGTTAGGTGCACTTTAACTAAGTAAGAAAAACAGCAAAGAGGTGATACTAAACCAAAAAGGAGCAAGAATGGTTAAGGATGGAGAAGATTGAGACGGATTAGAAATAACGAATTTGAAAAATTTAGGCTAACTTTTTCAAAAATTATGCACAAGATGGTAAGACAGTTACGAGACCGCTGTTCAATGGGAGTGTTCTCTCTGGATACCCTACGCGATTTTTACGATTTTTAGTTTGGTTTAATCGTAGACCTGAAACAAAAAACAAAGAATTAGTTGGGACCCTTTTAGTGGTTTTTATAAAAAATTCAGACAATCATGCTTGGAGCATTCAATTATAAGAAGAGGCGACTTTTGTTAGAACTGCAGTCTTTATATTTTAACAGGCCTGCAACAATTGCACAAAGCGAAGAAAGGAGAAAAGGAAGCGAAAACTAGCCAAGGAGCTTGAAGTTGAAGATGACGCTTCGCCACCAAAAAGATCCAAGACTGGAAGGACCATCAAAGTACCTCGACGGTTCTGTAAAGGACCCGAGGGACGTCAGCTCTGAGGGGCCATTATGGGGCTCACTGGGGGGAGGGATAATTATTGGGCCATTATTGCAAGAAACGATGGGAGTATACAAATGGTAAGTACGTTTCATTGCAGACATTTCAAGTAGATGCCGCTATGCTGACCTGCTATACAGTCACTAGGCATTTTCATCAACCAACTTCTAAAGGGGCACCTGGACTTTGCATCTTTTGTCAAAACGAAGCTCAACTTACACCAAGGACACCAAGATGTTACCCAAAGGAGGGCAAAGTGCGATTAGATTTTTAGTGATTTATACAAGACAAGGGCAGTTTGCAAACATAATTACCTCATGTCTGCGTAACTACCGTACGTGGACCCGTTCAGTCATTTTAACAAAGCTGGGCCATTTATTTTAGGTTTCCATTAATGTAAATACCAGTCTTTCGGCCTTTGACTGCGGAAGATCTACTGTGTTTGTAGCCTACAGTGCATGAGACGTATAATTAACGGCAATTTTTAACTGTAGACACATCATTTCATAATTTTAGCTGCAACGATTCTTGCCCCAACATGCTGCGTATTCTTCTAAAAATCTTGTATTCTTAATGCTTTTTGCTTTACACAACAAATTTTTATTCAGGGAGGAGCTGGGAGGGGTCGGGGAGGCTCCGTCTCGATTGTCCTTTCCCATTTTGACAGAAAAGGTGTTCCCTTTCCACTTAATGATAGAAGAATTAGAAACACTGCATCCCATCTCTGGGAATGACAGTTTTCCACAGAATATCACCCTGTCTCCTTCCCCTGGTTCAATAGATGATTCAGTGTGAAAAGCACAAATATCACATTTCATCTTCTTGCGCTATCGCGCTGGGAATGAATTCTACAAACTGACCACTGCTTGTGGCCTGGGAACTGGGAACTAGTCAGTACCGTCAGTATCATTCTCGTCCCCAGAGCCGCTTGTCCCTCTTAGCTGGCTGGGCCTGTGCACGAGAAACAAGTGGCTCTGGGGACACACGATTTGATTCGCTGAAATCAAACAAAAGGAAGTCCAATCACATCAGCCGTTTTAAACTTGCTAACGATAAAGGATTTTAAAACGGCTGATGTGATTGGCCTCCTTTTGTTTGATTTCAGCGAATCAAATCGTGTGTCCCCAGAGCCACTTGTTCCTCGTGCACAGGCCCAGCCGGCTAAGAGGGACAAGCGGCTCTGGGGACGAGAATGCGTCAGTATTCGGTCAGCGGAATTTTTTACATTAGGCGAAGGCCTGGTGACTACCACTATTTTGGCGTCCTTGACAGCAAATCTTCGCAAATTGCATTGTGTAGCTTCTCTTAGCTCCTCTGTTAGTTTTTGCACACTTTATTCATTTAACATGCCACGAAAGGCCCTTACTTGCACTGTAGAATTAGATATCTATCAGGTAAGCCGCCGATCTAGTTAAATTCCATTCAGAATACGAAATATAAAGGGATGCATGGTACAGAAATCCTTGTAATAGTAGGTTTACAAGTACCACCGTTACAACTGTTGTCGTGTTGTTGTTTTTATACAGATAACCTGTCCAGGGACACGGCATTTAAACGACAGAAACATGCTTTTTCTGTCGGTTTGTATTTTGGGACAAACGAAGCGAACCAAGTCAGTGTTTGCTTCATTTCCTCTTGCATTGAACGAAAGGTTGTATTTTGAGAGGGTGAGTGTGTTTGATCGATTTAATTTTTGAAAGCATCAAAACTTTCAGCTCAGCTGTTTCTGCGTATAAATAATTAAAAATCTTGTTTCAAATTCCCATTGTTAAGCTAATAATTCATCCCGGTCATGAAATTCCTTCTATTTTTCGCAGACGTTTGTGAATGCAAGAGAACCAACACATGTTATGGGAATTTTAGAAGGTAAGGAAACATTGAGCTAGATTTTGTAGCTCCTTATTTCCACATGTTTCCAAAAACAATTGTTTTACTTTCATATTTTGCTGATTTTGCAGATGAGCATGTGTTATTTGAACTTGTACAGTACTCAGATGTTTTCAGAGGCAAGTTAATTTCATTTGACCAAGAACACTTTGTTATTTGAAGACGTTTGCTTTAAATTCTCCCAACTGATTTCTATACATTTCTTGCAATGGGCCATTCCATTTAATATCCACCCACCCCTCTATTGAGGGACTTGTGGTCTGCCCCCCTCAGAAATAGCTCTTGAAGACCCCCTCAGGAAAGCAAGATCTAAGTGCCAACACGTTCCCCCTACAGAAATATGGAAGAGATCAAAGCCACTGACATAGCTGATCCCCCCCCCCCAGAAATTACTTTTGAAAACCCCCTCCCCCCTCAGATTTCCCATCCCCTCAATAGTGGGTGTGCAGATATTAAATGGAATGGTCCAACGTTGGTTTTGAGAGTTAGGTGCTTCATTAAAACAATATAATATAATATCGAAGGTAATTATATGTGATGGCTTGTCTGGTTAAGCGGTTGATGTAAAGATTGGGAAATACATGTTAGATTGTCTGCTTGTTTATCTTGGCAGTGGATGTAAAGAACGACAAATACATGCCATGAATTAGTCTTTATAGGTATATATAATTATTTGGAGGCTTGTCTGGCTATTTTGGCTTGGCAGTGAGTAAATGAGTCAAACAAGCCAGCTTGTTTGGTGTATGAAGGAAAGTGGCCAGAGTTTTCCAAATTTCATTAATTTTTTTGTGACTTCTTTTATCTGGAAGGTGGGAAAGTCTTGGCTCGCTATGAGCAATCTGCTAGAGAATTTCTTTATCCGACACCAACCTTGACTGGCAAGGATGGCATGGAAAGGGAACTGTTACTTGGTCGTACGGTGCATTTTACTGTAAGTCTGTGAGAATTTGTTTAATAGAAAAAAAAGAGCATTTGGATTAGTATGGAAAGGAAAGAGGAAAAGGGGGAACAGGGAAAGGGGGACAGGGAGAAAGGGGGAGCAGTATTGAGGACAACATGCTTCAGTCTGGTAGCACGTGGAATCCTGGTACATACATGTGCATGTTGGAATACCACTGACTACAAAAAAATGCTGGTGCTCTTTGTTGTTAACCCCATTAAATATCGTTTAACTGCATTATAGTATTATACTTCTACTTGCAACTCCATCTAATTTTATATTGTGCTTATTGTAACCAATGTTATTTGAAATTCCAGGGGATTGATCCAAAGTTGGAATTTTCCTCAAATTCTGCAATTCAAGAGACAACTGTCCCAGGAACTTATGCCGAGCTCACTAGTGTTCGGCCCGATGAAGAAACTGTATCTGATTCGGAGGTAAAGTCAAGTGTACTGTATCAAATCTTGGCCGAATGGGCCACTAGGCTTACATGCAGGGTTGTCAATAAGATTTGAAGAATGCGGAGATATTTTGAAAGTAGATGGCATTGGGGTCCCTTTTGTGAAGCGTTTTTGTATTGACCAATTTTTTCCTGCTTATCTCCGTCAAATTGTAGCCGGCGAAAATGTTTAAGTAGGCAGCGATATCACCGGTTGCCAGCACTTATTGACAACCCTGTTACATGCAGACTTAACTGTTCTTTTTTACTTAGCTCTCACAGTACATTTCTCCACCCACGTGTATACCGGTAAATGGGTACCAAAGTGAATACTTAGGGTTAACCATACTGATAACCGTGTTTAAATAAAGTATTCATTCATTTTTCATTCATTCATGTAATAGCCTAGCAATCCAACCGGAGTTTGGGGAGTGAAGATTATGATCAAATGGTTTCCTTATTGAGTTATTATTTATAGTTGACTAGTGCTGCTCTTTCTCAGACTGATGACAGTTCAGAGACTGAAGAAGAACTCATTTTAACGCCTGCTCCTCGACATCACAACCACAGTCTTCATGCTAAGGAGTACCACTGCATTTGTGAATGCCCCCGACGACCAGAAAATACTGGGAGAGTAACCTTAAGATCTAGGTCACTGTCCCCATCACGCAGACCAAAGTCTGCCACGCCCTCCATCAGACCTCCATTTAAGGCAGGGAAGGCAGATGAGAAGATCATCTCACGCCGGGTGTTTTTAAATCCTGGACGGTCGAGGCCAAAGAGCAGAGCAATTCCTTTAGAGGGGGACCCTGGTAAGAATGATAATAATCGATAACAATAATGCAGATAAATGTTATAATAATGCTTTTGCTATTCTTCACTTTTTAACAGAAAATTCGTTTTCGGCCGTTTTGTAAAAGTAATTGTAATCATAACAAACTACCAAACAACGCTTAAAAATTTTCACTTCAAAGCCACTTTAACAAATAATAACAAACGAAAGAAAAATGGTTGCTTTCCTTATGTTTGAGATAACAAACTTTTGCAGCCGTAATTAAAACTTGTGAGAGATTTTGTTTGCCACAGTTTGACAGGTAGACTGTTCTGAAGTACTGTGTTGCTTTAAGCTGAAACTTTGTGCCTATTGGAGTTGGTGCAGGACAGTGCAACAGCCAGTTTCAGACTACTACATTGTGTAGACCCATAAATTTAAAGAAAAAAATCAACGTTTCTTTTTTAAAATACTAAGTACATCTATTTTCCTTGTGTATAGCACCTTGCCCAGACTGCAGAGTCCCTCATAAGGACTGTGTTGTTTGTCAAGCATACCTAAAAGTGTATGGCAAAGACTTTCTGAAGTATCGGTTTGGTCGTGTACTGCACAGGAGAACAACCTCAACACCAGCCTACACCTCCTTTGTATCTGAACCACCAAGAGTCCGAGCTCGTCTACCTGACGACGACCTGCTTAACGAATCAAGGGCTTATAGCGAGCCTATACCCAGGAGCAGGAGAATATTTCCACGGGAACCCAGTGGATACGACTCCTATATTGCACCTTCTAGCCGAGAGATTCGTGACCGGGTGGAGAAATCATTGAGAAGACATTCCCCAGCTCCTGTGAGTAAATTGCAATTTAGAAGTTAAATTTATAGGTTTTTCGTTATTGGCTGAGGTTCAAATGAAGTAGAAATTTGAACATTCTTACACACATCTAACATGTCTGCACCTCAATTTCTAATTGTTGATATGTAGTTGAAAAATTTTCCTGTCAGCAGCACTCTCATTGGCTAATTGAAACAATAAAACTGTTTCCCACCAAAAGTTTCCGAGTGGACAATTTTGCAATATCTGACATCTGTGGAAAACAGCCCACATGGCATTGTTGCTTGCAAATGTTGAATGAGACCTGTTGTTGCATGGCTTGTTACATAAATGTTTCCCTCGGGATCAGTCGTTAATTGTTTTATGTGAATTTGCTGTTTACAGAAAGGGTGCACAATATAATGTATACCTTATTCCTGTTTAGATCTTTACACATGCATAGGTAATGAGCATGTTTTGTTGGATCTCTTTCAGACATACAGCTCCAGACGATTTGTAGAATTGTCAGATTCTGAGAATGAGGACAATGACAGTTTACTTTCTTTACAGGAACTAAGGTAAGAGCAGTGTTGTGTGTAATTGCTTAATCAGCATTGTGCAGTGTAATTAACTGGTCATCATCAAAGGTTATATATATAGTGCACAGTCATCACTAGCCTGCGAACACAGAAGGATTTCTGGCTTTTGTTGAACACAGCCGAAAAAAAAAAACTGTGTTTTCCGGCGGGTGATACAAAAGCCATGAACCTGTCTGCGTTCTGCATTCCCTATTATATGCCGTGGAAAGGCGTGGCTGCAAATAATATGTTTTCCTGTGAAAGGACATGAGTTCGACTAAGTCACCATTTTGTCTGCCTGATTACAGTTGGGATTTCATTAGATATTGGCAAATTTTGGTCGGCCATTGTCCAATGCCTGACTGTTATTTGCAGTCCTGGAAAGGTGTGGGTGTTACAAACTTAAGTTAAACAAATCAATAAAATACATAACTTTATTTTGTTTTGACCCATAAAGTATATAGTACTGAGTATTAAATGAGGCTAAATGGAATTTAGGCAAGGTTAAAACTAAGCCAATGCAGCGGCTGCATTAATATTATGTGGGGGGTTCCAGGGAGGTTTACAGGGGCACTGCCATGTGCTTTGCTTCACTGCCTGCTAGCTTGCTCGCTTTGTTTCCCTCCCTCCCTCCCACAGTCTTGGTAAGTATTCATTCCACACACTGGTTCTTCAGTGTTGTGTTGACAGGTGCCTTGGAGGTGGGCTGTGGCTCGGTTGCCATGGTGACCTCCTTGCTGCTGAGGAGATTGCTGCTCTCCTCTGTCGCTACCTGTACGGCACCTACCCTCCAATACTTCAATTGGCTTCAAGTTTTAATTAAAAAAAAACACTTGTACTGGTACTTTGTCTTGTTTGTTTCAACCAAATGTAACAGTATTGGAACTAATGATGGAACTAATTTGCACAAGTTTATAAGATTTTTTCGTGTACTTTTTCGTGTGCACAGGCCCCCGTGTTTAATTACTGTAAATCTCACTCTTTTCAGATCTGAAATAAACGATGCCAGGCTGGAATCTTTAGATAGATCATTTGATGACCCTGAGCACCCTACACTAGGAACTAGACTAGATAGAAGGTATACTAATTACACAGTCCGTTGCATCTAACCATGAACATGTGAGGAAAACATGTTTTAATTAGGTATCAAATGTTGCATATTTGTTTGTCAAATTTCAAAGTTTAAAACAATGTCAGGCCATTTTTCACATGAAAGTGTTAGGGTGATGAATAAATTTTATGCTTGCACATATTTGGCCAGGGAAATTATATAGCAAAAGCTTTATTAAACTTCAGTGTCAAGCCTTGTGTTTTTGTCAAGCATATGAAACTGATCCAGATCTTTATTATTATTATTATTATTACGTTAATACATTATTACACATTACTGCATTACTTGATCACTACATTACTACGTTACTACATCACTACATTGCTACATTACTACATTCACAATGTTGATCCAGATCTTTACAGAAAAAATAATAACTAAAAGTAATTTCATGTGAAGCCGAGACACCAGACAAAGGTTGCACCTGTACATGCTTACGGCTTGCAGAGCATAAAAGTGTAATAATTGTGCCTTTTGTTTATTCTGTTTTATTCCAGTGGCTTAGTAAAGTGAATCTGTAAAGTTTTTTGTCATGTTCATGGAATCAAATTTATCACCAGTACATACTCTTCTGATCGCTTGTGCAAAAAGTTGCCTAACATTGCTTTAACTTCGAAATCTGACAAACAAACATGCAACATTTGATAGCCAACAAGAATATTTTTCCTCACATATTCATGCGTTGATGCCACCAGAAAGTTGTATTTAACTATTTACTAATGCATAACTCACAAGGGCCATTACTCGTAAATTATGTTGTCCATGAAACTGCAGTTAGTCAGTTATACCCCAAATAGAGGGGGTAAGTTTCTAAAGAAGCTGTGTCGCTGCATCAGTGGGAAGTATAACAATATCATTTGGTTTTATCAACTGGGTTGATAATGTAAATTGGCCACTGTAAAGAGATTCGAGAGCTGACGTTTCCATAGCTCCGACAAAGGGCTAACGCTCGAAACGTCAGCTCTCGAATCTCTTTACGGTCGCCAATTTACATTATCAACCCAGTTGATAAAACCAAATTATATTGTTATACCCCAAATACACTTGTCGCAAGATTTAAGTTGGTATATACACATATTGAGTCTGTGCATCTAGTCCCACTATTAACTTTCTTTGGGACTTGTTACAGAGACCACAATATGTAGCTACAGGGACTTGTCTCGGGATTTCCCTTGTGTGTGCCTTCTCAATGGCAAATGTTCCTGGATTATGGATAGAGGTCTTGAATAATCATAGCGAGGGTCCTTGTCTTGTGTTATATATTGGAAAGGGCCCTTAAATTTTCGTTCTTTGACATATCTCCAGAATAAAAAATCTTATTCATCAATAACAGGAATTCTTTCTTGTGTCAAATTTTCAGCCTACGAGGTTATTGACATTCAAGTTATACAGAAATTCACTGTTCTTCTGTGCGAAGGTGATTAATCACATTTTCTTGTCATAATTTTGGGGTATGGTAAATTACCATCAATAAGTGATCAATATTATTTTCTCAAGGATTGGTTAGTTTAACTAGAAAAGTTTTAGTAAAAACTAGTTCAGATTTCATCACTGCAGCATAAGATAAACACATCAGCTTTCAGAGGCTTGTAAAGGTGTGGGTTTTTATTTAGCACATATATATTAAAGAATTTTCAATTATTTTTGCAGCATAACTGTCCCTCTAGCAAGCGACTCATTTTGGTCCAGTCACAAATCTGAGTTCACAGGACGTTCACACCGGGATGTGTTTGAAGACTCCTTACAAGAGATTTACAGAAATATGTATAACAAGGCTAAACAACCTCAATATTATTAAGTTAAACAGAGATTTTCCTGCAGATTGATACTGCAAAATGCATGCATGTCGGTTGCACATTTCCAAAAATCTAGATTTAGATATTTAATTTTGAGGGAACAAATCAGATGAATCTAGTCAAAAAGGGCTTCAAAGTGTCGCTGAGGCTTTAGAAAGTGCTGCTGCCCGGGCTTCTTTAAAGAGCATTATTATCCTTTGAGTGAAACAGCTCTGCTGAAATTCAACATTTTCTGATGATAATTTTCTAAAAAATTCTGTAAGCCAAAACCCCTACCCCTTAGATATAAACCCTGGGGTATATATTCTGAAACATCACCCCTCCCCTTCCCCTTTGATATAATCCTTTACCCTCCCCTTAGATATAATCCCTCAGGTATATATTACCCCTCCCCCTTAGATATAATCCCTTATTTTCACAATGTTATTCAGGAGCAAGGTTAGTGTGTGGCCCTCTGTGCGAGAGGTCCCGAGTTCGATCCTTGTAACCTCGCATCCTTGCTTCGACTTCTTTCCATTCTTTGTAGCTTCAGGTAGCTTTAAATACCCTTAAAACGGAGCACTGGTGGAAAAGAGGGGGGTGAAATGAATGCACCGTTGGCTTCCTGTGAGAATACCCTTTCGAGGGTAAAGGAACTACTAATGTTAAATACAGTGTACCTTTATCTTTACCAAAACGTCACCCCTCCTTCCCCAGGTTTATATTGTGAAACAAAACCTTCCCCCATTAGACATAATCCTTTGGGTTACCCTTTCATCCCCTTATAACTTTTCAGAATTTTTAGACAGTCTATATATCATATTATTTGTCAGAAAATGTTGGATCTCACCAGCCTGTGGTAAGGGAAAATGAATTGCCTTTTGTTAGAAGAATTGCTTTCAAATCATTTAGGCCCATTTTGGAAAAATCCTTGACAGTTGACCAAAAATGTCTGCATCACCATCACGAAACTCTCAAGCAGTGTTTTAAAGAAGTCTATACTGTACCAGGTTGTGAATGAGCAGTGGAGAACAATACATAAAAAAGTTTGTAGTCAAGACTGAGGTTGTAGCTTGTGCTTACATTTTTACACTTATTCTATTTCCATGTTTTACTTAAACATTAATTTCTTATAATGCAGAGTTATCTCCAAAATTATTACTAACTCAAAGAAGTTTGTGTACATCCAGACTGAGGGTGTAGTTTATGCTAACAGTTTTAAGAACTTATTTATTAATTTTCTTGTTGTAGTAAGCATTAATTCTTTATAATACAGTGTTAAATATTTCCAAGTCAAGAAACGTTATATATACATTTTTATTAAACGATAAGGTATGGCAGAAAGGATTGCCTTTTTGTATAAATGGTACAGAGTTAACATTTTTACCTAAGTGTGATTAAAAGGTAAATCGATGCAGGTAAAAATTGCTTTTTACACTAAATTATAACTTATTCACAGGATTGGGATATATCATTAATGCTTTATAATTATAACAAAATTCAACGTGGTAGCCTGTCTCTTTTTTGCGATCAGTACGTTTCCTTCACTTCCAAAACATGTTTACAAGTTTAGTTGAGCAGCGTCGATTTTGCTGCTTCTCCCCAACCAATCCTGGTCTTTTCTTTCACTCACTGTGTTGTCAGCTGCTCCCTAAACTAACCAAAGACCTGGAAGAATACTGGCTATGCTAGCAGTGTTTTACTACCTCCATTTCCTAACCAGCATTGTTAATAGACACTTCGTATAAATGGCATCTGCATTTGAATAACAATACTTCTACATCCTGATTCCTAAGCCTCACATTCACATAAACAATTCTTTGTCTATAAACATCCACACGAGGCTAAGGATGTACAAAGTGTTGGTATTCAAATTTGGGGACCATTTATGCAAAGTGGCTATTGTCGTAATAAAAAGGGTTGAATAAAACAGTTCTTACAAACGCCGCAGACTAAACCGAAGATTCTGCTTTATGTGCAGGTGCACTGCAGGCTAGTTCCTCTGAGCTGCCAAGGTGTTATCGTCGCTTCAGATGAAAGCCCCTATTCTCCTTCACAACTGTTATTTGAGGAGAAGTGTTTCCTGATGAACCAAAATAACAGTTCTTTTAATTACATCACCATTCTCTGTACTTTGTGTTTTGGTGCAAACTTTATTTGATTCAGTTAATATGTGGTCAATATACAATCAGAAGTAAACTTATTTGAAAGCTTTTTAAAGCATTTCACTGGTTGAAGTTGAGTGAAAATGCACTTGAGAATGGTTAAAGCTTAGAAAACACAGGGTCTTCTTTGTTCATTCCAGCCTGCACAGCTTTCAGAATATCCTCACTTTGTAACATTGTCATGTTCCACGTGGCCTAACAGAAAATAGTAATGTTAGCATTTTAGTACTAAACAAGGAAAAAAAGACTACTAACAGCAGTATTAATGTGTAAAAAATGAAATAATTGACATATATGAACTGCAGAAAGTATGCGAGGAATGAAGAACAGAATAAAGAAGCCTGAAGAAAATCCAGGGCTTCATCACAGTGAATTTTCCAATTTAAGCAATTTTTGCTTAAATAGTCCATGTCAATATATCAATGACTCCAAGGCTTTCAGATATAAATATTACTAATTTTGGAATATTTAATATTTCTTTGTCTGTTAATTGCCACAAGAGACTTGATGCAAAGAAAAAAAAAAATGAATAGAAGTTTACCCAGAAAGCCATGGTGCCATGTTTAAATTCTGATATATTGAACGTGGCATATTGGAAAATTCAGTGTGATGACCGTTTCTCACTTTTTGCAATGATGCTTACGTGTTGCTTCGTACTGTACTAACCATGTACTCCAAGCCCTGCTGCACTGAATGGTCTCTTGAGAAATTAAGGTTATGTTTGATTCCTGACATGGCCACAGGACTTTTCTTGGCTATCTGACCTGCGAGCTCCAAAGCATCCTTCACTAGATTGTCACGGTCTGCACAGACACGACTGAAACAGTTGCAATTGGAGAACACCAACACATCAGGATTTTGTTTTGATGTGCCAAAGTAACACTTGGTTATTGGGAAGATTCTGCGGGGGTACTTGCTAAAAAAACTGGGGGTATGGGTGTGCAGTTATGTCCTAAAAGACCAACAAATGCTATTTATTAAACTATTACTACATCAGTAAGCAAGTGAACCAGTTACTACGACAACAGCAAACTTTGAAAGCTGACATTTCAAAACAAACTTCAGTGCTGACACACACCTAACAAATCCAAACTTCATAGCTTCTTCAGCTGAAAAACGTCTACCCGTGAAACAGAGCTCTCTTGCAAGACTAAAAATATGCAAGGGAAACAGTTAGCTGGTGTATTTGTGTCTGACCACATTTCATAACTGCAACTAAGTGATTTTATTTAAACCATGAAACAACCTCTGACATTAGATGCTAAATAGTCAAAACTAAAGAAAACAATGGAAATAGTCTAATGGAATCAGTTATGTAATTCTTTGGTAACTTTTTCAAAGTTGAATGACACTGTGGACACTCAAACTGTGAACACTTAACATTTATTTTTACATTTTTTTATTATTATTTAAAGAGGTACTTGATATAGGCCAAAGGAATAGTGTTTTCAGCACACATGAAAGCTTATTCATCTGTTTACATGAATGGCTAAAATTGCATGTGGTAAAAAGAGGTTAAACAAGGTCAAGTATTCATGGTTTGAGTGTCCTCACTGTCAAACTACTCTCGTTACTTTAGTACCAACGTTTATTAACTGATAACTTAAATTGATGATTATAACACTAGAAACAAGTTTAAGTTTTACCTGTCATTTCCTATAATTCTTGGGAATTTCTGCAAAGTACCAAGATCTGCTGCTAGTCCAAGGTCAATTTCCTTTAGCACAGAGAGTTAAAAAAAATCAATGAGACAAAGATGGTAAACAGCTTGTTGATTACTATTATTCAGTTGTGTGCTACATGGCGACTTTATACAGAAGGACAGGCACACAAACAAACAGACAGACACATGGGAGGGAAGAAGGCAAGAGTAAAACAATTGTTGATATATTAAAAAAAGGAGAAAAATCAGTAACCAATGCACAGTACATTTAAATTCTAAGGTAATCATTTTGCAACCAGGAAAAGGCTTAATTGCCTTCAACCAAATAATTGTGCTAACTTTTTTTAATATGGTTTCAGGGTAAGCACTTTCTTAGCATATGCAACATAAACTTTTCAAATCTAATCTGTCATCTAAGGTCTCTAATAGACCCTATGCATAAATGGCTGCCAACTTAAAATTCTTTTGTATGTATTCAAATTAGCCTCACTAACCTCGTTTAAAAGTAAAAATTGTTTTGAATTACCAACTCAAAACCGAGGTTAGTAAGGCTAATTTAAATGAATACAAAAGAATTTTAAAGTGGCAGCCATTTGTGCATAGGGTCTATGTACACACTGTACCTTCACTTGAAACCATGCATCTGCAGAACAGAGGCGAATGTCACAGTTCGAGACCATATCTACTCCTCCACCGACACATCCCGAGTGCACTGCGGCTATGACTGGCTGGGAACATTTCTCAATCACAAGAAAAGACTCCTGAAGGCTTAGGATAAATTTTCTCAACTTATGGGCTCGTCTGGAAGGATCTTGGCTGGAAGTCATCAAATCACTCCCCATGTCCATGAAATCCAGGCCTACGATTAATTTATTAACCACAAAGAGATTAATTTATGAATCACAAAAAGATTAATTTATTTATCACAAAATTCTTTCAGTCATCGCCAGCTCAAAATAGTACTTCTCCTAACTGATGATCCTGGATTTCTTTTACATGGAAAAGGTTGTAAGAATTTGGTGGTACGTCAAGTCAAGGCTATGTTTGAATGTTCTCTGACATTCCACCTGTCTGTTTGGCTGTTATTTGGAATTATAACTGGATTTTACAATATTACATTTGTTAATAATTTGGGACTAGTTTAGTGAAATATAGTGGTCCATCAAACCAGAGCTTATCCCGGTTTCCTTAGCATGAAGTGACAGAGAGTATTTCTACTCCCCAGTGTATTTCTACTTCCCCCCCACCCCTCCTGGATGGGATGCTAGTCCATCACAGGGTTAACCCCCAGCAGTAAATTCCATAGTCTGTGCCCATTTACAGGCACCTCCATATTCACATATTTGGTTGCCCTAGGGACACAAAAGTGCAGCCAAGAATCTCCACCTTTACAGTACAGACACTTCCATAACACAAACGCTGAGATGAGAAGGTGTTCTACTTTTAAAATTAATGTTACTTGTGCTTGCTATATAACCTGCTGTGAAGATTTTTCCTGCTCCAGTTAACACAACAGCTCTACAATCAGAGTCATCACTGATCTGTCGAAAGCACTCAACCATTTCCCTGCACATAGAACATAATATGTCATACTGAGAGTACTACGTCAAACATACAAAACATTGTGTTGCACTATCCAGGACAAATATTGATGTTTCATGCCCTTAATCAAAAACATTAAGAAATGAATCTGCTTCAGCCATATAAAATTCATTATATTAGGCTCTTTTATTAGTCCTTCAAACATTCAAAATTTTTTGCTATATTGATGGAACTCTGGTAAATGCTTTGGATACTTACAAAATTAAAACGACAACACCAGATCTAGACAGATCACCCCAGGGGGGGGGGGGGGGAAGTACTCACATTATAATTGACCTCCAAAAATACCAAGCGTGTAAATTTTCAACCCCAAAAAATACATCAGATCCCCCCTGTCATGTATACTGCAAGTACTCCCCCTTCCCTGGCAGATCTCCAACCACACACATACGTATTAATAGTACCTTCTTGGTCATCACAGTAGTCACGGTAGAACAAAAATGAAAGTTCTTAATTACCTCCAAAATGTCTGGTTCATTGCATTTCTTTTTTCTGGTCTGTTAAGCTCCACTTGAACTACATGGTCTTGTGGCTTAGACACCGCGAGTGTTTCAAATGAGTAGGAGCTTGTACTATTCATTCTTGTATTTAGTATGTTAAGTGCACTGCTCTGTGATGCTAGCAAAGCTTGCTTTGGTTTCAATACCACACATGTGTTTGTTTGACGCACACAAATTCCTAAAACTATGGAGAAAAGGTTGTTATACAAAAACACTAACAATAAATTCTAAAGAAGTTAAGGGTGCACAAATACATCTTATTTCAAACAACATCGTGCAAAATCACATACCAAAATTACTTCCAGGGAACCCTCTTGCGACAACTCCTATACCCCTTCCCATGCAGTTAGATGCCCAAGAACAAATTTTATCTTTTCCTTTTGTAACAACTGCTAAGCCTGGTACACATGGAGAGTGATTTTCTTTGTCATTGTCAAGTTAAAAATTTGCAGCTACCTGCAAAGCTGATGACATGCTTCCACAAAATGTTAAGTTAAACGCATTTAATTTGGGATGCATTCTATTGGGATGATGGGGGGGGGGGGAGGGTAGAGTGGGAAGGGGGACCCCAGGCATATCTAGGGCATATTTTGACCTCAACTGCCTTCCCCACGGGCACCCAAATCAGGATCATCTAAACGGAACGTGCAAGATGGGCAATACATTCTCCCTATATTTACATTTAACTGAAAGGAGCAACTACAGAAATGTCTTGATCCCCCTCGTTTACATGTGTGAGAACCTTTTGTAGGATGCAAATAAGTCGCCCTGTATTTTGTGGTTTAGCCAGCTGAAAAGTTGAGAGCTTACCTCTTCCCACGTTCAATCGAGAAAACATTTGAACGAGTGGTTGCGTTGATATTTTGGCTTCCAAAATTAGATATATAACTTGTGTCAATACAACTTATTCGCCATTTTGAATTCTTCAAGCGAGACTTGGCCAGGTCGCATAGGCTACAATATGGCGGCCGAATCGAAGCCTTTTCAACAAAAACTGTACAGAATTTTAGCCTTTGGAGACAGCCTTACGACGGGAAATATTGGGGGAGAGCTAAACAAAGCATTAGACAAGCCTTACACAAGTCGTCTATTGAAGTTACTGAGGGAAAATCATCCCAATACTTCGTTCGAGGTGGACAATAAGGGGATTTATGGTGAGTTGGTTTGTGGTCAAATGACTGAAAGATTACCAAAAGTTCTGATAGAGTATGGGCCGTACGATTTAGTGATTATTCTTGGAGGAACCAATGACATTATTGAACCTAGGGAAGGTCTAGAAGATACCCTTT
Organism: Blastomussa wellsi; assembly: GCA_947652115.1. NCBI lineage: Eukaryota > Metazoa > Cnidaria > Anthozoa > Scleractinia > Plerogyridae > Blastomussa > Blastomussa wellsi. The sequence continues at coordinate 14,787,989 of OX393571.1, forward strand.
TTGCAGGGATTAAAAGGTTACATGAAGCGGCCGCAGATCAAAGTGCAAAGTGCATTGCTCTTACAATCCCAGAAACCGATGTTCATTTTCAAGATTTTAGTAAAAAAGGTTTGTCCTGGGTAAAAGAAGAAGGTGAAAATATTCGCTTGAAAGTAAACGACAAATTACGGAAATCCTTGAAGGAATGTGGCGGCGACATTATCCTGTGTGACTTGGCAGAAAAGTTTCCTCAACAGCGCTTGAGTGACGAAGATTTGGGGAAATTCTGGAGTGATGGGTTGCACTTTACAGAAGAAGGCTACAATAAAATGGCAGAAATAATCTACGAGGATATGAAACATCTTATATAGCTAGCATTCACAGAAACGTAAAGGAAATTATTCTTTCTTTAACTTCAGTTTTATTTACATTGAAATATATGATTTTATTGTGGAGTTCACATGCATTAGTCAGTAATTGTGTAGCCTGTTCCAGGCGTTCGGTTGGTCGGGAATGCAAAAGAAAAGGAGCGAAAAAATAGGGAGTGGAAGGGGTGGGGAGAGTGGGGCGCAAAAGAAAACGGCAAGCAAAAAAATGGGGCCCACTGTCCTAACCCCACTATCCGAACACCTGGAACAAGCTAGTAATTGTGAAGACCAGCTCCCCCAAAAAACCGGTTTGTTGGCCGAAGTTGACTGACAGTTTGTTTTGGTAGCTGTTCTTTACAATCACCCACTTTTCAAAATGTTATTGGCTTTTTTCATTTATGTCATTATTGTCATAGTTATCTTTTGTGACATGCTAGTAGGTGCATCAGGCCGCGTACATAGGTTTTGTGAAAGTCAATATTTCATCACTTGTGTACTTGACATCCTGGCTTCATCGTTCGTATTCAATCCTGAGAAGAAGGCAACTTGCTTCAAGACTAAAGGCCACTCTTTCTGTAACCACAGTACTTCAATTTTTCATTTATTAACTCATACAGTAGTTGATCCTTCATGTATAGGATTACACTGATGATTTGAATTAATATGGAAAAGATGTGTGTTGTCTCTCTGAAACATGTAGAGTTGTCAACTTGATGAACTAAGTAACCATTTTATACCAGGTAGAACTCCATCCAGGTTTTCAACACAAGCTGTATTAACCTAAACAAAGATAATAAACTCTGTCATACTTGGACAAATATTTGAGTGAAATAAAAGTTTGTATCCTGTATTTATTTTGCAAAGAAACTCAAGGTAAGCCTATGTAAGGGTACATATTTACCTCATCTTTGCTCAACAGATGACGTTGCATCCAAAATGTTAAGAGGGTAGGGCAGGTGGTGGGAAAGGAGAGGACAAAGCTGCCTTACCAAGATAATGGGAAAATGAGAAAATTGAGTTTTGGAAATTTCTTGCAGGGTACCAAGTAGAACCAATATTTTACTACATACAGCCCACTAGCCTCCTTCACAGCTGTCTTTTAGGATGTCAAGTATGTTTTAAAATGCTCCTCCCCTGCAAAAACAAGACACCCCAAAACAGTTGCGAGGGAGACTAGTTACCCAAGGCAAGATCTCTTGCTAGATTAACGTGTTTCAGAATCAGAACATCAATTGTTATTCAAGTGATAAATTCAAAGCTTAAAAGGCAAGAAACCAACCTGCCATGGTCTGTTAAGTCTTCTAAGCTGTAGAAGCTCTACGACCGTCGCACAGGATAAGGAAGGTGTGGTTGCTGTGGAAACACAAGACAGCACTAGAAGAGGGGCATTGGCTTGTGTCCAGTTCTCATTCATCATGGCAGACAGTTCAGTGTCTCCAACATTCACTATTTGGAGAGGATAAGAAATTTGTTTGTAAGTAGAGTAGATAGTTGTTACGAGATGATATTTCAATTTCTTATGTGTCTTCTGAAAAATTTATAGAGTTCTTTAAAATACCTCTTTGAGAGTCTGCTGAAGAATCCACAACATAGATAAATGCATCAATGGTTTTACAGAGTTCCTTGACCGGATGGCTTAAATCAGTGTCACTTTGTTGAGACTCGTCGTCTTCCTCATTATTATCATGATCATTTGTAGGAACCAACAATTTACTGAGTCGCTGCTTGCCAAGCTGTGCATTAGCTTCTCTTTCTTTCCTGAAACAGATTGTCATCAATATTTCGCATTCACAAAATAATCAAGAGAAAGCATGTACTCCACCTGTTCCTTGAGTAATTAAGTCATTTTCATGTGGTAAAAATCTACTACCTAACATTTTTTACGATTCAAAGGAGTTGACGATTTATTTGGACTATGAAATCTCCCTCAAGTAGTTGCACAGGTGGGGAATTTAGTAAAATTCAATGAGAGTACTTTCATATAAAGAACCAGCAAAACCTTTGAAGCTCCGCTGATAGGCTTGTCTAAATTATTACCAACATACAAGGTGTTGAATAATAATATAATTACTGGGGATATTATTAAATACCACAAACTTACTTGTTTGATGCATAAAGTGTGATTAGATTTAATTCCATGTTATCAAACTTCAAGCAAACTCCCGAACCAATACCTGTTTACAAAAGAACATTCAAATTCCAGTCAGATTATAGAATAAAATAAAAATGTGTTTTACAAGTAAACTATTCTAGAACACCAAGTTAAACCTTTCTTGGTTGACAAAACAACTAATAAAAGATTGCTACATACCATCGAACTGTCCAGGAAACATGCCAGTTACTTCAAATGGTGATGTTGAATCCCAAAGTAGCTGGCGCACAAGACCTTTTGTATCAGACTCTAAACCAGGGCCAAACATGACCAAACGTGGTGACTTTCTCCTGAAAAATGAGGACAAATTCTGCAAGTTGTAGTAGACAATCGACTTAAAAGAATCTCTGGTCCTTCTTGAAGATCTGCATGCTGGACAGCATCTTAAGTATCTGTAGAAAAAATAAATCAAATCAAGTTGAACTAAATTTATTTGTTGGGGGTATGTCTTTCATTTAACTGTCCTGTCACTGGTAAATGGTGTGACAATTAATTCTTATTTGGAACGAGATGTTGTAATAATTATAAAACCAAATACCGTAAACGTCCATGTATAAGCCGCACTTTTTTTCACAAAATTGAAGCCAAAAATCAAGGGTGCGGCTTATCCACAGATACATCTTGAATAATTGGATCAAAAGAGCATTTTAAGTCAAAGATGTCACAAATTCAAATAAAAAAGAAGGTACGACAAATGAAATTTCGCTTTCTTTAGACTTGATAAATGTGAAAGATGGCAACTTCTGTCTCGTTGTTTCAAAACCTTGATTGTTTGTCCTTGTTTGTTTATAGCAATAACTCAAGCTTAATTGTTTTTATTTTTTCCAAAATCAGCGCTTCCAAATTTGGGGTGCGGCTTATGGTATCTATGGATGCGGCTTATACACGGACGTTTACGGTACACAATATTGAACAATTATGTCAATTATGCAGTTCCAGAAAATACATACCCTCCACATGGAAGGCCAGTGTAACTTCTAAGTTGGTGAGGTCTCAAAAGTCCAAATTTTTTAAGCGAAACTATTGGGGGGGGGGTGGAGAGGGGGGTTCAAACAAAAAACCTTCCATGGGAAGGGTATAGGTTTTAACTCGAACATGGTAGATCTGTTTCTAATTAGAGGAATTAGAGGGGTAGGGTGTTCAAACTCTTATGATGAAAGGGACAACACAATGCAGATTGACTCTTTTGCTTTGTTTGTATGTGCCGAGAACTACAATAACAGTTATTGATCCTCTTACTCACATTTGTTTTAAAGTTAAATCCGATCTGGCCTCCATGTATGTTGATGGGCATGATTGATATCCCATAGTCCTCCACTTGTGCATGTCGCGCTGCATCAAGCTCATCCATAATACCTTGTCCTCACTGAGCATGCTCCAATAATGACATGTTAATGCAGCTGTGCAAACTGACCTGGCATCCAAGTATGAGAAAATTTTAAGTTGCAAGTTTACCTGCCGGGAAAAAATATTCATTCCAAATGATTCTAAACTGACTGTCAACCAGAGGGTCTTTGATATGCATTGAGTATGAGTACTGTACTATTGGCAACACATTTTCAGAATTTTTCCTAGATATGGATAAAAAACGGACATATTTACAGACATTTTCTCTGTACATTTCTTTTCAGTATTTTTTTTACACCAGTACAGAAGCTGTTTTGGAGTTTTTAATTTGGATGGTATATCTAATTTTGCCAAATTTTGATATTCTTTTTAGGGTCTGAATGTTTTGCAACGTGAATTTTATTGTAGGTTTTTTCAATAATGATAAAATAAATCGATGTGTGCGCAAATTATTATAACTGTATCTAATATCGAGCTGTTGTGGGAAAAATTCTTCGGAGTTCTATCAACGTTTCCCTGGTAGCTGTCTGTGCCCATAGCTTTAATTTCCGCACTAGTATCACAGAGCATCTACAAAGTTTCTGATTTATCCAAGACGAGCCATCACTAAAGCTATAAAAGTATAGGATAACTCACATTGCTCGATGTAAAGAGCGACAAACTTTTAATCTCATTGATTGCTCTTATGGAGTGTTAATTTCACTAGTGTTTTGTTACACCTGTAAAATAACTTACCGGCAGCTCTTGGAAACCAAATTCTGAAGATGGCGGTTCTCTAACGATCACTCTTTTCCCAACGTCAGCCCGGGCTTTTGACGGCTGTACAGTTATTTCCTGCATTTCTCGCTCCATTATCGTAGTTTGGTAAAGCTTGAGTAAAAACTTGACTGGATACGTTGCTGCTTCAAAAAAACTCTCGGAATCCGTATTCAAACCGGAAATGAAATTGTGTGTCGACTCGTTGGATTTGACTCGCATGATTTTGTCTGTTTGCTTCGAACTATTTTCCTGCAATGGCGTTCACTAAGCTTCAAGCGAGGATGATGGTGTCTTGGTAGCTAACGCTGGAACTAAAGAGTTTTATTTTGTTTTGCAAAGTTTCAGCTGCTCGCAGACCAACGCAAATTTTATCGACGTGGCAGTTTCCATCAACTTCCGGTCGTCACGCACACCCGTAATTTCTATTTTTAGCAAACTAGAAATTATGCTACTACACCTCTGAAATCCAATTTTTAAAGCGGGGTTTCTTTCCCTTTCTTAAAGAAATTAACGTAAACTTGCTCCAAGGCTATCTTCTTTATGTTGCCCCACACAGTTGCGATATGAAAGGCTATTTAACAATTATTCCTCGAGCCCTAGCCCGATTGGGTCTCAGAGGGCGAGAGGAATAATTGTTTTAGTAAAATCCAACTAGAAAGTATATATTTATCTAATAGTGAGCTCAAATACTCGTCCGAAACTTCAGCAAAACGCAATTCAGCCTCCATTGTTTTGGTTTTCAAAGCCGGCGCTTTCGCTACTAGTGGGTTATAGCCTGGTAGTAGCTCAACCAATCAGAACGCAGCATTGATAATAGACCACTAGTTGGATTTTACTAATTATATTTAGTCACGATCGAAAATTTTATTGTTTCGCAGTCACCGGCATTCTACTCGCGTCGGAGTTTCTACAGGTTTCTAGCAGTGTGGTTGACAATAGAGAAAATCGTGGAGAAAATCTAAAGACGTATTGTGTTAAGAGTTTAAAGTATTCCAGACGAAATAAAAGAACGTATTACTTGTCCTCAGATTTGGACCAAAAATGATTGCGTGACCCTGATAACGCAAATCGCGCGCGCTTGAGTTCTTTCACGAGGGGTGGTTCAACTGACAGCTTTCTTTCTGGGGCGAAGTGGGGAGATTGAGCGTCAGAAAATCTTGCTTTTTGCACCTTTTTATCTGGTCACACGTCCGCCTTCCTGGGTCGGTTACATGATGCGACATTTCCCCCACCTCCCATAGAGTACTCACTCCCTTCTCCTGCTCCCCCCTCCCCCTGGGCCCCTTCACCAACTGTCCTGAGTTCAAACCAGATACACATACAAAAGCCAGAGCATATACAGTTAATTTTTATTCACCTTTTTATTCACCTTTTTCATACATGCATATTATTTACAAGTATATAACAAGTGCAAAATGTGTATTTCCAGGAAACCTCCACCCCCTCCCCCCACGGCCGATTGAAGGGATTTCTGTGGGGGGAGGGGTTGGTTGGAAGCAAGGGGGAGGTTTGGAATGGCAAAAAAAGGTAAAGTTCATACAACCCTCGCAATGAGTGGTATATTTAAATATGTATGTAGGTCCTGGTCCTTGAAGAACCTAAAAGCATAAAAATAAATGATGATTATCCAACAGAAGACTCTTTTCCAAGGTTACCATGGAATCACTTAAAGTAGAGGGATCAAATGATTGCATTAGTTTCTGGTATGACATTTTTGCCAAACAGGAATTTTTAATGACAACCACGCTGTAAACAAGAAGGGTTTTGAGGCAAGTCAGTATAAAGAGGTAAGTCGGTACAAAGAAACTGAGGATTTTTCAGAATATTTAGGTGTAAAGAGAGAGGAGAAAATCTAGAATTCGGGCCAGGATGTTAATGGTTAGGCTTAATGGTAATATGCTTATTCAACACGTTTGATGCTTTGCTCTCTAAAATATCACTTACCATTGAATAATGCTTGAATATTTACTTTATAAATTCACTTTTAATTACCTTATTTTGGTATGCTCAGTTTTGTCTTCTTTCTCGTGGATGATAGGCTTTGTTATGTATCATCTGAATCACTAGAGGACTCATAATCCAAGCCTAGGATACTGAAAAGATAAGGAGCAACACTCCTCAGTTACTTATTTCTCAGGTGCAAAGCTGATGCCGACTTGTAAATGATGACTACAGCTTTAGATATGAACCTTCAAGGCCTAGCCTACTATGCAAATGTTCTTTTGGCTTGTCATGCAATCTTGCCAGGCTGCACGATGCCTGACTTAAACAATAAAAAATGACTAAACAGACACTTTTGGTACAAGTTGAGAACCATAAATAAAACAAACTCTCCTGAGATTCCTTCTTTGTGGACTAGATTCCTTTTTGTGACTTAAAGGAATTTAGACATTGGTTACCGTATCTTGTACTTTATTGTAACTAAGAGCATTGCAGTGAAGTACAAAACTACTACACACCCTTCAACAGGCCATTTCCGAGTTCCCTTGAGCCTCTATTTCAAAGCGAGTCTAAGTGCAAAAGTTTTGTCGTGGTAATTAGTTTTGCTTTCCATATGAATGAAAACTCACTTTCGTTACAAAGACTCTGCACTTAGACTCACCTTGAAATGGAGGCACACGCGAACTCGGAAATGGCCTATCATAGTATCCAATTTGTTATATGGAACTTACTTTTTTGCTTGAATATCCACAATGACATCCTTCGTGTGTTGTGTAGAATCATTATCCTGAGATATAAATATGCGTAAAATTTAGTTAGAATAAGCAATGTTATGTTATAGCATTGTAGTATCATATGCCAGGCTGGCACAGCCAAGAGATCTAGATGAAGGTGTTTTCAAACTCATTAATAATTCATCAGGTTGTTACCTTATTCATTTTCAAAGCCTCTTCTGAATCATGTGTTGCTCTACAGTCGGTAAGCTTGCCAGACTTGTCACAATTACCATCACTTTTTGTGGTGTCAGAATTTCTCTCCTAGAGACAAAGAGTACAACATATTTTCAATAAGAGATAGGTGAAAAATTTATTCAAGACAGAAATCAACCACCCAGTATATTTGAAAACTATTGTTATAACTTGCAGCAGATCACATACAAACCTCATTTTCCAACAATGGAGTGCAAATCTTTTTAGCTTTCATTTCTGTTTGAGAGCTCTCTGTATTCTTCCGTTTACTGACATATCCTCTTGGTTGCCAAGGAACCCCTGTTGTACTCGGATCAAACTCATATACCTTTTTCACAAACCTGTTAAATGATGATAACAGAATCATAAACTTGAAATCCAACTTTGCCCTCCAGGCAAGCAATTATCAAATTTGTTTGCCAAAGGTGCAGATCATGCAAAACACTTGCCTTTTGAAATAATTTATTCAGGGAGGGGGGAGGGAGATTGTGCGACAAGCCTAAAAGGCGTCGCACAGCAGACTAGGGTAGTAAGTGAGCATGATGAATTACTCGCTTGCAAAGAAACACTGCTTGTCCAGGATGACTGGATGGGACATTTTTAAAGACCTTTCAAGTCCTGTGAGTGGGGGAAGGAGAATGGGGGTTTGAGGATGGGAGATCTCAACTCTTTACTCCAGGCCCCTGCCCCTTTTTGTTGCCCAGTTCCCCCACCTTATGAATCCCGCTTCCTGCCCTCTCTCTTCCCACTTTCCATACACCTACTGCCCCCTATTCTCCCATGTTCCTGCTCCCTCCACCTGTAAGACTTACTAATTAAAATTCTTTTGCACTCAAGTCTTGTTATTGTGCAGTTGCAGAAAAAATCCATACCCACCCCAAGGAAGGTCAATGGAAATTCTGAGGGGATGGGGGGTCCAAATTTTTTTGACCACTTTTGTAGCTAATTAAAAAGTTAAAAATTAAGAACAATTTAACTACCTTTTATATTCATTTTCAAGTTCTTCTACTCTATTTTCAAATTCTTTTATTTTTGTGTCAGGATACCGGTGTTGTCTAGCTCCAGAGAGTTGCTATGGAGAAAAGATCTCATTATTAAAAGTTGAAAGCCAGCTAGATTATAGAAAGTTTCATATCTCTCATTATGATGTGGCTAAGAGTATATTTCCTGTTACATCTGCATGAATGTGCTACCAATCCCCCCCCCCCTTCTCTTGGTACTTTATAATTTGAGTCGGCCCAAAGAGTCTAAGTGTTAGAACAAGTGCTAGATGAAGAGATACTGATAGCAAAGGGCCTGTTCAAGAACATGATAATCTCAACCAAACAGAAGAACCATTTCTCATTAATTTTTCACATTGATATATGTCTCCAGTAAGAGTATTTTGTGTATCCAATTTGTGCATAATAGTATATAAAAATATAAAGGCTACATAAATTGACACATTACTAATCATTTCATTCAATCAGTTATTCAATCAATCAGTCAATCAATCAATCAATCCAATGAAGGGCTAACGCTCGAAACATCAGCTCTCGAATCTCTCTACGGTGGCCAATTCATATTATCAACCCAGTTGATAAAACCAAATTATATAATCAATCAATCAATCAACCAACCAACCAACCAACCAACCAATCAACTATCCAATCAATCAATCAATCAATCAATCAATCAATCAATCAATCAATCAATCAATCAACAAATCAACTATCCAATCAATCAATCAACCAATCAATCAACCAATAAATCAACCAATCAATCAATCAATCCTCTTATTGGTTTATTCGTGTATGCCTTCACCATTAACAGTTCTAAAATGAAATTACTAAAATTACAAATTAACTTACATCTAAATAATAATCTAGTTCCTTTTTAATTCCAGGGATCCATCTTTTGACTTCTGCAGCACTGTTTAACGAGCGCTAAAGAGTAAAAAATGACAAACATTGCACTGATGATGGAAACAGATTCAATTTTGAAATGAATAATAAATAATTGTTTAGTAAGAAATTTTCAACCATCATATCAAGCTATTTATTAAAACTACTTAGCTTTCTTTAGATTTCCTAATTGCAAAACGAAACTTTATATCAATCTACAAAATTAACAAAAAAAAATTAAAGACATTAAAATTTGGCGTTACCAGATGTGGTCTCTTTGGACGTTTTTCCTGTTCTTCTGTAATCAAACGTTACAGAAAAAATATTCAAACTTCTTTTAGACAACAACGATTGAAAAACTATGTAGAAGATAACCTTTTTGCTGTTTTGCTAGCCATAATCGATTGAGACCTATCAGCTTCTTCTCGCAATTCCGCGCCATCTTTGTTTTGTACAGTAAATACTGCAGGCTCAAACAGGTTTGAGGCGCGGACAGCATGGCCTTGTGGGATTACCTGTTGTGCCTGGTTCCCTTGCCGTCCTCTCTTTACGGCCTTATCAAGAAATGGTGAGTTGCTTATATTCTTTTCATAAATCCACTTCCATCTCGCTATTGAACGACTTAAATTCAAATCTTGCATGCCGAAATAATAAAATAGCAGCATTTGCGTTGATGTGTGGTGTGATGTTTTGATTCAATGTCTTAACGAGAATGTGGTGATGGAGTTTTTTTCCGTCTAGCAACGAGGTTCAGTCCTGGATATACGTTTCCAGTGACGGTTTTCTCCCATAGTGTGTTGTGGGTTTTCTTCACAACATTTAACTCAACTAACCAGACAGCGGTGAAGAATTAAATTAAGAGAGACAAAATAAGCGAGTTTTGGTAGGACAAACCTATCTTCGGCTGGATAAAGTTTGTATATGGTTCAAGCTTTATAATGTACTTTTACACCTAACTTCGCCATTAGAAACTTAGAAACCTATTTGTTTCATGGTACAAGCCTTGAAATATCTTATTGACCTTGTTGCGTTGAAGCAAACAGGTTTTTATGCTTGTTAACCAAATAGCTCCTACAAATTCAAACTGACTGGACTTTTAAATCGAGACCATGTTTCTAAAAGTAATGGCAAATAAGGACACATTGTGGCGGACACATTGTTGCAGACACAAAATTTGTTTTTGCAACAAATGTTGCTGCGTTTGCGTGTGCAACAAATCATCACGAGTAACAATGTGTCCCTGTTTGCCAACGCCTTAAAGAGTCTTATTATTATTGTGTTCATATACAGACGAAGGGAACATCAAGTTTTGGTAAGCGCCATAACAAAACACACACCCTTTGTGTGCGCTGTGGTCGTTCAGCATACCATATCCAGAAGAAACGATGTGCTTCCTGTGGCTACCCAGCCGCTAGGACCAGAAAGTGTAAGTCATTTATCTTGCGTGTAAAGTACAGTTGGGAACCAATAAGCACTTAATTAAAACAACTAGTCCCAAGGGAAACAGTTAATTCTGTTTCCTGAGGGACTCAAAATTAGCTACTGCACTCTCGGGCCCCTCCTGGCTTTTCTTCTCAGTTGTCGGCTTCAGTTTAGCGGCTTTCACTGCTTGTTTTGATCAACCGCACAACCAAAATAAACTGTCAGCTATGTAGGCTAGTTGCTGAGAGACCAGTCATTAAATAAGTGATTTGTTATATTGTAAATAAATATCCCCAAGCAGAGGTTTCATTAGTCGTGGTTACATACACCTTCCACCGAGGTGTCCCCATGGGAAAATTTGCTTGGGTTGGGATCAGCTTGGGTTTCTGATCAGGTCTTCTGATCTCAAAATTCAACATTTTGTCCTGAGAAGAATGCGCAAAATGTGTCTGCGATTACATTTTCTTCATTCGCTCCAACTACTCCATTTATTTCAAAGCCTTGACGTATGCTGTCCCATGCTGGTTGGTCGCCAACCGAGACTTACTTGGGTATGTCCCCGGCTGTAGAAGTGGCCGTAGCAACTTTTGAACATTCGAGCACTCGATTTCTCGTGAAAGTAAAACTTTCGAGTTTCTTGAGGTACATTTGAGTTTATCTGCCAACGTGTAGGGCCAGTAATGCACTGGCAAAGTACGAGAATGCGTGATGTTATTCTGTGATGCTATTCAGGCCGTGCATGCTACTCACGGTTAATTTAAAAAATGCTCCTAGCAAACTACAACTGTTGTTAACATTTGCTGCTTCACGATTGGTGGAACAACTTTGTGGTTAGATAAGCCATAGCTAAACCCAATGACTTGTTTCTGGGAATGTCATGGGCAATTCTGTTGTTCTTTTTGATGCATCCACAGTGATTTCCCGTGGGCAGTTTCACTGTGGGAATATCAGTCACACACAAAACATGCACTCCCCTTGGGTAAGTCCCACTTTCCCAAGGGCAAAACGGCTAGTGGAACCGCAGCTATTAAGTATTTGTACAGGAAGTCAGTAGGGTTTTTCAGCCGGGCATTTTTAGTTTTTTGTATAAAAGAAAGTTAGTAGAGAAGATGAAAACAGCCTGGCAAAGTAATGGGGAAGTCTCATTCACAGCCGCTCAATTAGTCTCCTTCGTAGCCGTTATTAGGGTCGTCACACAATGCTCCTCCCCACTAAAGGCTGCTTAAACCCGAACCACATTCCTTTCCACTGGGTTTTTCTCTTGTATTGAATACCTCTTCAATTTCTTGCTTTAGTTGTTTCAGAAAATCTGATGCTCAATGACATTTTATCAATCGCTGGTGGCATTTGTCGCAAGCTCTACAGACAACAGCGAGATTGAATGATTTAAGCAATGTTGAGTGAACCTTTCCCAAATTTGAAAATTTTTTTATTCTTTAGAAGGTGACAAACAATTGAAGTACCCGGAGCTGCTGTCGTCTATTTTTCTCAGAGTTTATATCCACAGAAAATCTCTTAGATATAGCGAAGGAGCTGTTAAATTCCCGTGGGAAACTGGCGCGTCATTGACAAACTACAACTGATACGTGATTGGTTTTAGCAATGATAATAAGTAACGCGTAATTGGTGCATTTTGTAATTATCGGGCGAAGTCTAAACAAAGGTGTGGGTTCAAGCAGGAGGAGCATTGTGTGACGACCCAAATAACGGCTGCGAAGGAGGCTAACTTGCCTGGTGCTTGGCCCTTGTTGAACTCTGCCTAAAATAAAATTCTAAAAAAATCTATTTGTAGTAACCCTAATTAACTATCACATGAATTGACTAACTTACTGTATACAATCTTGAATGTATTAGCAAGAAGATTAAGCAGGGTCCAAAATTACAACCAGCTGTTCGCCAATGCGACTGAAAATTGAGGGTTGGTGACCAGAATTTCATAGCTAGACACCATCCAGTGACTAACGTTTAGTGTTCTATCAATGTTTTGAAACATTGCCCAAGGAATTAAATCCAAAACTTTTGCATTTGATTCCAGCAAAAAACTTTGATTCAGACTTGGTCTGACAACTACAGAAATGAAACTGCACAGTTTGTGTCTATTTTAATAAATTCATGAGACACAACCTGCGTGGCCTTGAAACATCTTGATTGATTGGATTACAAACAAAAATCTGACAACCTTCATTTACTTTCCCTTTTAGTTAACTGGAGCATCAAGGCAAAGCGAAGAAAGACAACTGGAACTGGCCGTATGCGTCACCTTAAAGTGCTTTACCGCCGCTTTAAGAATGGTTTTAGAGAGGGAACTCAGGCCAAGTCCCAGAAGAGTGGCACAGCCCCTGCTTCCAGTGCTGCAAGCCAATAAGGAAAAGTACATGTAATAAAATTGTTTTCTCGAACACAGAGAAATTTGTCCTGGTTTGATTTGATTAGCTGGGAATATAATATTGTCTCTGTTATGCTACAGTAGTCCAGGGATCCATATTGGTTTTTGCTGCAAGTCTTGAGCCAGGCAAGTATGCCAGATGAAATTTTACTTGCCCATTGAAAAGGGAAGAATGGCAAATCAACATAAATTAATGGAAAGTTAATTTTTTATTATTTTCACATGATCGGTTTTGGGGTTGTTTATGAAGAACATTACCATCAGTTGCATCTAAGTGTGAGCATGTGAGGAAAAAACATGTTTTAATTGGCTGTCAAACATTGCATGTTTGTTTGTCCAATTTCAAAGTTTGAAGCAATGTCAGGCGGCGTTCTGCATGGGCAATCATGGAAGTGTACTCCTGATAAATAAATTTGTTTCTGCTGCCACAGACTGTTAGCAGTATTTTTAATTAAAGTTGTCAAAAAATGGCTTTGCTTTTCTTAACCATAAGAATAAAACACCATTAAAACGATAATTTTAGGTTCAGCGAGCTGCAAGCATTGGTGCCACTTTTGTCTGGCTGGCTCGTCTTTGTGTGAAATTAATTTTCTGAAAATCTTTCAATTTTATCCTCTTGACAAATGCAGATGGCTCTAAATTTAAGTTTAACTCTCGCAAATTTTTTTATAAAAGCCTTTGCTACAAAAAAAAGTTAACTTCGCTAATACACTTCCATAATCGCTTGTGCGAAATGTTGCCTGATGTCGCTTCAAACTTTGAAATATGACAAACAAACAAGCAACATTTGATAGCCAATTAGAACATGTTTTTTCCTCATATGTTCACGCTTAGATTTGTAATAACTGTTGCAAAGTTTCATGAATTTTGATGATTTCAAGATGAAGGGAACAGCAGACCTCTTCAAAGTCTTCAAACACATTTATCTGGGCAATAGCTTTGGTGCTATTTAACAGACTTAACGTGACTTGTCCAACAGATGACTTTTTCATCGTCTCAGGCAACCGGACGATTGTCAATATGGATCCCTTCCTGTAGAAGCTGGATTCAATACTATGAAATCATTGTTTTCAAAAAAGGTATTCTGTCCATATGAAAACATGAAGATGGTTTCCATTGTGGGGAGAGTGTTTTCAAAAAGGAATGTTTTTGGTGAGTGTTTTCACCAAACAATTTCCGAGTTTTTGTTTGCCGTCATGGTCAATTGAGTCTTTGTGTGAAACCATAATACAAAATGTTTCATTATTTTGGACATTAATTTTCATGCAACTAAAACTTGTATTCACATAAAAAGTTTTGCATGAGGACTCATTCACTGCGGTTTTCAATAACATGCGAACTCTGAAGTTCAAAACCCAACCAACGATTGCGTTTTTCGCTGCCGTCAATCATAATTACGGTAAAAGTTAATGAACCTTGAAAATCAGAAACAAAATGGATCGAAGTCTACCAATCACAACTGACAGACGTGACCTTTTGACCCTGTTGAAGTGTACCTCTGTTTTCTGAGAGGTCCGCTTGATGATTGACGGCAGTGAAAAACGTAACCGTCGGCATGAGCAAAGTTCGCATGTTTCTGAAAACCGCAGTAAAAACGAGGCTAACAGTAAATGGCCTAGTGGCATTAGAGTGAGTTTTAACTGAGTGTTGTAATAACAAAGGATGGAGACAATCCAGTTAACCAATCAAAACTCAAAGTAAGTTCACAGCCGACACATAGCTCGGGAAACGTGTGCACGCGAGTCACGATTGGTTTTAGTTGTGTTTCCGACTGTTTGAAAAAGTTAGTAATGCAGAACCAAAGCAATTTGCCAATGGCTTTTAACAATCAGTTGGAAACTTCTCTGCATGCATGTTTGGGATAACAAGGTGTCTTTGCCATTCAAATGACAGATCTAACTGTGAAGAGTCCACACATTTCCCCCTGGAAGTTACCAAGATTCTAACAAAGGAAGAAGAAGCGAATATAATAGTATGTAGCCCACACAAAGCATGCAAAAACGAGCAAGTCACTAATGGTTTTGGTTTGATTGGTAGAAAAAGTGGAATGAGTGTTTCAAACCAATTACTGACCATGAAAGGTTGCTGTATTCGTAGACGCTCCCCACCCCCTCCCACCTGCCTGTTACCTTGGAAACACCAAACAGATATCACAAAGAAGGCACATTTATTTAAAATCATTACTCAGAATGTTTTCTCAAGTACAACTGTTGAATGTCTAACTGTAAGTCATGATTCTGCTGTGCCAGATCTCGGCGAATTTGTTTCCTTAGAGCCACGAGGGCTTGTGCTGGTGGTAAATTCTTGGGCAATTCCAAAGGTGATTCTGACACGACAACAACAGGTGAAGGTGGCCTATATGCAGGTCTTCGTTGAAGTGCTGTGGATGATTTAGCTCGTGGCTGAATCATTACTTCTTTGAGTGGAATCACAGTTCTTGAAACAGGTGCTGACCTGGGACTGTTTGCAAATGTAACTCGCTTTCTCAACGTTCCATCTTGGATGGCATTGTTGTCAGGGGTAGCACCCAGGAATTGCTCATTTTCAATGAGATTTCCATCAGCTTCTTCAGGTGTCATGCTGACACTAACGTTGACCAATATTTGTTTTTCCTCACTTGCTTCATTTTCTGTGTTCACATCGTTATTACTTTCGAGCATATCTCCTCCCAAGGTTGGGATTACAATGGGCACACAATTGGAAAATCGTGATTCAGAGTGAAGTCTTGGAGTGGACGGTGGTGCTGACGGTGCAGTATGCGGACGTCGCAGCTTTCTAACATCCATTGTTATTCCATTTTGAGATCTTTCCTGACTTGTCTTGGGACGAATTTTCTGGGTTTTTTTGGTTTTATCAGTTTCAATACTAATAGGTGTGAGATTTTCGAACTTTTCTTCGTCCTTTTTCTCGCCAAGTTTTTCTTCTGTGATGCCAACAGTTTTCACTGAAGTTGCTTCATCCTCAAAGCTAACTCTCTTTGGAACCTTTCCCTCGAAATTTTGCGAATGCTTCTTTGAGGTAAAATGGCGTTTACTGTCTGTACTGTCATTCTTGTCTTCAGCTCTGGCATCCTCAACTTCAACAACGGTAATACATTTATCACTCATGGAAACCAGATTTCTTCGATCTGGATATACCCAGCGTGTTTCCAAGCCAAGTTTGTAAGCAGGTGAATGGATTTTGTCCTCGCTTTGTTTAGAATCTTTCCCTTGGTCTGATTTCTTGTGAAAAATAACTGGATGTGTTTCACACAAGTCCTGAAACAAAAACACGAACCATTTACTAATAATTATTAGCAAACTTATTTAAAAACGTTTACCAGAGTTGCTCCAAATTGAAGCAGTTATGTGTAATCCACAAATGTGTACAAGTCAGATTTTGTCACCAAGTTTTGATTTAAAGTTGTTACAATTTAAATGTTTTTACTCTTTTCACATCGTTTTCTTGATTTTCCATTTTCTTACAGTCCAAACAGCTCAAGAGTTCCTATCAGGAGTGAATTGATGAATTCATTAATAGAAATTTGATTTCATTCTTCCTTCAATATTCCATTCTTGAAGTGAATACTTCAATGTTCAAACGGCGACTCGATTAAAATCTCGAATGTTGATTGGATTGTTGTCTGGCTTCACGCAACTTGGCCAAAATTTGCATAATTTTGACTGCAACTGGTCAACCCTCGAATGTCACACACTGTTTTCTCGTCATTTTGTTCGCCACACTTGTTTTCAAACCTCTCATAATACGAAAAGAGAAGCAAGAGATTTTAGTGCACTGAAAGGGCTCAAAAATACTACTGGCAGAATCGAGGCAGAAGAGAAAGTGGGAAAAATATTGTTGACCCAGTTTTTGTTTTTATGCAAATTAGGGATATTATGCAAATAATTAAATCAAAATTTTTGTTTTAAACCCTTTGAACATTGAAATATTAACTTCAGGAATGGAATATTGAAGCAAAGAGTGAAATCAAATTTTTCGTTAATGAATTCATTAATTCACCCTTGATAGGAACGCTTGAGCTGTTTTGACTGTAACACTGGCAACCAGGTAAAAACAACCCTGCCTTGTGGCCACCTCATTATAATTTACGGTCAATTTTTTTGGTCCCAGTGAAATGCCCATTCATTACCAGTCAACGGCCACGTTCTGAAATCCCAACTTGTATAATCCTTTATAATTTTACTCCATTAGTATGGCCACTCGAACCACATACAAATTCCTAATTGTCCAAACAAAACGAATGCAGTACTTGAGAAGCAATATTTAACATAAAGTAACTTGTTAAGTCAGAGTGGTTGGTGCCGTCCTGTTTTGAGAAGGATGTGTATAGCCAGGTCTGTTCTTGTTTTGATTTTAGAATCAAGTTGTGTTCATCAAAGATCCCTTGGTTATACTGTATGCACAGAGTGAAGTTTTTCCGCATTCTGGATGTTTATTAAGGAATTTACAGTTGTTTACAGGTGTAAATGTCTCTGTCAGGACCAGTTTGCATTGCAGGTCCATGATCGCTATTTGTAAATTCACACATGCTTTTGTCATTTGGCAACAAAATGTCATCTTGAACAATCATTCTCATTGTTACAGATTGAATGAGTACTCGGTCTCAATTGTTGTTGCCTGTGCACAGGCTCCCAGCGAGCCGAACATAACCTGGGGCGAAGGAAAACGTGCGAGAGCCTGTGGACACTAGTTTGATGCCGCCGATCCATGATAGCATCTGGTATCGTGATCAGATTGGTCAGATCGCTTGCTGTTGACAAATTGAGTGATGGCTGTTGACAAACCTACACAAAAGCGATCTATGAAGTTGATCTTTTTTGTATGGCTGCCTGTTTCTGTGGGTTTTCATGTTACCTGTGTATGGTTTTTGGCTTTTAAATTCTATGCTGGAGTAATTCACGTGTACGACTGTAATATTCTCCAGAGATATCGGGTAAACCAGACAGAGAGAATTGACACAAACATCTGTCAGTCGAATGGCCCCCACCGTTCTGTGAGTGTTTGTTGTACTGATATCTGCGAATAATGTGGACCTCAGCTGTTTTGATTGGCTAATTATAACTTGTGAAAAAAGTTTGTTGGGTGGCCACACTTAGGTGTGTCGTGCTGTAAGATGTTATCAACATTTTTGTTTATTTAGATGTAATTTGCAAAAAGTGGTTATACAATATACCTATAGATTACCAATTCAAAGTAAAAACTTGATGTTAATGTGTTGAGAAAAAGATTATTTTGCTCACCTCAGTCACATTTTTTAAACATAAATTGGATAATATACAAATAGATATGTTATCAATTTAAAAAAAAAATAGTTTAAATGAACTTTATACAATATACCAGTTTATAACTTTTCAAACTTAATGTTTACCTTTTGAATGTTTAAGATAAGGCATAACTTTATTCTGATGAGGTCTATCAGTCGACACACAGTTCCATCTGCAACAATCGCACTTATGGATCAAGATGAAAATTATGCAACTTTAATCCTAAATGTTATACAGGACAAAGTTTGAAGAGCTTAGATTATCGGTTAAAAAGCAATTACTTTAAGTTAAACTTCGGATTAAATACTGTTCTTGCATCGATAACAGTTTAGTGACAGTTCATGAAATTTTACTCTTTGTCTAGAGCGATCAGCAATCCCTTGGCTCATACACCCTATTTGCCAGATTGTGATAATTATTGACAAATATGTTTTTTTACTTTTTAATAAAGGGAAGTTCCACATAATTATCATATTTATCTACTTTATTCTAGTCTCGGTGCTCATTAGTCAAAATGTCTTTTAATTTGTGTCATCAAATGGTACTAAAATGATCAGTTCTCACATGCAGCTGGGAGCCATGCCAAGATGAACCACACTGTCACAGCCTGACCTTTATTACCTTTACATACACTGGGAAGACTTCCAAAAAACAAGAACTCGGCTTGAATGTTTAAAAAACTACACCATTTAATTTGCGTACATCCTTGAAGCGGGACAAATTTATTGTGTTGTTTTACTTTTAAAGTGTCAACAGTTTTGTCTGGTTATGTCTCACTTTTGACCAATGAAATGTTTGTGGCCATGTCTCAAAACTGACAACGCTTTTGGTGGGATGCGTATTATAATAACTGCAACAGCGACAAGAAAAGTTAACATATTTGGGAGAAAGCTTTGGCTAGGAGTCGCCTTGGAGCAAGAAAAAATGCTTGATTCACTGATCCAAGGTGACTTGAAACCAGTCAAAACCGTTGATGTTTTGAAAGCAAAACTATGCGCTAAATTTGTCACGCTTCAATGATGGATGCAAATGGTAGCAAGGATGGGCACACAACAACATGCACACATTTAGTGACCATTTCTCATTTTAATCAAGCAAGCTGATGCTGGATATTAAAAAAAAGAATTGGCCTTTACCTTGGATGATGAATCCTCAACTGTCTGCAGTCCTGGTGAAATGATACAAGCCTGCCAAAACACAGCATTGCAGCATTGCAGCTAGAATACAAATGTCCTTAATAGTGGAGGAGGGAGGACAGGGGGGTGGAAGCCTGGGAGAAAAGGGGATGGGAGGTGACAGGAAGGCAATAAGTGAGATTCCTTTTAAGGAGGCTCAAAAGGGTTTTCAGCCCCTTGCGCGTGCGCTTTCATAGCTCGCGTCAGCTTTGGATCCAAATTGCCATTAAAGATGTGTGCGCTACATCTGAAATTCGCTAAACTGGAAATGAAATGTGCAAAAAACATTTCTTTTTATTTCTAAAATTAACTCGGTGACCTACCTTGATTTTTTGCATGCGATTAACAATCAATACGCTTCTTCAAATAGAAAAGTTTAAGCAAAAATTGTCTAGTGGAATTTTTTGCAATTTATGAAATGCCTTTTTCAATATAATTAAATTTCCACCAGATAATTTTTTTAATATTGGCAGGCAAGATGTAGAATTAAGGGAGCTTTTAAATAAAGGAAATAAAAATGGCAGGTCACCAACTTAGTTTTAAAGATAATTGCCAAAAACTGAAATTTTGGAGGTCTTGTTACTGGCGGGGTGTTGACATGGTAACTGCTATGACATCATTAACATTCTTAAAGTATTGCCCAACAACAGAGTTTTAAATCTACCGGTACTCATACTTTGCCCGAATGATCTTGAGCACTTTTCTGTTTTACAAGCACTACACTAGTGAGAAACTCTTTCGAGCCTCCTTAAAAGGTGGTGGGAACTGAAAAAATTGGAAAAAATTCACAACACTGCATAATATTTTGCAGTAGAAATGAAGAGGCAAAGGCCACTAAGGAAGGAAGGAATGAGAGCCAGGATTAAAAAGAAGTGTGGGGCTCAGATTCTCCCCCTCCCCCTCCCCCACATCACTCAGGCTTGCATCACAAGATCATGGAGGGTAATTCACTTGCCAAACTTCCAGTTGCTCATACCCCTGGATGGCATGGTAGTTCATCCCAACCCCCTCCCCCACCCGTCTTGTACTTTTTTTGCCCTGAGTGAACAGATTGTCGGTGCAAACATACTACAGGGATCCGGGCAAAGGTATACCTGCCAACTCTCACGCCTTAGGCGTGAGTCTCACGCCTGCGAGCTGAAAACTTTGATCTCATGCCAACTCGCGCCTACGAACCAAATTCTCACGCCTGTATGGAAAATGTGAGCTGCGATAGCTCTAAATAACACATTTAAAAATATATGCAACTCCAAACAATGCGAGAAACGAAAATTTTCTGTAAAATGAATAAATGACGATTCTTTTCCTCGCGATTTCCGATTTTTGAAAGCAGACACTGAGGACGAGTCGCTGGGACACAAATCTCGTTTCCAGAGGCCGCGATCTTTTTGGTCTGCGGGATGTCATCGGAAACCTTCAAACGTCTTCCGAAATCTTCGTCCATATTCGGAAATTTTCGGAAATCATCGTGACATCTTCAAAAATCCAGGCTTCTCCGGGGTGACAGGTCTCACGCCTTTGGATAAGAACATGTTGGCAGGTATACAAAGGTTAGAGTGCTTGCCTCCCATGGTTTGAGTTTGTTGTTGGTTCTCACCTTTTCCTTGAAAAATAAGATACTTACATTCTGCCAATTCAACTGTTCTTCCCAGTTCAGTGGAGCAGTTCGCTTTTTCCCCTGCTTTGTGTGGTTGTCACCAAGTTCTGACATCATTTCCCTTTTCTTTTCTGTTCTGACAACTCCATTTTGACCAACTCTAACTTGCAAGTTATGCCTCAAAAGATTTGGCACACTTTCTCCTTTCTTAACATTAACTGAGTAACACAAAGGTTTAACATTCTTTGCATCACAAGCAAAGGCATCAATCACACCAACACTTGTTTCTTGCGGCAGGTTAAACCATGCAGTTGGTTTGTATTCAGATTCTTTTCCATGGTACTTTCCAAAAATGGATGCAGTGCGTGAAATATCAGTTGTACAACTTTCACTTTTTACTTCTGTATCGTTAGACAGTGTACAGCTTGGACATGATTTAGTTTTTCTCCGCTGTATCTTGCCTCGTTGTCCATTTGTGGTCGATTTTGTTGTGGTACATTTCAGAATTTTTTTGTTTAGTTCTTTGTTCTGATGTTCTGAAGCTGCTGATCGCGATGCAGTTGATGCAGATGTTGAAAAGCATCTCGAAGATAGAGTTTCACTAGTTGTTCTGAAATAATTAATGACAGTTTTCAAGTACAATAAATTGCAATAAATTAAACCAGTTCAGTGTTTAGCTGTAAGTGTAGGGGGGGGGGGGGTGTTTCACAGATTTTATGTTCAAAAACAATATGTTGTGGGCCATTCCATTTAATATCTGCACCCCTCCCATTGAGGGGTTGGGAAATCTGAGGGGGAGTTCAAAAGTTATTTCTGGGGGGCAGCTATGTCAGTGGCTTTGATCTCTTTCGTTTTCTGAAAGCGGGAATGTGTTGGCACTTTGATCTTGATTTCAAGAGCTATTTCTGGGGGGGGGGGTGCAGACGCCAAAGGCCCTCAGTAGGGGGGGAGGGGATATGCATATGGCCCATCCTTTCGTATGTTATCCTTAATCCAAATCATGACATATCACTCGGATGATTATTGTGTTAGTGATCATCCAATTTTACATGGAAGGTTGCCTTACAGGGCAATACAATCGTTACCTGACACTTGAGCGATAACTTAGTGAGCTCTTGTAACTGCAGGCAGATTCCTTTTCGGTGTCCCGCAAAGATCGCTCGGCTTTTTCTCGGGCAGCTTTGAGTTTAGCTTCTATGCCAGCGCGAAACCGCCCCTAGAAGTTTATAATAAATAACATAAACAAACTGTGCGAAAGAGTCAACAACGTGTAATTAGCAAGGAATACAAGCTTAAAATCAATTTAATAGGTAACTCTTCCGTCGATCGCGAAGGATTACAAACCTTTGAGTGCTTGTAGTAGATCCTATCGGAAATCTTGTCAAGATCATTAAGTGTACTAATACATCGTGAAGCCATTAGTTCTTTGTATAGGACATCGCTGAGTTGTAGTGTGTACAAGCTTTGTAGTAAATACTGTCTACACAAAGCACGAGTGTGTGATCACCAGAGGCGTCCATGATATTTGATCCAGCAAGAATCATCTTTCAGCCTTGGTAAACATGCCACGCTGTCGAGATTGTGCAAAAATCGCGCCCAAGATCACGTTAATGAACTAAGAAATTCTTTCAAAAATTCAAAATGAAATGCAAATGACAAAAGGCTAATTGAAATTATTTATATGGTATCGGCCACCGCAGAAATTCGTATTGTTTTCTTGTCGCCAATGGCGACGAAATGGGAACTTCATAAAAACCTGGGTTTACCATATTTGGAAAAAGAGAGGCGGGAAAACGTGACAATTTTTGCGTTGTGATTGGTTGGAGATGATGTAATGCACCCGCTTTGTTCTCCCGCCACACGGTCAAATTCCTTCTGTGGAACGACAAGAACGCGAGCGAAGTGAAGGGTTTGGAAGTGTATCTCCGGATCTAATGGCTGCCCAGAGCCCAACAGATGCAATTCTACCGCATTTGAAGATAGCTGGGAAACAGGGGAAAGAGATGCAAAAACCAGAAGAGGAGAGAAAACCCACAGCGGCGAAAATAACGGAATCGACAAAGTGAGTTCTGGCTAGCTATGAAGTGTGTACAGCTCATATGTTGTGGTTTATTCTTTTTCTAAAAAATTTCAAGCCACTTTGATTTCTACTTCCCTTATTTTCAGATTATGGTTATGAATTTGAGACAATAGAAAATAAAAATTAAAATGGCTTGAAAAAGTTGAAACCAAAGATAAATTTTGACCACACAGTATGCATGTGTACTGTTCTAAATCAATTCGTATTCGTATATGAACGTACACAGCAGTTGGCAGAAAATATACTCCGTGTCAGGCAGTGCGGTTAGATTTCACCACTGCTTGTGTAGCTTTTACTTGCAGTACTCAAAATCTCTATCATAAATATTTTCGATTATGGATAATTTTCGACCGCCGGACACAAAACCTGCCCAGCTGCCCTTGTCACAGCAAACAAAATAACCGATTGGCGTAAAAATACTGTTTCCTTTTTAATCAGGCCTATTTTAGAGGAACAGGCGCTTCTAAGAGAAAGGCTGAAAACAATGCCTACGTGGAAAAAAGATAAAGATCCAGCAACGAAGAGAAAAACACAACCTATGGTAAGAGAACAGCTTGCAAAGTGACCATGTTGTGTTTTCTAGTAAGCTTGTATATTGGCCATCTTTTACTGAATTTTGTTCAGTTAAACTGAAATGATATGTATTATACTTAAATTTATTGGTGTAAAATATGTCGTTTCGTAATTTACTTTATGGTACAGTATTTTAATCCCTCACACCTTAACGATTTTGGCAGTAATTATCGATGTGTTGATGTTTTGGTTTTGCAACGTGTGCGGCGTGTAGTTCGCGTGTCCCATAAAACATGCTGTTATCCATGACAAACGATTATTGATGGAGAATCTATGTAGGGAAGTTGAAATTTGCCAATATCGATTTGAGGAAAAATGGACTCTAGCTGAAATATATTTGGTTAGATGTAGTTAAATCCATTGTGCGATAATTACCATTTGTATCAAATTTACTCGGACAAGTACATTTTTTTATTGTTGTCATTTCGAAATCGGAATGTAACGTCTATTTTTATCCTTTAAGAATGATTTCAAATAAAACGCATGGAAGAACATAATTTGTAGTGGTTGCTTGACAAATGCTTCTGATCTTTATTCCACAAGGAATGTTGTTTATTTGCAACTGCCGTTTGTTCAAATTAAACCAGTTAATTATTAATGAAGTTAATTTTCTCCTTAAAGTCTGGCATACATCCTGGAATGTGCCAAAATACATTTTAAAAACTTGCACACTTCCAGACTTCTACTCTTTCTCATGGCCACACTGCCTACCCTTCCATATTTCCACACTGCTAAATGTCAGGTGCTTGAAATGAACTCCAGTGCACTCTCAGTACTTCATGTAATTTGACTTAAACAGTCCTGGGACCTTATGACTGTATTCTAGAGGATCATTACCACACAAGGGTCTCGTTGTATGATATTGTACAAATGTTACTTAAAAGGTTAAATATGTACGCTGTATTGCTAAGGTTTTGTTCAAAAGTTTTGCTTACAAAAAACTCTTCTTTTGATGTTTTCACAATCTTAGGTTGCCAGGCCTCCTTCACCTGGAACAGCTGCTGGTACTAGTGCCAGGTCCCAAGCAGCTCAGGTTGGAACAATGGTTTGTCATAAAGTATTTTGCTCTATCTTAATAGTTATGGAGAACGTGGTTATACAGTGGAATCCGGATTTTCGAAGCCTCAGGGGAAACGAAAATTGGATAATAATTGTAATTAATTGGATAATTATTAATATTACAATGACTTTTGATTCAAGTTATAAGAAGGTTTGAAAAATCTGAGGTTCAAGAAATTTGGGTGTCACTGTAGATAATTAGGAAGGTTTAAAGGAGCTACTTCATGATATTTTGAGTCATTTTTTTGTGATGAACCGAATTGCTCTTAAAATGTAGGAGACCAGAAAATAATAGTTTATTTAGGGAGAAAAACACCAAGGTAATACTGAACCAAAAAGGAACAAGGATGGTTAAGGCTGAAGGAGATTGAAAAATGTAGGTTAAATTTTTCAAAGTGCATAAACTGTGGCATGGCACCTTTAACTTATCAACAATAGACGAGCGTGCATGGGGAAGATGCCTGATAGATTGGTGGAGCCAAGAACTGCCAACAAGTTTAACAGGTAACCTTGACAACCCTGTGAGTGGAATCCACCCAGGAACCATTACACTGCTAATCAGTGGAAGCCTAACCACACTTTCCATTAGTTAACAGTGCCACATGTATTGTTGGGTTGACTCTCTTGAATCCCTGATCTGTGAATTTGGCTTTATAATCGCTATCCAATATTTAAGGTTAGCATGAAATATCATGTGCAGTTCAAATCCATGGAAAGTCACTGAGAATTCAAAGTGGGTAGTAGGTCCCTCTTTCGGTTGTTTATAAGTTCAAAAGTAAATTCAATACCTTGCTGTGAGAGGAATGCTTTCAAGATCAGATATGACTGTAATTTAACTGTGATTTAATCTCTACCTTTTAGCCAGTAAAAGTACCATCTCCTCCAACACGTCGACGTACACCTGGTAGCTCACCTTCAAATTCTGTGTCATTCTCATTTCCACGGAGCTCATCGCCTGTATTTGAAGTATCAAATGAATTTAAGCGCAAGGTAGAGAAAGCCATGCGGGCAAGACTCTACCTTTTACAACAGACAGGGCCAAACTCTTTCCTCATTAGTGGAGACTCACCTGATCATAAATTCCGAGTCATGATTGGACCACAGGTAAAAGCACAATTCAAATTAACAGTGTGTGATACAGTGACATAACGGTTAGCATAAGCAGTCTGGGTTTTGAGCACTGGCTTCAGTTATTGTGTGTGTCGTTAGGCAAGACTCTTACATGTAGTATGACTCTGTCCATCCAGGTGTGAAAAGATAAGGTAAAAAGGAAAACTCTACATGCATGTAGGAACCTAGTGGCCAATAAGCCATTTCCGAGTTGCTTTCTAACTCTGATTCAAAACAAGTCTTGGGGCACAACCTTTCATAAAGAAATGAGTTTGATTTTCAAGGCAAAAGGCATGCAAGTAAAACTCGTTTCCATACGAAAGGTTGTGCACCAAGACTCATCTTGAAACAGGAAACTCGGAAATGGCTTATTAAACCTGAGCTTATCCTGGTTTTCCTTAACATGAAGTGACTAGGAGTATTTCTACTCCCCCCTGGATGGGATGCTAGTCATCGCAGGGTTACCCCCCCGGTAACCATTTATACATGTGGGTGGAGAGAGACAAGTGCTATAAGAGTAAAGTGTTTGCTGAAAACACAACATAATGCCTTAGCCAGGGCTTGAACTTATATAGACCGCCCAATCTGGAGTCCAGTGCACTAACCATGAAGCTACCGTACCCCCCGTGTCCAGGTTTTTAAATGAAACAAATTGTTGAGATTGTTCCTTTTTGATCTATGTGAACAATGTATGACCCATGCATGAACCTTGAAAATGACATGGTTCTTACGTAGTGTGTATTTCCCACTCAAAAGAAAGGACAACACTTAACTCAACAGATAAGATGCAGTCTGTACTGTAGACAATTAGAGGTTGTAAAATTGACTAGCACAGCATGCAAACTCTCTTTGTTAACATCTTGCAAACCGTCTCATGTTAAAACCAACTAATCTTTATTGTTTTCAGAGTTGTACTTGCACAAGACCACATTGCGTCCATCTTCTTTTTGTGATGTTGAGAGTTTTCAAACTGAAAGAAAATGATCCTCTTTTGTGGACCCTCAAATTGAAGAACTTTGAGGTAGGATAATGTTTGCACATTATCAAGGCTTGGGACAGTTTTTGTTCATTATAATGAGGTAGTGGTGGCGATTACTCAAATTTCACTGGTCTTGTTATCTTAACTTCTTTTCTGCATTGTCTTCTCTTAATGTACAATCTTGGATGAAACTAGTTGAGACAAACAAATTTCACACACTATTTGCGACTGCCTTGACTTACAAGTGCATAAAAAGTGTTTCACTCTCCCCTCCCTGCTCAATGTTGTCTCACATGATTAACAATTCACTCGGCCTAGCTCTGGCAACACAAAAAATTGTCAACATTGAAGCGGGTGAGATGGGTTGGACAATAGGAGCTGTGGTACCCAAATTGGTGGAAATTTGTACAGTTTTGTCTGTAAGAAAGTTCTTTTGTAAGACTAAAAATGTCTTGCATTCACAAAAGATGTACATGTGGGTCTCCTCCAGCTCACAAGATCTCAAACTTACAACTTCTACATGTAAATAAAGGTGACTGGCTGCTAGTGTAGGTTTGATTATCTCGTTTGATATTTAGTTCTGCTTCGAATTTTCTCCCAAAGGTTGAGAATTTACTTTCCAAGTTCCACGCACGTGTTAAGTCACGCTTGCAAAAGAACACCAGCGGCCTGGTGAAAAATTCCCGGGCAAGAGGCCAACGAAGCACCCCACCATCAACCCCGGGCACGTCTAGTAGTCTTGGTGGATTATTACCTCAGGCACGCGAGGATGAAGAAGTGTGCCCGATATGCCTGCTGGAGATGGTAGAAGGGGAAAGTTTGACAAGCTGTAAAGATGGATGTAACAACAGACTTCATCAACACTGCATGGAAATATGTAAGTACACTATATGGAATTTTAAGAATCATGCGCCAACTAGCCACTTGTTATGGTGCACTGCAGGTAATTTGCGGCTTGATAAATTCTTGTGGAATATCTATTTCAAATGCAAGTTTTTCAGAAGGTAGCTTTCTTTTGTAAAATGGTCACCACTAGAAAAATTTTGGTTGCAAAATTAAGAAAAGCCTTTTATAAGTTTTGGAAGTATTTGTTTCTGATGCATTTGAGATCACATTCAGTTGGGCTGTCTCAAATATCAAAATGTTTTATCTCCAAATTGAAGCACTCTAACTTCTAGTAGAAAACAAACATTTGGCTACAAACATGCCCCCAGCAATTACTGACTATAATATAGGATCATAAGTTTTGAATTTGAATTTTGATGTTGTCACATGAAAACACTCTCCAGGGGCCGCAGAATGCAAAAGACGGAGAGAAGCGCTCTTTTGTCCACTGTGTCGGAAGGCTTGGTCATCAGAGGCCTATGGGATGGAAAGGTATTTGTTTCTATCGAGTCTTGTTTTAAAATATGCCTGTTTAAGAGTATTTGGCTTGCGTAAAATAACCAAGGCTGCGCTCTAAGAAAAATGCCAGGGAAAAGTTATAAACTGGTTGATTAATGCTGTCTTTTCTCCTTCTGTCTGTGAAATAATATAATATAATTAACTTGACGTTAACTTTAAGGCTTTTCATGTACACTACATGAAGCATAAGAATTGAGACGTTTTTTCGTGGATACTATATGAAGGACCTAACAAGGAATAGTAGGAGACTTGACCAAACTTTTTTGGCCTATAAATTTTAATGTTCAGAATTGCATGGTTTTACCTTGTGAACGTCTATACAACAGAAGGAAACAAACTAAGAGAAAAAGAAAAAGAAATGTACTGTGTGAATGTTTTTTAAGTTGAAACTGAAAAACAGGGTTGGACATTAGCACTCGCCCGTCCATCTCCTGAGAAGAACAGACATGTTTGCTTGCAAACCGCACAGAGATTCATCAATAAAAAAACTACTTAAAATATATAAACTAAGTGCCTCCATTGTGATTTCTTGTGGTTTAAGGTCTTGAACTAGTAATAGCCCTCGGTCTGCCAGGTGCTTGATGACATTGCAAGTGAATTGTTTTCCGGCCCGTACTTTTCCAGCACTCTGACCAATGCGTGTTCTCCTGGTAACTTTAAAAATGGTGTGAACTGATCGCGGCCAAAATGTGGAAATATATTTCTGGAGTGTCTAAAGTTGTTGACAAGAAAACGAACGAAAAAGCTAAAAGCTGCTGGTGATATAAGGGAATATGATAAGACAAGAACAAATCTAATCTGGGCGAGTGCATTTTGAGGGTTACCCGCCCAAGTGGCGAGTGTTCTTAAAATGACGTGTCCAACCCTGGAAAAAGGAGGTTTCCCAGCTAAGTTACTCGGAAAGTTATTCTTATCACATAAAGAGGGAAGCTGGTTCCCTCGTATGGAAGGGCTCTGCTAGAGCACAGCCTTGGAAATAAATGTTTCTGACTAATTTTATCTCCATTTTTTACAGTCCCTACCAGAATTATAGAGAGATCTTTTTGGATTTCTTTAGCGGCAGTACCTGAGGCTGTGTTCACACTTGCTCCCCCAGCACTGGTACCTATGCACCAGGAAAAAAGTGTGCTGTGTTCAGACCTGGTTCAGACACCAAAAACCGAGGTACCCAAGTACTGTCAAGTGCCCAAGTACAAGGTTGAGACTTTGTACCCGGGCACCATACCCTGGCAACAAGTGTGAACACTGCCTGACACAACAACATATATCGTTACATCACAGAGCTGATAAAATAGAGCATACATGTACACTCTATCAAAGGGAAACAGAACGAGAGTTCAAATTTGTTGTATAAGTCAAATTTAATCTTTTCAATTTATTGTTCTTTTCTGGGACTATATCCGAGTTTAAACATTTGTATGTCAAGACATACAGTTTCCATACATGTATTATGAAAGCTTCAACTGTTTTGTTTCGGCAGATCTCCAAGTCACAGTGTACGATCTGAATTGCCAAGTGTTGCAGTGCCATTAGGGACAGAGGAGGTCACTTTGCCACACTCAGACCCAGTACCAGCGGCCCAATTAGAACTGGCAAAACCCTGGATTGAGGTGTGTGGATATGGTGTAGGTCAAATTAAAATCTTCTCAGGTTAAATCTGTTTCAACCTGTAGATAACAGTTAATTGGATTTGCTTTTATGGAATTCCAGTGCTTTCAATAAGCACCAACGGCCAATGAAAAGCATCGGCTACTTTGCTCTGCTTCTCTTGGAAAAGTTGGCTTCTTTTTGCCCAAAATTGAATAAATTAAAGAAAGATCCTTAAAACTACAGTCTGTTACTTTACTCAAACCAGCTGCCTTCTTCAAATTTCATTGAAATCCCTGGGATTCAAACAATTTTTTCGTCATTGAAAAACTGTTATCTTCAGGTTGAAGCAAATAAAACTAGGCTGGAAATAACCTTAACCTTTATTTTAAAAATGATTTGATATGGAACTGAAATTCAGAAGTACTATGATCCAACAATGCGTTTTGTGAATAAATTTCCATCTTCTTACAGGCGTTTGGGGAGAACCTTGTGTGCTGTTTATTTTCTCGTGAGTGGAATGTACGAGAAACAGCTCTGCGCCGTCTAAGTAAGGACATCAACACTTTGTTTTTAGAAGGAAGCAGTGCACAGAACATGTCTGCCTTTGAAGCATGTTGTTCCCTGTTGTCCATGATGTGTGGCGATCCTGTCTATCGAGTCTATGTGGCTGCCCTGGTATGCTAGTATTTATCAATTCAGTTCATCACATGAAAGATTATACTATTACTGTCCAGGAAGGGATCGCGTAATAGAGGATTTCAGTGTGTGAAAGTGCACCTTCCTGGTTGCCAGTGCAAATAAAACCAATTGCAGTTAATATTGATGGCAAGTGTTTATTTTTTTTCAGAGAACTCTTCGTGTATTGGTGATGCATATGTCATACTCATCACAACAAGAAAAAAGGCAGCTTCAGAAATGCCTATTTGGTGTTGTGGAAGCCATATTAGCAAAGTGTGCAGACTCAAACAGGTTAGTTTATTTGTGGCTTTACCAAAATTTTTAGTGCTTTCTGACCTAGTCCCCAGCGTGTGAATGATTTGTTGTCGGGGGACAACAGAGGGTCTGGACATCTTGCTTAAGATACCTTTCACACACATTTCCCTGCCCCTTAGTTAGGGGTTCCCTCTTCTCTGTGCTTTCTCTATTACTATTAGACTATTGCTATTAGACTGTGAGTCCAAGGCACAGCCGAGCTGACTATTGCTCAATAGAGATGGAGAGCAGGTTGCTTCTAATTGTTCAAAGGGCAATTTGCAAATACCAACACTTGCGATTATCTTCTATTGATCAGCAATTAGTAGAAACTCAGCTGTGTTCTAAACTATTGGAAATTTGAGAATCTGATTGGTTCTCCCTCTGTTTTCTGTTTGCAGACAGAATGATTTCGTGTGTGTTGCTCTTTGACTACAAAACCTTTCTTCATGTTTGGCTTTTAGTATATGTAATGGTAGCTTTTGGGACATAATTCTTAGTGTTTCTACTAAAACAATTGGGCTACTCGCCCTTGTTTTCTATGAACAAAAGTTAAAGTCTGCTGCGCCTCGTTGACTATTTTCTCATAGGAAACTCAGCTGATAGTCTAATTATAAAATAGAAAGCAGTAGAAGAACCAATCAAATTCATGGATTTTCATTAAAACATGACTGAGATTCTATTAATTCAAAATACTAGATAATTAACCAATATTTTTGTTGTATTTCATCTGGTTGCTGACACTTGGAAATTCCACTTCCCACACTTCTCCTACCTCCCATAGTGTTCCTACCCCTTTATTTCCATACCCCCCCCCCCTCTCCACAAATAAATACATGTAGTTTGTTTTCCTTTGCTTAACATTAAACAATTATTGGATGAGGCTGAGCATGATATCATGAATTAACAACTGCATCGCTAAAATGGAGGTTGGGTGCCTGAGACATCCAGGAGCTTCCACTATTGGCAGCCAGCTCCTAGATGAAGACTGCTCCCATGGCTGGCAAATCCTGGCAACCCAGCCATGAGCCCCCACGCAGTAAGGGGAACAGGCACCCGTCACACTGATGAACAGTGGAAAGAGGGAGGGAAGGGGTGGGAGAAGAACTGCCAGGGCATAGAGCTGCCACGCTCAGCCAAGATGGAACGCTAAACGGAACGCCTCCTGGAATGCTACGCTACAAGCTGCAAGCACATGGCGTTTGACGCATGCGCATACGTGCCAACACCGCTGACTCCAAGGGAACGCAAGCGCTCTTTGTTGTTAACTCCATTAAATTGCATTTAATTACATTTAACAACTGCATCGCTAAAATGGAGGTTGGGTGCCTGAGACATCCAGGAGCTTCCACTATTGGCAGCCAGCTCCTAGATGAAGACTGCTCCCATGGCTGGCAAATCCTGGCAACCCAGCCATGAGCCCCCACGCCATGCCGAAGGACCTCCGAGCCGAGCGACAGCCAGCTCGGAGAATGGGGCTCATGGCTGAGGCGAAGCCAGAGCCCCAAAACACAACACCCAAGTCCGGAGGCCACCAGTTGCTGCACCGACTAGATAAAGTAAGCGACATACCTGTCAGGATATTCTGCCAGCCACTGAGAGGATGGAATCCACCGGTGTGCGCACGTACAAAAGATAAGCTTCGCTTGACCAGCGGCCCATGGTCTTAATGAGGTGGTCTGGAACGCCTCGCTGGGCGGCGGTTGTAGCTGCACCGATTCTAAAGCTATGACCTGAAAATTTTCCAGGTATGCCCGCTGCCTGTAAAGTGGATTGCAGAAACGAAGAGAGAAGGGCCCTGGAAAGAGGACGGCCATCCTGGAAAAGGAAAAGGGGCCCCTTGCTAGGTCCACGAAGATGAAGGTAGCTTGTCAATGCCGATACCGGACAGAGGGGTGCAGAGCCACGGCCGAGGAAAATGAAACAGCCATTCCGGAAAGGGTCAGTCTTAGCACATTTAATGAACACTCTAAAGCTTTGAGGGTTTGAAGAGGAATCAACTTGAATATCCGCTGTGGTCAGGTGTATGGAAGGGTCAAAAGAACTGTTCGTTGTGAATTCTCCTGCTCGAAGAAACCCGAAGAAGCCGAGGCAACAGGCTGCCCACAGCATCACATTGTCTGGTTTAGATAGATCCAAGGACTTGTGTAGAACGGTCATAAGGTCTGCCGTCACTGGCTGGCGCCGAGGGAGATTTGAACCCTGGTGTCGCTTGATCCCCCTTAAGAGACGTTGAAGTTGAAGACAATTGGTGAGTGGGTCTGGATAGCCATAGTCAATGTGTAAGGAGCGAACAGCCGACAGATAAACCTTAATGGAAGAGTGATGAACGCGATCTGCTAAGTGGGCACAGAAGCGCATCAAAGTTTGTTCGCTGGCAGGTAGTGGAGGGTGACTTAGACCAGAAGGAGCATCCTGACTGCAGAATTCTAGGAACTGGCGTTGAGCCAAGCCATAAACTTGACGAGTAGAAGGAGCGAGGCCATTAGCCAAGTAGAACTGGCACTTTCCTGTCAAATCACGGGAAGCTGGGCCAGCAGCGATGGGGGTATTGGAGTTGCCGCGTGAACTGCATGTGGAGCTAGATGGTGGAAACGCTGGAAATCGAAACGGGATAATGCATCAGCAATAGAATTATCCTGCCCGGGAGTGTACGATGCAGTAAAGGCGAACGAGTTCCGTGCTGCGACAAGGGATAGGTAGCGAAGAAGTACCATCATGTTCGGATCCTTTGAGGTGCCTGAACGTAGAACGCTGACTACCGCCATATTATCCGAACAAAATTCCACCCGTTTAGAGGCCCAACGGTGGCCCCATAGCACAGCTGCGACAACCACCGGAAAGAGTTCCTTGTACGCTATTGATAAAGGTTGCTGAGCAATGGACCACTTTCCAACGAACCATTCATGGCCAGAAATCGCGCCGTAGCCCAGAGCGCCAGCTGCATCGGATGAGACCGAGAAGTCAGGTAAAGGTGCCCAGATGGGGGCGAGTAGAAAACTAAGGCCATCCCATGAGAGGAAAAATTCGCGCCACCAGGAAAGGTCTAAATGGAACTCTCGGTTAAGCCTGATGGGATGGTCGTCTCGCCGGAATGCTGACAACAAGTTGATCATTCGGCGTAGAAAAGTACGCCCCTGAGGTATGACTTTGCATGCGTGATGGAGGGTGCCGATGAGAGATTCCAACTCCTTCCTCGTACAATGCCGTTTGGAAGACCAGGATTCCAGTAGGGCAGCAATACGCTCAAACTTGTCCCGTGGAAGACGGGCTTGGAGGGTGAGTGAATCCAACTCAATACCCAGCACAGTTAAGCAGGTGGAAGGTCCCTCCAGCTTATCTGGGTGAAGAGGAATACACCACTCCTTAAAGAGCCGTACGCAAGTATCAATGTTGTTCTGGCAGACAGGGGAGTTGGGAGGACCCAATGTATGAAAATCATCAAGATAGTGCAAGAGGAAATTCAGGCCATAATTGTGCTTGAGGATCCACTCTAACAAATCTGCAACAGACGAAAAAATGAACGGTGCTGAACGTAACCCAAAAGGGAGAGCCATATCGATAAAGTAATTGCCCTGCCATTTCATGCCAAGCAAATAGCGGTCCTCTGGGTGGACTGGAATGTTGCGATAAGCACTCTCGACGTCAAACTTTGCCATAAGTGTACCTCGGCCGAGACACATAATCCCGCTAATAATATCATCTACCTTCATGTACTGCACAGAAAAAGGTTCTTTTGAAATGCCATCATTGACGCTATGGCCCAAAGGACTGGACAGATCTAAAATGAGCCGCCACTTTCCCGGTTGAT
Organism: Blastomussa wellsi; assembly: GCA_947652115.1. NCBI lineage: Eukaryota > Metazoa > Cnidaria > Anthozoa > Scleractinia > Plerogyridae > Blastomussa > Blastomussa wellsi. The sequence goes on from OX393571.1 coordinate 14,822,808, forward strand.
GTTTTTTTGGAATCACTCCAAACGACTGACGTGGAGGTTTGGAGTTGGGCAGACAGGGAAGGGGCCCGCTACGCGACCTTTTTCGATCTCTGAACGTAGGTACTGATCGATCACCGATGGTTGAAGGGCTGCTGATGGCATGTTATGAACCGCAGACTTTAAGGATACCACTGAGGGGTCAAAGCCAAGACGGAAACCCTTTGTGAGACCCGTAATTACATAGTCCACTTTGCCTTGGTCAGGGTGACAACGAAGTTCGCCCCAAAGTTTTTGTGCATCAATGGGGGTCACCCCAGAAGGGGGAACCAAATCTTGCCGAAAGGTACTGGCAACCAAACACGAACTGGATTGGGGGGTCTGGGTTGAGACTCCCTGAGGCTGGAGGCTAGCCAGCGTAACTTCTGCTGAAGATGCAACAACATGAACAGGCACAGGAACTGAAACCAAACTATGTGAAGGAGAAAATGAACGACACAACTGTACACTATTTACAATGTTCAATGGAGAGGAGGGGGTCCTCGCCACCGTCTCAACGCCGCTGGCGTTTGCTCC